>JASEVX010000016.1:11961931-12289627 GCA_031761405.1 Serripes groenlandicus
GCACTTCTTGAGAGCCGATTTTAATTCTTTTAACGTAAAAGCTTTATTATAGACCTCTTCATTTTTCGATTTAAAGTTAATTTTCCGTTTCTCCCTCTGCTGCTGAAACTTTTGAAACTTTGGAGAATAGTTTGAAGAGGACGACTTTTGTGCAAAGGAATCTGCCAACGTATCGGCAATATCCTTCTTTGAAGTAGCAACACCGTCTGAGGTGTTCAGATGATTCACACAAAGCGAACTACTCTTTCCTTTTATTTTCCTTATCATGTCCCATGTCTTTTTGACAGATGATCTAGAATTTAATCTAGATACATACTGTCTCCAAGACGCACGTTTACTGTGCTTAATTGTTTTACGAGCTTTTGCTCTAGCTATTTTAAAGTATACATGATTTTGATGGGTTGGCCTCAGGTTAAACTGCCTTAAAGCCGATTTGCGTGTTCCTATAGCCTTTTTGCAATCCTCATCAAACCAAGGTTTGCGAGGGTGCTTTGGATTTGTCGAAGTTTGGGGAATTGCCTCTTTAGCAGCCTGATACATTAAAGATGTAAATAGTTGTGTAGGATCATCACATTCCAAGACAGCATCCGGACTAATGGAATGTTCACATCTTTTGATTAGAAAGCACTGGCATATGATATATAAAGATAAATGGCAGAGATAGAATGGGGTTTGTATAACGTTTAATCCCCCAGCTGGGCAGTGTGTTAGAAATAGCCCAGCTGTCGCACTACAGTGTGGTAGACATCCACCACTGTGCCTGCTCTTTTGTCGTGAGCTGCAGGCCGTGTTACCTGATGATGGGATCCTGGTAGTTGAGTAGGCTCGGAGTTGGCAAATTTAAAACTCCGGTTCTACAATACACTGCTTTGGACGGGAGGTCAGGAAAGCCCGTCCTGATCAATCGGCTGGTCATGTTTAGACCGGATACCCTTCATTTAGCTACGTTTTCCTTTTCGTTATATTAACCTTTTACGAAAGATGTTATTTCATAAATATTTGTACCCGTTTACATTTGAGACAAGGTGTATTAGAAGGCAGTGGATTCCGGATCAATCGGTTAAAATAGATGTTTGATTGACGTTCGTTCACTTTCTTATGGTAGTCCATGCTTGGTCGGATACCACATTAAATATCAGTTGCTCAATTTAGTCTGTTCTAGACTAGTATGCCGGTGGAGTAACTTTTGCGAAGACCGAGAGGGATATCCCCGGAATACGTCACCTTGTTTGGCTCCGTGGCGGGTGAAGGACACCACCGATGAAACTATCAAAACTTAACATGGGCAGCCAAGCGTACCCGATCTGATGATTCAGATTCCGGTGACGAAAATCACTGGTTAAGTTCTACTTTCCCTCGAGTCATGTTAATCGAATCGACAAATGAAAATCTATTTATAACTATGCTCTCTTCATTTGTAAATTAAAAACAACTTTCAAGTATTATTGGGACACCCAAATCAGTAAAAAGTTTAAAAAACGGTTCTCTACTTTTAGAAATATCAACTAAACAACAATCAGTAAATCTTTTGAAACAAAACGTATTTTTTTCAGGTCCCTGTAAAGATATATGCTCATCCTTTTTTGAATTCATCAAAGGGTGTCATAAGATGCAGGGAACTTGAAAATGACCAAACTGATGGTATTATTGAAAATGACCAAACTGATGATATTATTGAAAATTTAAAAAGTCAAGGTGTAAAAGATGTCAAACGAATGCAATTTTACAGAGAAGGTGTTGGGAAACTTTCCAACACTTACATTTTAACTTTTAATCAGCCAATTATACGAACAGAAAAAAAAATTGGTTACCAAATAGCCAAGGTTGATTGCTACGTACCCAATCCCTTGCGCTGTAATCTATGCCAAAAGTCTGAACATCATGAGGATAAATGTAACGGCATTCAAGTATGTGGTAAATGTTCTCTTGTTGGTGTCGATCATCAAATCTCTACCTGTACCAATTCAATCAAATGTGCAAATTGTGGTCTTAATCACGCTACAAGTTCAAAGGTATGTTCCTTTTGGCTTAAACAAAAAATAAATTATAAGTGTAAAGTATAAGCAGAATGTTACTTTTGTGGAGGCCAAAAGACTTGTTGCCCGGCAACAAAACACTAAAACAAGTTTTCAAGGAGACAACAGTTTTGCCAATAAAACAAGTCCAACTGTTGTCACTCCTGTTAACAGACCACCGGCACAGTCAAATGAATGTACTACATGCCAACTCCTTTTGAAGGTGATATCTGAAAATTTTCCTGACATCAGTCTACAATTAAAAGCAATTATGTCGGATGAACAGCCCTCTACTTCTTCCAATTAATCGTTACCATCAATTAATAAAAGCCACCTCTTTCAAACAAAATGAATCTTCTTCAAAACAAAATGAAACTTCTTCAAAACCAAATGAATTTTCAAAAAAAAATGAAACTTCTTCAAATATAAATAAATCTTTCTACCGTTAAAAACAAAACAAAAGGCGTTTTGAGAAATATGATGACATGGAGACACAGGAAACTGAGTCTCCTAGTTCATGGTCGGATGCGAAGGATGACTGGAATCATAATATTGATTCCTGGCAGACTTCGGTAGCTGAAACCAAAATTTGTGAACCTGTATTCCATGGCGATTCGAAATGAATTTCATGATCCAGTGGAACTGTCGTAGATTTAAAGCCAATTTTGAGGAATTGTCTCTTCTAGTTAATGAAATAGTAAATAGTAATAGTAAATAGTTTTTGAATAAGTAACAGATGATTTAAAAAGTACCAATGGGTCACCCTCATCATCTACAACAGCAACAAAACATCATCAACATTGTTGTTGGTAACATCAACATACGCAGTACCGAAGTTCAAATCTGAATAAGTAACGACTAAGGAACAAGGTACAAGTAACTAATTTCCCATTTGAATAAGGAAGAAGTAACCAACTTCACACTTGAATACGGAATAAAGGACAAGGAACAAGTAACCAACTTTACATTTGAATTAAGAATAAGGAATAAGGAATAGGGAACAAACTTCACGGAGGTTTAAGTCTTGTCATTTTGCCCATTTTCTGATGCCGTCTGGCTGACATGTTTTTCAACCAATCAATACGGCTTAAACATATCTTCTATTGGGTAACTCAAGGAACATTTTTTTCTAAATTATCTTGGAATCTGAGAAGCCGATTCAGATATATTTTTTTTTACAGTTGAGACATTTAATTTAACTCCCTTCCTGCTGCTGCAGCATCAACAGTTGTGTTTAGAATTTATATCTTTGAACAAATTTAGACGACCACGGGGTTCTTTCCTGGGAAGTTTTATTGAAATTTGCGGAAATGTAATTTGTGAATTTAAAATTTTCAATGTACCCCTTTTCTGTTAATTATGTCTTTCAATTAATCAATACGGCTTAAAGAATTATGAAGAGGGAATAAGTAAGACAAACAGTTTCAAAAGAATAGAGTTTCAAAATGTTATCATTTTACCCTCTTCTGATGCCGCCTCGCTCCTCTTTTTTCAACCAATTAATATGGCTTGAACAAGTTTGTAGAGAGACACTGAAGGATCACTTCTACTCAATAACCTTGGAATCGGACAAACGTAGTTAGAGGGAAAACATTCTGATTAATCGGCATTTTACTCCCTTTTTAAGATACCGTACACGCAAAAGTTCTACATATATCTTTTAACATAATTAAGAAAAGAACCCCCCAAAAGATACCTTGTCGCTTTGTCCAGTGGATAAGGATGATATGTCATTTGAAGTTAAACATTCAATTTCCCCTTGTCAGATGCCACCTGGTTTCTATGACCTTCAACCAATCAATAATACTTTACATGTAGTGGGTCACTGAATGAACAGTTTTGCTAAATTATCTTAAAATGTTTTCATATTTCCCCCTTTTTTTTTTATCCCGCCTGATTGTCGTGTTTAACAACCAATCATTATGATTATACTTGTAGAGAGTTATCCAATGGTAACATAATAACACATTATATTCGTATCAGACAAGCTAATTCAGAGGAGAGTGTTTTTAATAATTGGGCAAAATTCTCCGTAGAAAGTCAACTGCTCCAGAGGCGTCACATAGGGTCTGTTGTGGTTAAGGGTTGATATCTCAGGTTTATTTTTCTTAATATTTCATAATAGCATAGAAAGCATTGTGACAAAAGGAGATATTGCTCTTTATGTGTTTGAAAGTTGTCTGCTGCAAATGCATCTGTAAGGGAGGAAAAAATGATATCAAAATATCACAACAAAATCTACTTTGTAAGAAATAATATATGTTGCTCAAATATTTCTGTTACTAGAGGGAATAAAGGCTCACAACTTACAATGGATAATTTGTTCAGGCGTAGTGATATCATTATCCTTCATTACACTTAAATATGATAATATTCAGAGACTTGTACTTTTATTTGGTTACCTAGAATTAGTGGATATATTTTTGACTTATTTTAATTTTGTTTATGTTTTCATTTGTAATTCAGTCAAGAATTGTTTTCACTTTGTTTTTGGCGTATTGAATTTGTAGAAATGGTGTTCTCAGTCATTTACATCATGTGACTACAAGACCCCACCCGAAACTAAGGCAATTTTACCAAAAATCAATAAATATATGTATTATTTTGTAAATTATGTACTTATTTACTTATATATGAATATGCTAGAGAAAATGTAAGAAATGTAAGTTAAAGTCGTAATGATGGATAAATGAGAACATTTTGGGAAAGGAGAAACTACCCATTGTGCTTAATTTCTCCTTATCTCACAATGTTTTATGAATTTTGCAGCAGACGGTTTTGAAACATTTAAATCAATAACTGAAAGTTTTAATTTAGGATAGATATTGATTTAAAATAAAATAATTAATCATTCAATGGTCTGTTGGTGTTTTCTGTTAATTTAGTTTTTATATTATCATTTTTGTTAAACGATGAAGTTAATTGTCTCCTCTTTTACCCCGCTAAAAATACTGGCAATAACAGTAACATAATTAACCCTTTCCCGAATACAACTACAGCTATCACTGAATGTGATTAATACCCCTCATAGCCACCTTGATGAAATGGTAGTGAACTATTTAGAAACCCCACCTAAAATGACAGTGTTATGAACGGGTTATTCTTGTTTTGTTCATTTTTTGGACTTAGAAATGAAAGTCTTTTAAATTGTTGTGCAGTGCACAAGCTTTTATGGCAATCAATACATTTTATATAAGTATTTGAGTTATGCTGAGGGACAAACTTTCGATTCAAGAGAAATAAACCAAAGAGCACTGGAGAAATACAATCTCCTTTGCTCGAACTCCATGTATTCATCAATTTGGTTCTTCCATGAACTTTATTTAAACTGTTAACACTGGTGGCCTTTTTTTAAAGAAGATAGTTAATAAACATTTGACAGTGTTGGGTCTTTGTATACAGTTCATGACAAACCATACTACACGGATTTTGAAAATGTTGTGCATTGCTGCATTGTAGTTTGCATAATGCATGAAGTTTCATTAAGTCAATGTTTTTGCACACTTCATTTCCACTTATCATGCTTAATCCAAATGTAATCTGCAGTATGCCCCTTGCTGTCAGCACTTTCAGTGCTTTAAAGTGCTTTGATTTATTTTACAGGTCTTACTCCGGCTAGTAACATTCTACGAGTTGTAATGGAACAACAGAATGACACGCAAGAAAACATGTAGGTATCTAAATATGTCCATAGAATAACGATCTAAGAACTTGATATGGTAGATTGATTGATTTTTTGGAGCGTAACTCCGTTTTCAGCAATTAAACAATCATATCACGGCAGCCAGTTCACAATCTATTGTCTTTAGACAAATAATACCACTGTTCTCGGACTGTTGACTTTAGAATTCTGGATAAACGATTATGTACGTAAATGTAAAAACGTCTTGTCGTATTGTTTAAAATAAAGTACTACTCTACTGTCTGTATATCATTTCATTTGTCCTATGGGAAACCCGCACTGTTCTGAAATTGTCTCCTCTATCTCTACCGCCAACATAGTTCAAGTATCGGTAAGTGACCAGTCTTTGGTGATACCGTAGATTTACCTAATACAAAACCAATCTTCTCTTCACAGTTGTCGTTAACTGCTTTCATGAATGCCACAGCTGAAATAGATTTCTCTGAAGCATCAGAGAAAACATGAATTTCCTGTTGATCCAAAAAGGCAAATACATGCGCAGTATACTCAATTGTTCTAAGTTGATTAATGATTTCTACCTCTCACTACACTCCATCGTTTCAGCTGTAGGCAGTGGTTGATCCCAATCTATTGTCTTTTGAATAAGGTCCCACATGAGTACTTTTACATAGTTTATAAATGGTGCGACAAAACCAAGGGATCATATAATGAGTTCACAGTTGAGGGAACGTAAGTGAAACAATCTGTATTAAGGAACCAATTATACCTAGACTTCTTTGAGTTGGAAGTTTCTCTGAACCTATGCTTATGTCTTGACGGACCTTAGCCAAGTCTTCTCTAGAAAGGCTTTCATAACTTCCTTTCATTTGAACCAATCTCATGTAGACGTAGAACGCCTCTTTGCACTAAGGCCTTTTGAGTACGGGTTAGAACATATTGGTCTATTGGAATGGTAGGAGTTGGTTGTCATTTGTAGCTAAAAGTTCAATATACCCCTTTTGTGATGACGCTTGGTTGATATGATTGTGCAACCAAACAAAACGGCCTAAACAAATTAAACAGAGGACCATTACAGTAAGATTCGTATTATATTTTCTTAAAATCAGACAAACACTTTCATAAAAATGGAATTTTCAAATTTTGTCATTTTGCCCCTTTTCTGATGCCGCATGACTGCCATGTTTTTCGACCAATCAGTATAGCTTTAACAATTATTGTAAAGGGTCACCCAAGGAACATTTCCACCAAATTTTATTGGAATCTGACAGGCAGATTTGAAGGAGAAGATTTTTAAAGTTTGGACATTTTGCCCCCTTTCTGATGCCGCAGCAACCAAAGTTATCAATGGAATTTAAACCTTTGAACAAATTTGAAAGAAGATCACCAAAGGAAAATTCCTGTGATGTTTTGTGGAAATTGTTTGTACGGTTTAGGAGGAGATGATGTTTAAAGCCAAAAGTTAACGACGACGGACGACGGACACAGAGTGATCAGAATAGCTCACCTTGAGCTTTCAGCTCTAGGTGATCTAAAAACAGGACTATCTTTATATATACTACATTTAATTAGATAAAAACAAGCTTGATATGATTTTGATAAACTTATCCATTAATAAACATTACCTTGTATGAATCCATTAGTATTATATGTAATCAACTGAAGTTCCTCTCCTGTCATTGTCATAACAGCTGTAATTCCATCAGTAAATGGGTTTCTCTCAATATATTCCCTTGTTTGATGTTGATGCAGGAAGTTATATTATCCCACAGTCAAAGATGCATGCACTTATCATTGTTTTGACAGGCACCAATGACCAACGGGTATATCACTAACTGCCTATATGAACTTCCTCTCCCATTATCGCCATAACGGCTCTGATTCCATGATTGTACAGGTTGATCTCAATCCATTTACTGTTTTGATGTGTATGCAGGAAAGAATATAACCCCACAGTCACAGATGCATGATCTTTTCATTGTATAGACAGGTACCAATGACCAAGGGGTATATCACTAACTGCTTATATGAATTTCCTCTCCAGTAATCACCATAAGAACTGTTATTCCATGATTGTATGGGCTGTCCTATTCTGTTTTAAAATAAAACTTGATGCAGAATATGATTGACTGCTGTTTTAATACATGACATCAGACAATAATAGCAAATAAAAGTGTCTTTATATAAAATAAAATGATAAATTAAGTGGGATTACAAACACTATTTATACCTTTTTTATACATTTTCTTTTTAAATAGCCTAATATTTAAACAAGAGGGCCATGAGGGCCTATGCTCTACTGGGATAGTTCTTTGGATATTTTCAATCCAGAACATGTATGTATGGTGAAGATCGGATAGTAAATGGAGGCTCTATTGTCTTCACAAGCTGTATTATAGCAATTTTGACAATTTCAAGGGCCATAATCCAGTCATGCAAGGGCAGATCTGGCTGGTTTCGAAAGGAACAAAGCTTACATCAATATTTAATTACTATTTAAGTTTGGTGAAGATCAGATAGTAAATGGAGCCTCTATTGTGTTCAGAAGCTCTATTATAGCAATTTTGGCAAATTCAAGGGCCATAATCCAGTCTTGCATGGGCGGATCTGGCTGGTTTGCAAAAGGCACCAAGCTCTCATCAATATTTAACTACTATCTAAGTTTGGTGAAGATCCAATAGTAAATAGAGGCTCTATTGTTTTCACGAGCTGTATTATAGCAATTTTGACAATTTTAAGGGCCATAACCCAGTCTTGCATGAGCGGATCTGGCTGGTAAGCAAAAGGAACCGAGCTCTCAGGGTTATCTAACTACTGTATAAGTTTGATGGAGATACAATTAAAACTGAAAACTTTATCGTGTTCACAAGCTGTATTATAACAAATTTGACAACTTCAAGGGCGATAAACAAGCCTTACATGGGTGGATCTGGCTGGTTTGCAAAAGGAACTGAGCTCTCGTGGATATCTAACTACTGTATAAGTTTGATTGAGATCCATCAAAACTGAAGACTTGATCGCGTTCACAAGCTCTATTATAGCAATTTTGACAATTTCAAGGGCCATAATCCAGTCTTGCAAGGGCAGATCTGGCTGGTTAGCGAAAGGAACCTCGCTCCCATGGATATCTAATATAAGTTTGATGGAGATACAATCAAAACTGAAGACTTGATCGCGTTCACAATCTGTATTATAGCAATTTTGACAATTTCAAGAGCCATAATCCAGTCATGCAAGAGCATTTCTGGCTGGTTTTCGAAAGGAACCGAGCTCTCATCAATAGTTAACTACTATCTAAGTTTGGTGAAGATCAGATAGTAAATGGAGCCTCTATTGTGTTCACAAGCTCTATTATAGCAATTTTGATAATTTCAAGGGCGATAATCCAGTCTTGCATGGGCGAATCTGACTGGTTTGCGAAGGGAATCGAGCTCTCATAGATATCTAACTACTGTATAAGTGTGATTAAGATACAATCAAAGCTGAAGACTGTATCGCGTTCACAAGCAATTGAGTTTACAGACGCACACACAGATGACCACACCCCGGCATAAGCTCTTCTGACCTTTGGTCAGTAGAGGTAAAAATAGAAGGGATCATGAAAAAGTGAACTGTCGTCGTGATATAACTGAAATAATATTGAAAGAGGCGTAAAACCCCAATAAATAAAAAATAGACCAGAATTGAAAACAATATACATGTATATTAGTTATGTCAAAAAGCCAAGCTTTGGGTTCTGCACCCAGTTTTGTTTTAGACCAATTGGTACCTCTGTGCAGTATTATCTGGAATATTCCTTTAAACTAATAACTTTAAATTTATCTTTTTACATCAATTGTGAAACAAGCTTTAATCTTATTTTAATCACGCTCAATGTCCTGGAGATACAATCAGTTCTTCCTCAATTTGCGCGGAAAATCCCAATCTCCACTGAATTCCGATTCGGATATTTGGGGCATTGTTTTAGAATTTAGTAGATTTTGAGTAACTATGTTTTCAAAAAGCTATCTGCTGCAAAGGCGTCCGAAAGCGTCTATATGAGGGAAAGGGTTAATTGACATATGATTATTATAATTACTGATGATACAGAAGAATTATATCTATATAAATCAAGATGTGTTTGTGAAACACTGATGCCCCCGAATGGCAACATCTGGGTCAAAGGTCAAGGTCGCAAGGTCAAAAATGTTGGTACTGACAGAAAGGTCATGTCACAAGGAATACACATGTGAAATATGGTAGCCGTACCTGTTATGGTTCAAAAGAAGTGGTCAAGGTTACAGTTTTTTTCGACAGACAGACAGACCAACAACTAGATGCCCACCGAATCGGTGATTCCGGGGGCATAAACAAATCTTTCTGTTAAATTAAATACACCAGAAGGTATGAAACTTACATTTGTGTTTATCTTTTGAAGATGACATTTGATCTTACAGCATATTATGTTTGAAAACATTGTGATAAAAGGTCAAATTGTTGACAATATGCATCTATACCTCTGTAAATGCTTTTGAATTAAAATCAATTGTATATTTTCCAATTCTTAAGATTTAACCGTTTTGCCTGATGTTTTTATACTTACTTGAATGATGTTTAGCTGCAGAGTGGATTCTTTTAAGGCATCGCATTGGTCCTGACGGCTTCCAGAATTCTCGACCTCAATTTCCTAAGAATAGCCAACCCCAATTTAGACCCCAGTTTATACAGGTGTGAATGGATGATGGTTCTTTAGTTGTATAATCACTACATTTAGATAATGATTAATGTAATTATTATGTATGTTTTAACATCGTTATAAATTATCCTATATCATGGTTTTCAAAGAATTCTTAAGATTTGAAGTATTGTTTGATAGAGGACATTTCCTCCTTTTCTCACAATTCATTTATATAATTATACCTTAGCCAGAAGTCAACCTTTCATATACATATTCTCCTTTCTCACCAAATGTTTTCAAAGTCGTTTGCAGCAGATTAACTTTTTAGAACACATCAAGATCATTTAAATAATCAATCAACAGGTAATCAAGTATCAATAATCAGTCAAGCATCATACTGCTTTTGTTTATGACACTTGTGTGTTAAACCATCCATTGAAACCGATAATGGGGTCGCCTAAAACTTTGGTAGAACTTTCTGGCTACCGTCCTGACATGCAATGTGCCTTGTTAAGATTTATTTTTGATTATCACATCCTTTATCACTTGTAAAAACATTTTTTGTTTAGAATTTTGTTTTGTTTGTTTGTTTGGAGTTTAACGCCGCTTTCAACAGCTTTGGTCATATCACGGCGGTCAGTGCACCTACCCATGTTTTCCTGGCTTTCCTACACCAGTACTTACACAACATTCTTTCGAAGCCACTGACTACTTTCTCACATAGATCAGAGGTGAGAGGCGATGGAAAAATCGCCCGAAAGAATGTCGCCGCAACCGGGTATCGAACCCGTGACCTCCAGATCACGAGTCAGATACGCTACCAATTGAGCTACCCGGCCGGGCTTTTGTTTAGAACACACAGCAAAAGGTATGCCCATATAAATCCGTCTCGGCCATGGATATGTCTCCAGTCAAGTCTGTTAGAAAACTTGTTCAAACTTCCTTTTTAGGACACCCGATATATCTCTTAAATACACTGGGGACGTTTCTTCTCGGGTTCTTTTAGTCTAAAAAGCTGTTAGTTTTAACTGATTAGTTTAAACTTATTTATTTTAAATCGATTGCGAAACAAGCTTTAAGCTTATATTAATCACGCTCGATGTCTGCTTCCTGGATACTTAACCAGTACTCGCGCCGATTGTGTGGAAAAATCCCAAAGTCAGGACCCGCTCATCACGGGACTCGAACCAGGGACCTTTGATGTGAGAGGCCGACGCTCTACCTCTGCACCACTGTCTTCCACACACCAGTTTTAACTGATTAGCCATTAGTCTTAAATTTTCCATCCACATTGCAAATGTGTTCAGCAATAAAAAATGAAGTGGATGCCATGCAGTAGAAACGTAAGATATTACGTCATGAAATGTGTAAACAATCTGCACTCGAGAACTTCGAAGAACACTTCTAAAAATAGATTTACTTTCTTATTTGCTATTTTAGTGATATTTATGCATAGAGTCATATTTATTTATTACATCATACAGTTAGCGTGGGAGTTCCGGATCACTAACGAATCAAATAGTGATAGCTTGAATAAAGGAATTGAGAATTAAAAAGAAACTTTTGCAGTTTAATGGCAAAATATCCGACCTTTCATCTTATATTTGTTGTCTGTCACATGCATTGCCAATTTAAACATTTCTGAACTAATTTTATTTCCCTGGGTAATTCAGGGAGTTCCGAATCGAGTGAGAGTGTTTTGGATCACATGATTTGTTATTTATTAAAAATAGATTTCTGAAAAGTTGCAGTTGTAAAATGATAACATAATATATATATAGGTGCTACCTATTTACGAAAAAAAACGCAAGATAATTATAAACAAAAATTAAAGAGCATACTTTGGCGATAAAAAAGGATTTATAAGTAATTGACTAGACAATAATAATGTTAATGTCATGTTTCTTGCATTATTAAAACATATTTGGAATTCGTATTGCTGTTGTCTATTATTTGAACAGAAAATAATAAAGTAAAGACTTTCAGAAAATCAAGGAATACATTTATAATGAACGAGGTTAAAACATGACGGCTAAGATGATCCTTAATCGATCACCTGCATTAAGGCAAAGAAGCAAATAGATCAACCCTTTTCTGATGCCACCTGGCGACTGCCTTTTTCAAGCAGTCAATATGACTGGAACAAATTATGTAAGGGGTCACATTTCTGCTAAACCCTTTCCCTATTAGAGACGGTTTCTGAGGCCTATGCAACAGACGATTTAGGAAAAGATTGTCGTCAGAAGAACAATTGCTTCTTATGAGAAAGTTATCCTTTTGCCACAATGTTTGATAAATAATTATACTTTGAATGAGTGAGTCAATAGCTCATGTATAGGAATTTGGGGTCTTTCATGTTGATACCACTTTTTTGCGGGAAACGACAAGATGAAGTGTAACGGAAATGACGTCACGTCCGTCTTTGGCTACGATACAGTCACAATTTAGTATCGGGCGTAGAAGGCTAATGCTGTCGTTTTTTTGACGAACGGGAAAACATATTTATTACATACCTATCCAAATTTTGCATTGAAATTTTGAGTGACATAAAATCAATATCAATTTTTAAAAAAATGATAACTAACACATGTGACGATAACACTTTTAGTTTTTTTATATCATCACTAGTGATGATATCATTTTTGCCGGAACTACTTTTTTTAGATTTGGAACATCTTTGAAATTTAAAGTGGGTTTAATACTAGGAATTTAAAAAAACCTGAGACCGAATACTAGGAAAATGACGTCACGTCAGCGGTTTTGACGTCACAACGCTAGTCATTTGGCGCCAACTAGAAGCAGCAGTATTTGGTTACGTAACATTCATACGCCTCAGGCCAAGTCATTTTTTTTATATGTTTCTTTAAAATAAAGGGGAGATTTATTCCAGATATATAATAAATAGAATAACTAACTGCATGTTTTTGATATCGAATTTATGTCACTCGGGAACAAAGGGGTAATTTGGTGTAAAATCACTCAACCTACGGTTTCGTGAGTTTAACCAAATTATCCCTTTTTTCTCTTGTGACATAAATTCTATATCAAAAACATGCAGTTAGTTATTCTCTATTTCTTACAGATTTCCATTAATTTTTAACTTTTCGTACAAATGTTAATTCCCACATAACACAGCACTTAAATGATCTTAAATATCGATTTTAAAAAAAAATTAGTAAAAAGACGACAATAATTTTCAATCCGTGTTTTTCTGCTCATTTTATACATACCAAAAATACCGATTTAAAAAAAAAAAAAAAAAAAAGACAATAATTTTCAATCTGTGTTTTACGTCTGCTTTTTATACATATCCAAAATGGCGGCCCCCATGGATTTTTCCAGTTTCATTTCAGAAAGCTTCATGGGTTATTGAAAAAAAAAAAAAAAAAATCTCACACCTGTTACCTATAAGCGAAAAAAACCATTTATGTTAAGTTTAGTTCTGATATCATCATTATTTCTGGCTAAGATACTTCAAAACAAAAACTATATCCAGTTTACAGAACATTGAAAAAGTAGATCATCGGCCTACACATTGTTCATTACAAACACGCTTTTCACATTTATTCAAGCAAGAAAACATTAGAAAGTAGTTTAACTGTGAAAATATATTTATTTGCAAAAGAAACAATTTAATTTCAGTTTAGTGTGCACGTAACAGCATTTTTTTTATATGTTACGCATCAAAAGCTGGTCCAAAAATGACATGTTTAATACAGGATGATGCATTAACATCATTTTCTCCAAATCTTCACAAAATCGTTTTCAAAATATTAAAATTAGAATAGATGAACAAATTCATACAAGTTTTACCGATTTTTATTGTGTAGATATATTTTATAATTGTCTTTTAATTGCACGCCACGTTTTTGGAAGTCGTTTTTGGATAAACGGCGCATCTGTAAAAATAACGCGGGGGTAATTTAACGACTGCATGATTTCAGAGAAAAAACACATCAATTTTGAAATGGGGAAATCGATTTTCATTTTTTCTATGCATATTTTATAGAAAACAATGTTCTGATCCGGAACTACCAGTGAACCAGAACTCACATACAGTGTACTAACTGTACAGGAGCAGTCCCTGTGATTCAACTCTGTGTTGGTGTATTTGGGCAGAGACATGACAATGACAATGACAAATATTTTATTGATGTAAGGCCATCGACCCATAACAACATGTATAACATATAATACAACATCCGTCAGCGTACCGCACGCTTGTAACAAATGTTCAGATATATATACCAACAATTTGCTTTTGAAATGATTACACACACATATATATACATTCACATACATCCTATAAACAATATATCTAACCACTTTCAATTTGTTTAATAAAACTATTTCTTCGTTTGAAAGCATAGAATAAATAAGAAGCTGTACATCTAATTAATTTTTCATTTTGCGATGACATCAAAATATTATACTTGTGTATACTTGGTATGGTGTAATATTTACTAGGAATGTATGACTTTCTAATGTCGTCATAAAAGTCACAACAAAGCAGAAAATGATACTCATTTTCAATGACATTCGTTTTACATAATTTACAAATCCTATTTCTTCTAGGAATATTTTGATAACGACCTCTTTCAATCTCAAGTTCATGTGCTCCAACTCTAAAATTTACATAAATATATCGAAATTTCCGTATGTCAAGCACTTCAAGATATTTTTCGTAACTGAATTCATTTTTATACATGTGATAACTATCTAATTTAGGGTTCATAACATACATACATGTCTCTGATTTGTGTCACAGGGTGTATGTTCAACCAATCTTTGCATCAATCTTTGACCGTCCGAAGGAGTTTTTGGTATTGAGAGTGAAACAAATTTACCACGAACAGCATCTTATATCAGAGTTCAGACAGTTATCCCATCGCCAGGAACATCCTAGTCCAAATATTTTAGACTTTCGGTTTCTCGTTTTATCATCTGTCATTTTTTGGTCGCGTATGCAGGATAATAACAAAATGAAAAATAAACATACGCGATGTCTTTTTTTTGAAGGACTAGGAACATCCGTGAATTAATGCAAAACATTCAGATTTACAATACAGCTAGATTTTGTATCTTTACCTACAAGAACGTCAAAATGAAATTGTCTGTGTTAATGGATATGAATAAATGTCGGTCATGGTTCCCTGCTTTATTCTATGTAATTTCATTCGGCTTTCATGAGCTGGGCCGTGGTAAGTTTGCACCCAAGTTCTTTCCATACTGAATATAGGAAATTTCCCCTTATTAACGTTAAACCTCATAACGAGCTGTGCTCGTTATTACTTTGGTTATCTAACAATACGTAAACTTTTACTTTGTGCTCTGGGTCATTTTTAGGATAGATGTTAACACAGACTATTTTGGCACATGATCTTTCTCCTGTTATGGTCCCGCAAATGTTGGCACAGGCAGTATGAATGTTATTTAAATTCTTGTCCGAGTTATTGGTAAACGCTAAATTATCCCCGCCATTCGCTGACGAAGCTGATTGCAAATTAGCATGTAAGTGAGTCGCATGTGGGCGTTTACACAGGGCACAGGGCATCTCAATGGTACAAGGTTTGGCTTCATGAATGGACTGCTTTTGTTTGTTTGTTTGGAGTTTAACGCCGCTTTCAACAGCTTTGGTCATATCACGGCGGTCAGTGCACCTACCCATGTTTTCCTGGCTTTCACACACCAGTACTTACACAACATTCTTTCGAAGCCTGAATGGACTGCTGACAACATTTAAAACATATGTCTTTGTCCTTTATGAATTTCTTCCTAACCTGAACGGACTTGTTCCTAAATGTTCTACACGAATTCAGTGTATGTCCATACACGTTACGGAACTGACATTATAGACTTGCACTACTATCGGTATCTCTTGTCATGTTGATAGCACTATAATCTGTTTGGAAGACCTCTGTTTTCATGGTAGACATTTTCTTTTGGGGTTATGTATTCTGATAACAGTTTGCCTTTACTTCATAAACCCAGGGTCCTTTTTTAACCTTACTTATTTCTCAAATTAATTCAGTGAATATTAAAAATGGGGGAAATTGCACTGAATGGGATTTCTTATATCTGGATTCATGAGATGTCCATTTTTCCTGAATGTTTTAGGGCAGTTTATTAATAATTGGAATGACTCCAAGTGAGGAGTTATAGTACTACAGCAGATCTTTGTAGTTTGTATTGTCCAAGTTATTTCTAATTTCATCCAAAATGTCAACTAATTCGAAAAGTTTCTTTGAATTTCTTGCACATAAGCTTGGGAAATGTTCAATCTTTTTCCTCAGTGACAATTCTACAATTTCTGGTGATCCAAATCTTTCATCGAGCCTGTCCCATAATTTACGAACACCATTGTCTGGATTTGAAGAGCTTGAGGCTCTCAAACTTATGGCGTGTTTCACTGAATCCATGCATAGCCACTTTACTAACAAGTCTAGTTCCTCTCTGACGCTCACTCCTAGTTCAAAAACAACACTCTGGAAGGAAGCTTTCCATACTGCATACTTCTCAGGTTTATCGTTAAATTTAGTTAAACGAGAAAATAAAATATATTGCTTGAGTAAAAACTGCGACAGATCTGATTTCTCTATCATAGGAGACACAAAATCTTTCGCCTCTGGGTTTAGTACACATGTGGCTTCAATTTTCTTAGCAGATTTCATGTTCTTTGTTGAGGGTAAAGACTAAACATATTCCCTTGTTCTTTGGTGGGTATCTTTAACATAATGTGGAACGATCACAGTGGACCCTCTATCACAGTTAATACTAAGTTTGTCAAAGTTACTACCACTGCTATGCACATTAAGATTATATTCATGCTCATAAACTTCTTCCTCTGCCTTTGCTTCTTTGTAAATTTGCTCTTGTTTCAATGTTTTTTTTTTAGATCTCCTTCTATGTGAATTTGCTTTTTCTTAAGTTCTTTCTCTTTTTCAATGATAGTAATTCTGATCATTGCTGTTTTTGCTTTAGATTTTGCCTGCATAGCATATGATGAGACCCTTGAACTATTTCTGCTACTTCTCGATGATGACCTAGTTTCTGTTTGAATGTTCTGAATGTTAATGTCTAATTGCTTTAACATATCGTTTACAAACTCATATTAAGTTTTGTCCACTGATAAATGTTCCCATAACAAAGGAATCCCCCTGCCGGTGGGGGTTAGAATACGCCGGCTGTCCGTCCTACAAGGGGTAGAAGTCCCCTAATGGACCCGCCTGTTTGCCGTGGGTGGATACTCGTGAGCAGGAAACGAGGATCCTGGCAGTTGAAGGAAGCGCAGGGATCTCCGGCTTTCCAACACACTGCTTTGGCCTCTGCTTCGGTGTAAACGGGAGCCTAGATGGGCCCGGTCTAATGCAAACGGCTGGTCATATATTAGATGTAGGCACACTTTTTTTTCTTACAAATACATGTATGTTAACTGTAATGGTGTTAAAAGGTCATAAATATCTGTGCATGTATCTACGAATAAGTTTTGTTCTTTTTCACTTGAAAATATTCCATCCGATCGTTTCTTTCATTTCATATACACCAACTTTATATTATATGTGTCATATTTAATTTGCATAAAGTTTACAATTTATTGTGCCTCGTCTTTTATAGGCTAATGGGCTAATTGGATGGCGCGGATGTTTTGGTCGGGGGCACTGACTTGCATGGCGAATCCCTGATATGGGGGACACATCCATGTTCTTCCTTGTCGCGCTAACTTATCCGCGGTATCTAAGTATACCATCTGTGTACCCCTGACACGAGGAGCTAAATTTCCGCTCCATGTATCGTGTTCCTTTGTTGGACTCCGTGGCGGGTGGGGGCCGCGGTTGACGAAATAAAAAAACTTAAACATGGATCCTCAAAACAAAAAACGCACACGTACTCAAATGGACTCGGACTCCGATATCGACAAACCAAATGGCAACACTTCAAACCCTTCATTTCCCCGCTTCTTATTGATTGAATCAAATTTACCCGAACAGCCTATATCTTCCCTTTCACCTTTCGTTATACAGAAATGCCTTCTTTCTCTTGCTGGCTCACCTAAGTCTGTTAAGAAATTGAAATCAGGTGCTCTCCTTATTGAAGTTGAGAAGAAAGCACATGCAGACAACCTCTTAAAATTAAAAACATTTTTCAATATCTCTGCCAAATGCTCCGCCAATAATACTCTAAATACATCCAAAGGAATTATAAGATGCCCAGACCTTGCAGGAGTTTCTGGTCGTCCATGTCAGAAGGATGACTTCCTACAGGGACAATATCAAGAGACCAACAAACACCTTGGTGCTAACATTCAATACAGCTATTTTGCCAAGATCCCTTAAAGTTGGATACTTGAATGTCCCTGTTGACATGTACATCCCTAACCCATTGCAATGTTACACCTGTTATAAGTATGGCCATCATGAATCGAAATGTCGAAAAACTACAGAAGAAAAGGTTTGCCGTCGTTGCACTGCATTATGTGCAGAACATGATGCAGATGTAAATGAATGTAAAAATACACTTCAATGTTCAAACTGTGGTGGTGAGCATTATTCTACCTCCCGCTCCTGCCTTGTGTGGAAACGGGAGCAGGAGATTGTTACCATCAAATGCAAAGAAGGTCTTTCTTTTCCTGAGGCGAAGAAAATTGTTGAAACCCGATTTAATTTGACCGTTTCATATGCTAATGTCACCAAAAACAACTCTTCTAAGCCCGTGGAAAGAAAAGATGCTATCACCCAGACTGATGTAGCTGTTTAAACCGAACCCATTAAAGTTATTGAAGCCAGCACAGTTGTCGAACCTCTTAAAGTTATTGAACAAATTAAAGTTATCACTGAAAATAAAAAGTCTAGCCCCAAAACATCAACTTCTAGCTCAAAACAAACTCAAAAGAGTCCGAGATCCAATAAAAACAAAAGTTTAAGTAAAGTGGTTGCGTCGGATCGTATTCCCAATGGATCCGATGACCAAATTAAAAACCATAACCGCTACCAGTGTCTTGGTGAAGACATGGAAGCAGAAGATACTATTACAGATAATAATAAGCAAGGTAAAATTAGCAGATTACCTTTACAAAATGATTAAATCCATACTTCCTATTCTGTGTTCTGTCTTACTCATGTATTCAATGATAATGAGTAACACTATTTTACAATTGAATTGTCGAGGTTTAAATTCTAATTTTGAAGAATTATCCTTACTTATCAATGAATATAAACCAGTAGCACTTTGCTTACAGGAAACTTTCCTGAAAGATTCTGACAAATTTACACTAAAGTATCACTCTTGTTATCACACAGCCTCTCGGGCTGGTGACCGTGTGTGTGGTGGGGTTGCTGTAGTTGTTAACAACTTAGTCCCTCATAAGCTAATAAATCTTGATACAACATTGCAGGCAACTGCTGTTAGAATTTATATTAACAAAGCAGTGACTTTGTGTTCATTGTATCTCCCACCAAGTATGCCACTAGATATAGATAAACTAAACAACCTTATCTCTCAACTCCCCAAACCCTTCATTTTAATGGGGGATTTCAATTGCCACAATACATTGTGGGGATGTAACGACACCAATATAAAGGGTCGAAAGTTAGAAGAATTTATTTTTAAACAAGATCTTTGTCTTTTAAATGAAAAATCATATACATACTTGCACCCTGTTACTGGTTATTACTCAACTATTGATCTTGCTGTTTGTAGCCCTGATATATTTGTTGATTTCTCATGGAAGGTCTCAGACGACCTTCATGGAAGTGATCATTTCCCTTTAATTATTACTGAAACTGGACGCTCTGTCCAGGAGCGTCCGCGTCGATGGAGGCTTCACAAAGCGAACTGGAATTTATTCCGAATGATTTTTTGGATTGTGATAATCCTACACAACGTTTAACTTCATTAATTTATCAGGCAGCTGAAGAAGCAATACCACGAACTTTGACAACTCCAAAGCGCCCTCACAAACCTTGGTTTGATGAGGATTGCAAAAAGGCTATAGGTACACGCAAATCGGCTCTCAGACAATTTGACCTGAGGCCAACCCATGAAAACCATGAACAATTTGAAATAGCTCGAGCAAAAGCTCGCAAAACTATTAAACAAAGTAAACGTACGTCTTGGCGACGGTATGTATCTAGGTTAAATTCTAGATCATCCGTCAAAAAAACATGGGATATGATAAGAAAAATTAATGGCAAGAGTAGCTCGATTGGTGTAAATCACCTGGACACTCCAGACGGTGTCGCTTCTTCAAAGAAGGATATTGCTGATACTTTGGCAGATTCCTTTGCGCAAAAGTCGTCCTCTTCAAACTATTCTGCAAAGTTTCAAAAATTTCAACAACAGAAGGAGAAACAAAAACTTAATTTTAAATCAAAGAATAAAGAGGCCTACAATAAACTTTTGACGTTAAAAGAATTAAAAACAACTCTGAAAAATTGCCATGATACCGCTCCGGGTTCAGATGATATACACTATCAATTACTTAAACATTTACCTTTTCGGTCCCTTTCTTGTTTACTTGACGTTTATAATCAGGTTTGGCGAACGGGAACTCTCCCGGGTTCTTGGAAAGAGGCCATCGTTATTCCAATTCCCAAACCTGGTAAGGATACAACTAATCCTGGTAGTTATCGCCCCATAGCCTTAACCAGCTGCATATGTAAAACCATGGAAAGAATGGTCAACGACAGACTTGTGTGGTTTCTTGAAAAGAACAAACTTATCACAACTGTCCAGTCTGGTTTTCGTAAACATAGAAGCACAATGGATCATTTGATCCGTTTTGAAACTTTTATCCGTGAAGCTTTTATAAAAAAGGAGCATGTAGTATCCGTCTTCTTTGACTTAGAAAGTGCATATGACACGACTTGGAAGTATGGAATTATGAATGACCTCTATGCTTTCGGCATAAGAGGTCGCCTTGCTTATTTTATTTCTGCATTTTTAACTGACACGAACAGGAAATGGGTGTTCCCCAGGGATGTATTCTTTCTGTTACATTTTTTAGTGTTAAAATTAATAACATTATTAAAACTGTTAACCCTGGAGTTGAATGCTTTTTATATGTTGATGATTTCTGTATTTGTTACAGATAAAAAAATATGCATACAATTGAAAGACAATTGCAACAAGTTTTGAATAATTTATAAAAATGGTCAAACGCAAATGGCTTTAAATTTTTTAAAAGCAAGACCAAATGTATGCACTTTTGTCAACTTCGTAAACACCACCTAAATCCAGATTTAATACTAGATGGCACTCGTATTGACGTTGTGCCTGAATTTTAATTCCTTGGTCTATTGTTTGACCCAAAACTGACATTTATTCCTCATATTAAATATCTTAGAAATAAATGCCAGAAAGCATTTAATCTTTTACGCGTTTTATCCCATATGGATTGGGGAGCTGACCGTAAAGTCCTGTTGAGACTTTACAGGTAATTAATACGATATAAATTAGACTACGCATGTATTGTTTATGGCTCGGCACGAAAATCATACGTTGCAACACTTGATTCCATTCACCATCAGGGTTTACGGCTAGCTCTGGGCGCTTTTCGAACTTTGCCCGTCAAAAGTCTCTATGTGGAAGCCAATGAACCACCCTTACATTTACGTCGACAAAAACTAGCTATGCAGTATTTTTTAAAACTCAAGTATAACCCTTCAAATCCCACTCATAGAGTTGTTTTAAACCTTTATACAAGGAATTATTCTTAAAGAAGGAACGGGTAATACCGCCTTTTGGTATCCGTTACGGTCCTGAAGTCGCTAAGCTTGATGTTGATATTGAGGACATCGCGAGGCAGGAGATTTCAGATTCTCCACCTTGGACTCTAAATAGTCCATCCTTCATTTATGATCTTGCGACCGATAAAAAGGCCTGCACAGATCCTATTGTTTTTAAATCCAAGTATATTGAAATTAAAAATACATATTATAACTTTGAGCGTATTTATACGGATGGTTCTAAGGATGGAAAAAGGGCTGCTGCCGCTGCAGTTCATGATGACGATGTGATAACATTTCGGTTGCCAAATAATGCTTCTGTATTTTCTGCCGAGTTAAAGGCAATTCATTTGGCTTTGGACCATATTGAATCCGACGGTTATTGGCGATATATTATTTTTACTGACTCATTGTCTGCTATGCAGGCACTTCAGAATGACAAAATAGATAACCCTATTATTGTTAACCTCCTTTCTAAGTTATCGCGTATTTGTGCAACAGCACATGTAGTATTTTGCTGGATCCCCAGTCATATGGGCATTCACGGTAACGAACATGCTGACTTGGCAGCCAAGTCTGCTCTTTCACAAGATATTTTACCTTTTAAAATACCTTATTCCGATTTTAAACCTTTAATAAATGTTTTACTTTACGATAAGTGGCAAAGTGATTGGAATGAACAAGTAAATAATAAACTGCACTCAATCAAGTCAGTACTTGGTGAGTGGCTGCCAGCTTTTAGATCCTGTCGCCGAGAAGAATTTGTCCTTGCTCGTTTAAGCATTGGACATACATGGTTAACTCATGCATACTTACTTAAAGGTGAGTAAGCACCTCAATGTATTCCATGTTTTACACAACTTTCAGTACAGCACATTCTTCTGGAATGTGCCGATTTCGCTCCAATACGTGATAGATTTTTCAAGGCTTAAAGTATACGTCAGATCTTTGAGTCTGTCAAACCTGAACTTTTATTTGATTTCCTTAGGGAAATTAATATTTTTAATAAGATATGATTATTTCTTAAATCGTGCTTTTGCACATACATTACTTTTACAGATCCGGTTCCACATTTTCTCAGATATTGTTTAGCTTTATGTTAAGTATTACATATTAGTGTTTGGCTTGTTTGTCTAAATTCTGTTTTACATTGGCTTACATGTCGTTTTATATTAATGTTAAGTATCGTATACATCATGTTTGATTGTTTTGTCTAATAAACTGGTTAGTTATATTTCAATTTATATTATTTAATCATTTACATTAAGTAACTTATTAAGCGCCCAAAATGACCTTAGTTGTCGACGGGCCTTAACACACCATTCATTCATTCATTCATTCTAACAAAGGAAAACCGTCTTCTGTGCGTGTATGCTCCAAGAACGAAATGTAATTTCTATTCAGTATTCTATATTCGCCATAAATTCAACAAATAGTTATTTGCAGCTGTCTCAATGAATCAACATAACTAAAGGTTTCCAGTTTACTGATTTCATATTTAACATGGCTCCACTGATATGTGATCTTTCTATTATGATTTGTTACTTCTAGTTCAAAGTTCCGTTGAGCCGTACTTGTCAAACTACGTATTCGTTTTGGTGATTATGATTTGAGGTCCTCTTGACCATCATCTTTGGCGGCGTCGTCAACTTCAATGCTTGTAGACATTTTGCTGCGTAGTCTGGTCAATCCAAATAGTTTTACTTCGGAAGTGATTGCAACCAAATAATTTTACTGTAACCGAACGGTGTCAGTGCGAGAAACTGAGAAAACCCGATAACAGGACGTAGTTTATTATCGTTAAAAGATAAAATAAAGAAAATCGTAAAATTTACTACTTCATTGGTTCTAACCAGTACACATGGACAACATGGATAGCGAAATGTCTTTGCTACATATCTGCCCAGGTGTGTTAGATTCTACGCATTCACAATGATGGACCAACCAATTAATCACTTATAATGAATTTGCTGATCCATCGGTTAAATGAATACAATTTGGTATTAAATAAATATAAAGAAATCTGATCTTTATCCATAATGAACTAACAATAACACGATATAAACCATGACTAGAATGTATGCCGCAAGATAACAACATGTATGAACAGAGCATATCACCAGTGGTTCTACTTATCAGAGAAGCAGATGAACAAAAGACGATACATACTGTTCACAACTTCACATTTGGATATGAGTACGTTAAACATTGGGTACGAAACGGGATACTTGTTTCATTTTAGGCAATAAGAATCACTGAACATGTCGGACATGGAAAGAATGTTGCGATGTGTTAAACAACTATTTATATGACAATATGATTGTGAGGATGCAGCTTAAAATTACATCATGGCTCTGCAAAACACTCCGAGTCGGCACATTTTTGTTGTCTTTGCAGGCATGTCAAACATGAAAGGTAACTATAACCTTAACCGGAACAATGCAAATAAATATAATGTTTCGCCCCAATATAGTTTCTTGACAACAATGTTAGCTCGAAATTTGTCTTAGAATTAAGATCAATGTAAAATTGTGCAACTATAAAATCAACTGTTCGATACAAACATGTAAAAGCCGAATCTTTTCATTCATAAAGCGGTATACAAACAGGCGACCAAAGTATCATTTGTTACTTGTTCAGAATGATATTTGGACACACATCAAAGTGGTATTTGTGGGGTTTTAACAGTTGAGAACATGAAATATATTTGTTTATTAATTTCAGACGATGAAGTGGTATTCACACGCGATCCAAAAGCATTACAGTAAATTCTAAATGATATTGCGGATTATTACAATAAGAATAAATTTAAGAGCAGTGTTAATCAGTCTAAGATCATGATATGCGAAAAAGGACATCACACTACTTATGATTTTTATTTAGATAATACAAAGATTTAACTCGTAAATCTTTAAATACATAGGTGAACACGTATTTGATCTTTAATACAATACAATTGCCTATCACAGAACGACCTAAATAATTCGAAGAACTTGTTTCTAACACTTTGAAGAATTTGGCCCAAATGTGGGAAAGGCGCGAATGCTCTGATGTAGAAGCTATGCATCCTAAATTTTGTAGAAATTTATTATGTGTAAACAGATTACACAAAGCTTGAGGCTCTACAGGGAGAACTTGGCACTATACCAATGTACATTAAACGAAAGATAATTATGATTAAATATTGGATGAAAATTATATCTCTAAACGAAAATAGAATTATGTTCAAAACGTATATAATGTTTAAAACAGATGCCGAAAATGGACATACATCCAACCATAATAAAATTAGGCAAATTTCAGATTAATCAGGGATAATTTTAATTTTTGTATCGGAAAATTAATAGAATATAAAAATTGAATTGCAACCAATGAAATATTACACTACAAAACATATTATGAAAAATGGTATAGAACTATAAATAATTCATCATGATTAGAATCCTATTGCCTATCCAAACATTTAATAGCTCTAGAAACATACTTACAAGTGATAAAAGTAATAAAATATAGAACAGTGTTAGCAAGATAATTTAGCTATAGAGCAAGATAAATTTACGAACAATCCTCGAAACTCTCGAATTTAAACAAACTGTCACATTTATTAAATATAATCAGAATATCATTTCCTTCTTATATGTTCAAAATACAAAATCTTTAGAGAAAAACAGACGAAAATGAATTATTTCACATGGCCAACAATACAAAAATTCATCAATTTTATTTCTGAATTATCCAAATCAATTAAACACGGATTAAGTAGATTTATTTATGAGGCAAACTTAATTAGAAATTAAAATTTATCAATGCACAATCTATCACCACTTCGAACTTCCGAAGATTGTATGTTTTCTTTTCTTTCTTTAGGAAATGCTTGTCTATATGTTTAACTGTATGTTGCTATAAACATGTATGAATGTTTTACGCAATAAAGTTTATTTATGTCTGTCGTATTTCGGTTACATTGAAAAAGAAAGACGGTTGCCAGTATTTGGTTTCAACATGTTCAACTTAAACATATTGTTCAATTGGCAAAATATATGGTGAATGCACATATAAGGCTTATTGTCAAGTAATTCACAATATTTATGATTTAATTTGATTTTGTTATGTTTTACGTCGTTTGCAACAATCAGTTATATCACGGCGAAAGGATATTTATCTATACTCCCGCCAGCGGAATACAACATTTTTAGAAGGTTAACATAAATTAATAGATTGCGAATTTAAATTTGATAGTTTGCATTCTATCCTGGAATTGTTTGTCTGTTACTTGTTTCAGTTGACACTTGCAAATGCAGGTCAAGTTGTGATGCTTTGCGGATAATTTTGCATTTTGTTCTTTACTAGATTTTATCTTAAACGTGTGCACTCTTTTAAGGAAATATTTTAACCCATTTATAAACACTCAAGTCCAGTTGTCAAAATAAATTCCCTCGTATATTTACAGTTATGTACTTGAGCTTGCCAAACATATAAAAACATCCGACAATAAAGCTGACGAAGACGGTGGACAGCTAGATATATTCTTACCGGAATTCCTTTTGATCTTGAGGGATTTCTCTCTCGATCTCGAAGTTGGTGGGAAGAAAGTTACTGCAAAGGAATATCTTGAGAACTGTCTAAAGACAAACAAAGATAGCTTGAAGGAGACGAATGCCTTCAAGGAACCAAGACTAATTTTGCGAAAGTACTTTAAACGTAGAAACTGCTTTCCAATATGCGTGCCTGCATGCGGGACAAAACTGAACAAATTGGATTCGTTAAAGAGAGAGGAATTGGCACCTGAATTTGTAGAAGCCATAAGACAGTTTCGTGATTACGTTATGCAACAGACAGAGCCTTTTCAAACAGCAGCAGGTCATGAAATTAACGGTCGAGGTGAGTACCAGTATGTCTTTATAGAGATGCAAACTATGTATTGGATGACTGTCCATTTTGCTGCCTCATATATGTTGTTTGAAAATTAAACTGCAAGATTATGTCATGACAATATCAAATTGTAACCTATTAATTGTTTTATTTAATATATGTTTCAGATATTGAGATCAAATGTTACTTTACACGTGTTCTTCTTGGTCTTTATTTTACAGTGTTTGCAACATTAGCGGAAAAATACGTTGAAGCGATTTCTAATGGAGCAGTGCCCTGTATTGATATGACAATGAAAGCTATGGTAAAAACAGAAAACGTATATGTCGTTTCCATGGCCGTTGAGGAGTATAATAAAGAGATGGATATGATTGAGCTTCCTACTGCTATGGAGGCTGCTATTTTTGAAGCTCACAAATCTGCAAAGGCTGCCGCCCTTCAGATATACCAAAAACATTGTGTCATGGATAAAGACTCAAGGACAAAAGAAATAATGGATGTAAGTATAGTTTAGAGTCGTACTCACTTGAAGCGTCAATAGGTTTAAGGTAAACTTACATACTTCCCATACATAATTTTGGTAAGGTAATGAACAAATCACCCTTGACATGCGAAGATGCTGCTTCACACTGACACCGGTGTTTCGAAGCATTACTTAAGTAATTATGCGAACATACTGTTATCAAAAACATGTAATTTCAAATATGTACTAATTTTAAAATATCAGTTATAATTGTTTTCATTTCGAAAAGATACATTATGATCACATACAAACCTTGTTCCTTATTCATGAGATGTACAATTAATATGCAGTATTTACAGTTTGATGTTTGTATTATGTATATAAAACGCGATAACTACACATGTGTTTTCGATTTATACCCTAAATAGCTTGTTGATATGGTGATAAGTGCACCTTAATTATATATTTGACAGTTGATTAACACATTTATTTATAGACAACATGGAATTGCAGAATTTGTCTTCAAGGTTTCAGATCGACAGTAATTGTTAGTCTCACCAAACAAAGTTCGACGTTTTTCCATCATAAACAATCTAATTATTATCCGCTTTGTTCATCAAAGGCGTTAAGGGTTAACTGTGTACATCAACGTGCAGGGTAATGATTTCATAACAAAACGTAATGGTCAACTCTTAAAACAAAAAAGGAAGCAAGCTTGTTATTCAAATGCTTGCAGCTCAAAACAACTGTCGTTAAATGAATTAATAACAATGGAACCATTCATAAATCATTTTATTGGGATGTTCCCTATGTGGTCCTTTTCCTAAAGTGTTCAAATATTTCTTTTCATGATGATTATTGATGGCTCCGGTATCGGAAAGTAGGGGAAATGCCAAATCTTTATAAACAATCTTGTAAAAAAAGCATTGGCCCAATTTTAAAAATATTTTTGGCATATACTTAGATTGTTAGAATCAACTGTTCCTTGGGTGACCCCTACCAATATGTGTGAAATTATTCCGATCTGTTGAAATAAATGGCCACTAGGGGGCCCTGTTCTGTTGTCATATATGTAAAAAACATTGGAAATTGGATAAGCGATATAGGATCACCATGGTACTCCTGTCCTGATATTATCAACGACTTGGCTATCATAATATACATTTAAGTTTAACATTAATTACTAAGGTGAAAACCTTCTATGAATTAAGCATACATCGAGGGCTCCCTCGAACATATCTATAACACATAGTTATTTAAATGGGCCCCTTTCAACTTTGAATTATCGCGAGACAACTGTAGCAAAACAAGGTTAGCATACATATGTATATCGATGTTAGTTATTTATTCTGCTTTTATCTAGACGATGATCTGCGGAACGTTTTCAAAAACGAAAGTGGAAAATGAAAAGCTTTCCAGCGATGGCTGTCTGGAAAAGATAAAAGAATTACATACACCGATTGCCAAATGTTTCGAAGAAGAAAAGTACTTTGTCGAAGGCGGATTAAGTATCTACGAACAGGATATTCAGCGCATGATACAGACCTACAACGAGTGCGAAACAATTGGATTCATGGTGATTTCACGTTTAATAAACAGCTTTTTCACATGAAGTTATTAAGTTCTCTGTCTGATTATGTCTGTTACGTGCGACGTTAAGTCAACCTTGTTATTAAAACTTAAAAATATCTTAATATCATTAATACTTTTAAATCATCAAATGTTCGACCAATTGGTCTTTATCAAGATTTAAAAAACTCACAACGAAAATTTAAGTGCAGTCCACTATTGTGTCGAAGAGATCAAATTGTGATGAAGAGACGTCGTCAAGACATCATGACGTCATTTCCGTCGCTGCGTCATATAATTCCCGTACTTTTCCGTCGGCTGGAAAGCGGCTTTCTATGAATGAATGTATCCTCCCTTCCTGTGATTGGATGTGAGTTTTAATATCACTAAGGACCATATCGTAGGGTAAAAAGATATATTGGAAATGAGCAAATATCATCAACTATCTAATTTCCCATTATAAAGTGAAAATGCTTGTGATCGCGATAGAGGCCATGTTTTGATCTGACTTATTTCAAACCTGCACGATTGTTTCTGTCATACAGAATAGTACGCCTATAAACAATAAACAAATTAGTTATTTCTTTAATTCAAAATCATCGCTGAAATGTTACTAGCTCTTGACTACAGTGGCCACAATTTTCAAGGGAAACTCTAACAACATCCAACAAGTATGTATTGCCGTATGTGTATGCATCATATGAAAACCATTCGACATTTCTATTTATTATCAAAGCCTCATTGCTAGTATAAAATAGATCGACACTGCAGTTCTCATAGACAAATATCATGTGCAGTTAATGCCTTTTATTGAGTGCAAACAATCTACCAACAATGTACACAATTCGACCATTACAGTGGGTTCGTGATAAGTCGAACATGTGAGGATCCTAAAATATCGTTTAACTCGAACCAATTCCTAAAACGGATCAGCCTTTTGAAAACAGTGTAGCTGCACTGTTGTCTTAATATAATGTTATCACTGGCTTGCTTTGCATAATATACATTTATGTATAAATAATTTACAAAGTAGATGAACACCAATGAAGTTACTGGTACTGGTATTGGTCCCTTCTATTTCGATTCATTTTAGTCAACTGTACTTTATTCATAACTTTGCGTTAGAAGTGTAAATTTAGCTCGTGTGTAACTAACGAGAAAAAAGCTCTCATAGGATATTTGTCATAACTTGCTCACAATATGTTTTCATCGACTATAGACTTCAAACAATACAAAGTAAAAAAACAAAAACAAACAGTTCAATGTTAAATCGACTCATAAAATTAAATTTACTCGTACATAGTATTCTTAGGATCGTCTTAAACGTTGAAGGCTTTGTGGATCTGGCCATCATATTCTTCTTACGACATCACCTTCTCAACCACTGGATCAAATCTAGAACCGAACAGAACATAAATGTATTTGCTATAAGATATTACAACACCACAGTGCAATTATACACTAACTAAAATGTGCCTTTGATTTATCTCTTTCAATAGTGTTCAAATTGATAAATTGTTGGTTTGTATTGTTTGTCATCGAAAAATGGAAAAACACGAGAACAACCATTAAATTCTCCTCATCTGAAAGTGCTTTTATGATTGCAAGATACATGTTATTATATATATATATATATATATATATATATATATATATATATATATATATGTTTACATTCCATATTGATTTGATGAAATCATGACCGTCAGGTGACGTTCGAAAGAGGGTAAAATAACAAACAAACAAATGCTCCTCGGAATGTGCATGTCTGATTTCCTGATCATTTTGTAGAAAAATCCTTATATGTCTCTTTAGATAATGTGTTTAAGCCATATTGATTGATTAAACATAGCCAACAGGCGACACCGGACAAGGAGTTAAAGAACACAAGTTCTATATTTACAAATAATTTTGTAGAAATGTGCATAAGCTGTTCGAAAACTTTTGAGCTATATTGCCAAAAATTAAAAAAAAGGTAAAATTAATAAACTCTAAAATGCTTCTTCAATTAAATAGTTGTCGAATTTTACATAAGTGTGTCTTTTAATTTATTATATACAGAAGGACCAAGTCAGACTCAGATACCTACAAGACATAGAGACAGAGAAAAATACTGTTCTGCAAAAAGACAAACTGATCAAGAAAGAGGAAAAGCAAAGAAAACGTTTGTATTCTTATCCTTTCTACCTTTACCTTATAAGTATGACCAAATGTTCAATGCCAAACATGTATAACTTAAGAACGCTAGTATCTGATCAGGAACTACTTACATAGAATATTCAAAGGCTTAAATTAAATACAGTGGATTCCCGATAACTCGACCTCGAAGAGAATTCAGAAATAATATATTTGATTAATGTCTATCAACTCATATTAGTCAAGACAAACATGCTCTTCACTTCTTTGACACATGTTTTTGGCTGCTAGGTGACGAAAAGGTTGTAATATCACCTTAATTTCTGTTAATCTAGATAGAACTCAACCATCGTATATAAAATACTCGTTTATAAATAGGCAGACCATCTACAATGTCTCATTGCAAATTATGTCTTTTGCCACTGACTGGAAAGTGATTATACCCATTTACCCGCATTTCGAAACAGGAAATGATCGACAAAAAAAAGATTGTTTACCAAGATCATTACCAAGTAGAGAGTAGTCAGCAAATCAGTGTTGAATAGATGCTCAATCAACACATAACCTGTTACAAAGCAACTTAATTATGTCGTATTGTGACTAGCCGCTCTGGACGTTTGAAATCCCCTTTATGTGTTTAATGTCTGGTCGCCATTGTTACATATGGTCCGTGTTACTAGAGCTTATTCATACACCTACACACGAAAGGATATGGTGTAAACTAATCAACATGTACGCCCCGCCAAACCTTCATGTCCTGGCTAAGTCATCACAGCCCTATGACAATCAGAATGACAAAAACAAAATGCTCATAATCTAAGGGTGTATGTGATCCAATGCCATTGCCTCAATGTCAAGTTAATCATTATATGCAGTATATCACCCTGCGGGGGTATTAGTCTCGTTAGGACACCTTTGGTTTTCATTTACTCGAACATTATAGTAGCAGTGAAAATACCAAAGAAGCATAGAGTTCAATTGGTAAATAAACTGTCAATGAACAAAAACTTTTATTTTTATTTGTATTTTTAAGTGGCTGACGATGATCAAAAGATGAAAGAAGAAAACACACGAATAGCTACATTGGCCGAGGAGAGGGCGGAAAGAGAAAAAGAAGATCTTCAGGTAGAAAAGAGATTAGAAAACAAATGGAAACAGCGAAAACTTAAAGAAGACATTATAAAGGAGAAGGAACGATATGACAATATTATTCGATATAAAGAAGACGAAATAGAGCAATTGAGACAGGAGGGTTTGGACGAAGAAAGACGACAGGCAGAATGTGATATGAAGAGAACGCGGGAATTAAGAGCGAAGAATTGTATAATATCTTGAAACTGGATACAATAAAAGAAGTCTGTAGCACTTAAAATAGTTAATATAAAACAGTGTAAGTAAGCATAAAGAATATAGAAATTAACCTGAAACTGCTACGTAATAGGCATACAAATACAATAATATGCTACCCATAACTTGTAAGTTGGATAGCGGAACCGTTCGTTAAAACAATTTCTGAAACTGATCTGTCTTTTTAAAACAGCGAAGCCACAGTAAAAGGTTGGTCATACTAACAACCAGAACTGCTGCTGCGCTATTTTCTTGGCTCTCTTCATATAATAAACATTTAAGTATGTATGAATTACGCAGCTGATAACAAAGAAATGAATTTAGTATAAATCCAACGATCACTCGAACACTTTGATAACTCAAAGTAATATAATGGATGATTTCGAGTTCTACTTATCGCGATTACACTTTATATTATAAGTCAATTTCGTAATTTTGTCAAACACGCCTAATTTTTAACATAAGCAATCAATATTGTGAAGTTTGCCCAAACAATGAAGTTTGAATTACAAGACGAATCATTAATTATCTTTTATTTCTATTACCCAAATTTTAGTCTTATATTAACCTCTTTATATTGACTCAGAATTATACAACACATACTTGCCGATATCCATAAAATAGCACTGGTAAGCCAACCAACGTGAATTGATGACAAGTGCAGATAAAGATCCGTCTTTACATCAGTGATATCTGATTCTAATGTACATTGTTTTTACATAGGCGAACAGTACTGATCGTATCAAAACTGTGCTGATTTGATCTGTGTCTACATTGATCGTAACTTCAAAAGGTTAAATGGTCGCTCAGATGAACATTTCAATATCAGGAACATCTCGCTTAGTAGTATTGTGTAGAATGATGGTGTTTATTAAACGCTTATTCAAAATGGATTCGTTGTCGTTTTATTTCATTCGAATGTCGTTTAACTCGAACAAAATCCTGGAACGGATCTGTTTTTTGAAAGGAACATAGCACCAGTTTGTATTGCTCGTAATGACAGTCAGAGCTGCTGCTGGGTTGTATTCTTGTTATCCTGTTATCACTTTTTATAATAAACACTAAACAAGTATTAATGAATAAGGTAGCAGACAATATTAAATCTATGAATTTAACATACAAGTAAATAATGCGATCACTCGAATACATGGATAACTTTACGTAATGTTAGTTTTCCTTTCATGTTCGAGTTATTGCAAGTCCACGGTCTACACGTGTTGATCAACAAGTCATACATAGAGAGAAATGAATCTGTCAAAGACAAAGTGTATGACAATTGGATCTCCCCATTCCGTGAATTTTGCAATTTTAGAAAATGCAACTACGCAGCTATTATTTGTCATTTATGATAGATACTAAATGATAGCGTTTTCAATCAAATAGATAAATATATTTCACAACATAAACATAGTAATAGAACCAGTTATAGTTAAATTCCTGTTCATAAGCTAATACTAGGCAGACAATTTCGTCAAGAAAATTTCTGATGAATAAATAAGACTGAAGTGCTTCATCATAGTAGTAATTTCATGAACGAAGATCTTGATTATCCTCTAGATGATTTTGTTCCAAAGATATGTTGGCTTTTTGCTGTTTTTGGCACATTAAGAGCGATTCCCAGAACATCATGTATAAATGATCCTGAAATTAAGAGTAAAATGACTGCTGGCTAAGAGTAACCTTTGATTTGAACTGATGACTCGAAAAATAACGCATCTATAGAAAATGATTTTTCTATCCCTGAACCAAAATGTCACATTTCTTTTCTGCGAGTCTAACCCATAACCGGTATATTGTCACTTATCTGTTTGTCCAAGTGACGCATTTTTGATCTGTAGGTTTTTTGTGTATCGGAAAAGGGATCTAAAATGCTGGACACTGCAAGAAACAGAGCATTCGTAGCGTAAAAGTGTAAAATGGACTCGCGATAACTCAAACAAGGAACATTCTTACATATCATAGAGCGTATTTGTCTTTTTATAATTGTGTAGCAGCAGTTCTAATTTGTCAAGCGTGCAATGAGAACTCCCGCTGTCCTTTTTGTCATGATATGCTGTGTCCACTTTTCTTGATTTTCATAATTAACACTTCAGCAGGAATGAATTAAGAAGATGATATTATATTAATGATTTCAACATAAATCCATCGATAAATTATTGCACGTCGATAAATTGAAATAATTGATGTGTCCTTTTCAAGTTCGAGTTATCTCGATTTCAATGTATATATGTGTTATGAATTGAATTAAGCTTTGTTTCGTACATATTTTTTTGTTATTATTAATATTGTGTTGCCTTGATGTATACAAGTAGCATGTAGAGCTTTAATATAGGTGACAAGAGTGAATAACGCATGATAACAGTTTAAACTGTTTGTATAATTGAACAATTTTTCTGCGTTGGTATGAGCGATACAAATATTGTATGCGAAAAAAAAAATACTGATAACTTAAACAAAATATATTTTGTAAATACGTTGCTAATTATTTTACAATTATTTATTTAATTGTTCACTGGCTTGCTTTCTTCTTCTTTTTTCCATTTTGAATTCATTTTATTTCATTCCAATAATATTCTGTTTTATTAACGAGATATGTTTGTATATTGTTTTCATTTAACATTTTACACACAATTTCTGTTAAATAAATATACCTTTACACGCTTCTGTAGCAGGCTACACAAATTGTCCCAAATGTTTTCATTTCCAAAATCTCCAAAATCCTGTACCAATATTTTCAAAACAGATGTCTGCAAACATAGCCTGACATATAAATAATTAAAATACATTCATTTAAATGCAATCACATAGAATAATTGACCTTGAGAAACAGCTGATTCCTAATATATCCAACTAAAACAGTGTCGACTAAGAACACATATGCGTTTGCAAAGTAGATGTTGTGTGAAGCTGTACACAGTAAAGATAAACAGATGAAATATGTAATGTATACATATAACGCCATGCCTCCTTTGAGTAGTTCTAGAAGTAAAGGCTCGGGAAATGGCTTTGAAATTTACACAAAATATCACGAATTAAAAGATTTGAAGAATGTATAATTCATATCAAATAGGTTAGTTGCTTTAGGTTGAACAATGGCCATTTTTGTGTGATATGCTCTTTGTAAGCGAATTTGACAATATTGTTGTGTTTCGTAAAAGGGAATGTTAACGGCAAGAAACAAAACTAATGTTATTGTATAGTTCAATGTATATCATATATTACCATGAAATATTATTTTCTTCAATTGTTTTTACTTATTTTCATTGCTGTAGACCTCTAATCACCTAGACTCGCTAACACTCCATCATGTGAAAATTCGTTTCAAGCAAACAATTTCATGAAACGGAACTTTCTTTGAAAATAGCATGGCAGCAGTTCTGATTACTCTAGCGAGGTATTAGAAATGCGGGAGTGCTTGGTTTTGATCTGATTAGATAAGTTATGTTTATATCTCTTTCGACTTCAACTACAATGTACTCGCGATAACTCGAACATGGACACATTCGAATATATCGTTTAACTCGAACAAGTTCCTTGAAAGGATCTGTTTTTATAAAAAAACAATAGCAGCAATTCCGATTGTTCATATGAGCAATTCGAAATGATCTAGTGTTCTCGTCTTGATATGATTTTATCACAGGCTTATTTATCATAAGCATAAATCCAGAAATCACTCGAACAAGTCAATAACTCGCAGTGATATATGAGTCAATTTCGAGTTTGGGTTACCGAGAGTACAACGTATATTATAAGTGAATGTATAAACTGTGTTAAACACGTCTCATATTATATAAACATGCATATTAACATAGTGTGTAGTATACCCTAGAAATTAAGTTTTATTTTTGTCTGAGTATTGCAAGATAAATCAGTAATAATGTGCGACCTTAAAGTTTTACATTTAATAATTATTTTAACAGCTCTGTATATGTTAAGAACTATACAATACACCCATATAATAGCATTAGTAAAACCAACCACACTGAATTGATGACAAGTGTAGATAAAACTTTGTCTTTACATCCATTATATCTGATTCAAATGAACACTGTTTCTCAGAAGATTCGTCAAAGTAAGTGCGACTAATAGGCAAACAGTGCAGATCTTGATCAAACTGCTGATTTGTAGTGCTGAATCTGGATCTACATTTTTCGTGAATTCACAAACGCTTGATTGTCGCTCAAGTGAACATTTCAATAACAGCAACTTTTCGCTTAGAATTATTTTGTAGAATGATGACTTTTCTAAAACGTTTATTCAAAATTGGTTCGTTATCGTTTTATTTTAGTCCTCAAACTTAAGAATTGTACAATTAACCCATAAATCGGTAAAGCCAACCACACTGAATTGATGACAAGTGTAGATAAAACTTTGTCTTTACATTCATGATATCTGATTCAAATGAACACTGGTTCTCAAAAGATTCTTCAAAGTAAGTGCAACTTATAGGCGAACAGTGAAGATCGTGATTAAACTGTGCTGATTTGTCGGATTTATCTGGATCTACATATTTCATGAATTCAATAAGGTTGGATTGTTGCTCAAATGAACATTTCAATAACAGCAATTTCTCGCTTAGTAGTATTTGTAGAATGATGACTTTTTTAAAACGTTTATTCAAAATGTGTTCTTTATCGTTTTATTTTAGTCCTTACATTTCCTATGTTGAAAAACAAACCGTTACGAAACATGTTGGTTATGCTTTGATTAGTTTGCTCTTGTCACCTAGGTTCAAGAGTGTTGTTTTGCCGAGCCATGGTAGCTCAATCTGTAGCTACGCCGGCTGTCAATCAAGGTGTTGTAAGTTCGAACCCCAGCTCGGCCAACATTCTTTGCAACGTTTGAAAGATTCACTGTGACAAAAGAGTAATTCGTCTTCTATCAATGGGCTAAGCGTCTAGTGGCAAACTCGCCTGTTGCTTGGAAAGTCTTATGTGTGGAGAACTGATGAGAGAAGACCAGGAAATACATGAGTCGGTGAACTGGCCTTTTAATATGACTTAAAATTGTTGAAAATGGCTTTAAATCCCAGTCAATCAATCAATCATGAATGTCATTCAACGATATTTATGTTACATCAGAGTGACAAGTCAGCTTACTATGTGATTGCCTGGCTATTTCAACAGTACTCCACACAATATTCTTGCCGGCAACTGGCTACAATCCCTTATACGAGTACATACAGACAATTTATCGCATTTGCGAAAGAAGAATGATTCTATAATGTTTTTAAATCATCGAGCAGAACGAACGGTCGAAACGGGTTTTGAACTCACGATTTCTTTAGCGATAGCTCTAAACTTTACTAACAGAGCAATCGCGGTAATACTCATGCCAAATAACCTGTTGTACTTGAATACAAGAGGCAGCATACTGACTGTAGAATATAACTGACATAAAGTTGAAACCGGCGTAGAACACCAAACACACAGGCTGTATAATAAGACTGACATAAAGTTGAAATCGGCGTTGAACACCAAACAAACAACACACTATTTAACCCTTGTCCCACTGAATTCCTAAAACCAAATATCATTAAAAACCAGAAATGAATTTCGCTTTCACGAATATATATTTGATGACTGCCCAATTCAGGTCGTCTCAGATTGACCTTAAAGTAAGCCAATTGAAGTGTCGCTTACCAAACCGTTCGGTGTAAAACAGATAAGACACCCATATGAACAAACCATTAAGCAAACCGGTGATTGTTGAGTCCCCCGACTGTATAGCACGAGATTTATTTATATAAGTGTGATTAAGGTCAAGTCGAGACGACCCTTTATGCGTTAGATTCAGATCCAATATTCGTGTTGCAAAGTTGTTTGGTCTGATTTGAAAGAGATGGCCATCAACCATAACAAGCACAAGTTCTTACGTGCTTATAGTACTAGTCTTTAATACAAATTAATAATAGATATTGACACATGAATAGCGAACAGTGCAGACCATGATAAGACTGCACGAACGTGCTGGCTTATCTTGATCAATATTGTACGTAATTATAGTTTAAAATTGTGCATTGTATAATTTGCATTGTTTGAACGCAGATACGGGTCACATATTGCATTGCTCTCGAATATTCTTAGTTTGAAGCCTCTGCAGTGGTAGACTTTTGAAAACATTGTGACAAAAAGAGAAGTTGCTCCAAACGAGCAATCTTTTGGCACAATGTTTTCAAATGTTTCCTGTAAATATACCATCACTCATTGAGAGCGTCTGCCTGGATTATAAATATGTGTTTGGTAGCCATGATATAAATGGAATACAGTTGAAAATAGCATAAAGCGTGAATAAAACAAACACATAAGAAGCATTGCTGATCATCGGTCAAGCAACATATTGGGCCATGTCAGATAGTTCAGTTGTATTACGGTAACCAGTACAGCTTACCATACGTTGCCTGTCTTTCTCGTACGACCGCCCCACATAAAATTATTTCCCGGCAGCTGGCTACATTCTAAGTATTGATCCAAAAAAACATCGCCGATTATCAGTCAAACAATATATTAGACCTCGCTAGATTGGTGCACTTTGCAAGTTAAATTTGTTGTATGTCCAAAAAGGTTTAATACCGATATTATAACCGGACTAGCGTCAATAATCAGTAGACATAATGATGTAGGAAGCATAGACGGATATATGTCCTCGAAATATATACTTTAAATCTTACACAATAAGTACATCATTGATTATTCAAATAATGTTAACACTCATATATTCACCTATCATAAGCATGACAGCAATTCACGTAGGGCCCAATATTAAGCGAGTGCGATTTTCAATCTTGCGTTCGCGATGATCCGAGTTGAATCACACTCGCAGAGGTCAAGGCGGCGTGCCATTCGGCAAGGCAAGATTCCTGATGTTGTGCTCGTGAGCCACATATGTTTCATAAATAAGTGTTCGGTTGCCATGGTATAACTGATCTATTGCTGAAACGGCCTACAAACTAATTATATAAACAAACAAACATTACCATCATCAGTCAATTAAACATAAAAGTAAACAGTAGCATTGCTGAGGGTCAGTCATTCAAGCAACATATTGAGCCATGTCAGATTCAATGAAGTCGTTGTTGCCTTTTGCACGTTTAATGTGTTGTATTTCGGAAAGGGGTCAGTACCGATCGTATTAATGGACACAGGCATGACGTGATCAAAAGACAGGACGGAGCATCACGGTAGAGGAAGAACTGACTGGTTGATGTCTACGAATTGGATTCCAGCAACACATACCACAGGATTTAGTTAGCTTAGAAATATTATTTGTACATCGATAACTAAATAGGCCCCCAGCTTATATTAATCACTCTCGATGTCTGCTTTCTTAACTTAATCAGTACTGGAGCCGTTTGTATGGGAAAACCCCAAAGGCAGAACCTGCCTATCACGGGATTTGAACCCGAGACATTTAGTACGAGAAGTCGACGCTCCACCACTGCAACATTGTCTAGTTGTTGTCCGTCAACCAATGGTATGAGCCTGTGAACTACCGATGAATTGACACTAAACAAATGAGAGAACTAACAGAACATCTTTGAAAATGGTGACTATTCTAACAAATGGTAAGAAGCTATTTTAGACTTAAAAAACAATGCGTCTTATCTTCCACAATGTTTTTTAAAAACTTGTCTGTTAAATATTTCAAATATTCTGTATGAGGTAAAGAGTTAACTACTGCTGAACAATTTCTCTTTTCATTTATAAAGAATGACAACCTTCGCGATATCATTTCAATTGTTAAGTTAATTTTTTAAACTTAATTTTAGAAAACATTGTGGGAAAAGAGACGCATTGTTTTCCAGTCACAATATTCAACGCTGTTCTGTTAATATTTTTTTTTTAGTTTAAACATTTTTTATATTGCATCTATTGCGTGAACATATGTAAGCTTATATTAAGCTTGATGTCTGCTTCCTGAAGTCTTAACAAGTACTCGCGGGGTTTGTGTTGAAATAACAGGCCAAAACACCCGCTCGTGACAGATTTCGAACCCGAGAAATTTGGTAGGAGAAGCTGACGCTCTGCCACTGCATCACTGTCTATCGCGAAGATGGTCATTCTTTATAAATGTAACGAGAAAAAGTAGTGTGGGCAAAATGATAAAATAATAACATTATTTGTATGCCAGGCCTAATTCACCAGGAAGTTATTCTGTCAGAGCTACATCCGTGTAGACATTCCAAGAAGTATAAAAACCAACGTTTTGAATTGGAGAAAGACTTCGGCCGGCCTCCATGCCACACATATATATATGCATATTAAATTACCTCAAGGATTCTGGTCCTGTTTTTGTCATGCTTTTATGCCACACCTGTAATACCTCTGATCGGTGGATAAATTAATGATAACCATGTCAAATATGGGTTAAGTGAATCGAACGACGTGATATAACTGAAACACTGTTTAACCATTTACCCGCATACAGTAAATCTGCAGCAGATGAATTTGATAACATCTAGGTAAAATAACGAGAACTCTCTATAAATGAAGGGATAATTACTGTAACAAATTGAAAACAATGTGGCAAAAGGAAAAATGGCTCTTTTTTATTATTTTTCCTTGGTTACTTTGTTTAAAAAAGTTAAATTTTGAAGAGGCGTTAAAAGTTAAACTCCAACAAAGCAATCCATCAAAACCAAGATGTATCGTAACCAACACGATATGTGATCAATACATATTAATCATTTGTAGTAAAGACCTTTTTATGGTTGCAGGCAATCTCACTTAAATCAGATTAAACTACTTTTGAAGTACTTTTATTTAATCTGACTAACGCATTATACCGTATACCTGGTCATTCACGGAGTTTAGCCATCGCGAGAGTCACCCACCAGGCACTAATCGCGATGTACATGTACGTTGCTTAACTTCGTGAACAAGTCAACCACTCTACCAACGTTGCTATAACATCCGGCTTCTGCGACAAAAGGCCGTAGAAGTTGTATGTGTACCTATATCACATACGGCTTAACTCCGTTTAAGGACCCGCTCCACGTTACAGCATAACTGGTCGTCTCGCATTTACCTTATTAACACTTAAGTATAACTGAGCACGTGCACATTTTTGTACGTCAAATGAAATCGCAAGTTACAAAATATGCGTTTATTTATATGAGTGTCTTACCTGTTTTACACCGTAGGATGTGGTAGGCGACACTTCGATGGGCTGACGTAAAGATCAATCTGAGACGACCTGTATGGAACAGTCATCAGATATATATACGAGGAAGCGAAGTTTAAGTCTGGATTAAATGAGATTGGGTTGGAGTAATTCAAAAAGATGAAGTAATTTGTTTTTGGTGTTCTTCACCGTTTTTAACGTTATGTCAATCATATCACAGCCTCAATTAGTTCATTACCAATACTGATGATAAACTTATTCTGATACCAGCACATCCGTCGTTATGCTATTTCCGCGACCCTGATAGTTAATGTGGGAAGCCTCTACTACCATTTTCAAGTATTTCGTATTAGTCGACTATGAATTGAACCCTAGTCTCCCGGTGTGGAGGTTGATGCTTCAAATATTACACCTCTGAGGCGGTAATGTCAAGACATTGATAGACCAGTGACGCTTTCGGATATAGTAAGATATTCTATAGATCATTTCTCACTTATCTTTTAAAACGGAATGTGAACGTCTAGGTGGTGTAGTGGTTATATCGTTCGTCTCGAGAGCGGATGAGACTAGTGTTCGATCCCCGTACTTATTTATAATAAATTTCGAAAAATATCCCACTACACTACCAAGGCGGTAACGTTCTAATATTATAACCTTCCTACGCTTTCTATCAATTTATTCATGTATTTATACTTTTTCTAATTCCTTATTTGTTTTATTATTTGAATTATTATATGTATCTATTCAATTCTCATTTTTAAAGGAACTTTAGAAAGCATTGTTATCAGAACTTTTGTGTATTACATTATTCCTGCCTCATTTTTTGTTTCTTTTCAAGTAAAAGAGTTAAGTCGGCATAAGTAGAACTCCAATTGCTATGTCGAAAACGTTAAGCGATATCGATTAAAGGGTTACGTGTTCAAAACCCCGGCTCGACTGTTTATTTTTCCCGATGATTGATCATCATTATAGAATGATTCGTCTTCCGGGACAGGAATACATATGATTATGTATATGAGAGTGTGGCCAGTTGCCGGGAATAAAGATGTTGGAGTACTATTAGGAGAAAGACAGGCAACACATGGTAAGATGTACTGGTTATCGTAATATAACTGACATATTGTTGATAACAGTGTTGATCCAAGCAAACTAATTGAAGTATTCCAATCATGAGAGATGGAGGTTTGTTTTTCATCCAATCAATAAAGCTTGAATATGTGTCATCTACCAGAAGTATTTTGAAATCAGACAACACTTTTATCAGTTTATTTTGTATTAAGTTGACACAATGTAACTTATCGAAGGGTTCCCAACACGTGTCGTGTCGTGTCGGTTTAATTTTGGGACGGTTGTCGACAGACATCCGTTGCAGTATCAACAATAAGTACTTAATGAACCGTTTTTAGGAGTTACGAGGGTGCTCTAGAAGTAAAAGGACTTTTGTTTTAATTTCAACACAAATGAAACTTGTAGAAAATAAACCTGATACATGACAAATTCAGTTAATTCAACAAACATGTTGCACAAACCTCCCCAGTATCCATTGCTAAGACACATTCCATACTCACTGTTTACTGAGACGCGTAACACGTGATGTGTTACATATGACAATTCGCATGGGGAACAACGACACTGGCACTGTTCTTTTCAACGTCAGTATTGACCGTCTTGCAAGTTGAAATCATTTCCTGCTTCCCATTCTCTCCTCCAATCAGGAAACAAATTGTATGTATTCATCGCTCTTCAGTGATTGATTCCAGTTGAACTAAACTGAATTATCAAATCCAAATATTATTTTGGATTTTGTCTCAGTTGTGATTTAATTTACTATATATTTTTCAACTTTTCAATTGACGTCATTTTGTAAGTTACGTTTTTGCACGCCGCTTAGTAACTTAACTATTTGGATGATAACATGAAATGATACCATTAAGATTTTGTAATTAGAACAAAATAACAAAACAATTATTATCATCTAATTTTAGTTATCTTCTGTTGGCGTAATCTTGAAATATACACAGTATAAATAGGTACTTTTTTGTAAAATTGCGGAGTGGTCCGTCTATGCCTCAACGAGTTTCTATGACTACTATTAATCTAAAAAATGATGGCGATATTGAAAAAAAAAGTATCGATGAAGTAAAAACAAAACTGATAAACATATGGTATGAATGTCATCAATGTGTGTCAACTAATACAAAGGTTACTAAGAAAACTCTATTACTTTTGGATCACCCTCTTTTTTCCAAAGCGGAACATATAGCGGAGTAATTGCTTGGTGTGGAAATTTCTCCGGGTAGATTTGTCACGTCACATGAATACCATCCTTCTTTAGTCAAAGACAAATAAATCAAAGACAGTAGCATTCTAATTATATACTTTAATGTTCTATTTTCTTTTATAAAGTCATTGTTTGTCTTCTGTGGAGTCACAATGGTTAAGCTTCTTATCAATAAAACCAACATTACTAGAGGATTTGCGAAGAATGTAGATCTAGATCAACCCTGCATACCCGTTAATTTTGATCATGATATGTACTCTTCGCAAATTATTCACCGTATTTTTAAAGAAGGTTTCTAAAGAACAACAACGTACATTTGAAACAGTTATCATATATGTCAAAACGAACTTACATATACATTTGTCATCAATTCACTTTGGTTGATTTTGACAATGTTTTTTTATGGATATTGGACTATTGCTAAATTCTGAATAAATACAGAGAGGGTAATATAAGACTAAACTATGGATATCGGTAAAACATATTATGAATGATTTGTCTTGTTATCCTCAACCAAATATTCACGTTTCATATGTTCGGCACACTTTACCCAATGATTGATTTTGTTTAAATAAAGTTTAGACATTGACCTAATATATAGAGTTTACTCGCGGTATCTGAGCTCAACATAGAGTATTACATTAATTCCAGTTATCGACGTGTTCAAGTGATCGCTGGAATTATGCTAAGTTAATTGTTGTTGTTGTCAGCTTTGTAGTTTATCTATCCGTATGTATTATGAACGGCGAGCCAGAACTGCGACTTCGCTGTTTCCAAAAGATATATCCCTTTCGGGAATTGTTTCTAGTTAAACGCTATATTCGAGTGATCGCTAGTGTTCTATATTTGCAAGCTGATCATTGGTGAAATTGATATATGCTGATGTCGCAATTTATTAAAATTTAACTTGAAATTATACTATATACAATTGATTGTGCATATCTGCTCAGTTGACCCATTACTGCAATTTGTTCTTATTGAGTTAATCGTAGAAAACATTGGAACTACTTGAGGAGTGGAAGTTTTTGTTACAATGGTTATTCGTTCCATGTTAACAGATAACGACTTTGGGAAATTCATTTTTCCGAATACCCGGTAATCACTCGTTTTACCCTGCCAGCAATACCTATGTTGTTAAATGCGTTACTTCTCTCCTTATCTCATTGTTCATGTCGTCTGTCATTTCCTTGGCTCTCCTCCTTCAAACGCTTTATTTCGTCATCTTTCATTGGTATCACTCTTTTTACATTGTATTGGCCCTCCTCTTTCAAATGCTTTATTTCTTGGTCTTTTCTTTGTTCAAGTTTTCTTTCATTTTCTTGGCCCTCCTTTTTCAAACGTTCTATTTCTTCTTCGTTCCATCGCATATCTTCCATGCGTACGTTTTGTTTCCTTTCATATTATTTTCTTCTCTCCATATCTTGTTGTTCATTTTGTCTTTCCTTTTCATTGCCCTCCTTTTTTAAACGTTCTATTTCTTGTTCTTTCCTTTCCATAATTCCATCCATGCGTTCCTGCTCTATTCTTTTGTCTTCTTCAGCTCTTTGCTGTAGCAATTTGAATTCTACTTCCTTTTCTTATTTGCTTTTCTCTCTCCAACATATCCTTGGCCAATGCAACCATTCTTTTTGCTTTTTCTTCCCTTTCTTTAGCATCTTCAGCCACTTAAAAATAACAGGAATGAGTTTATAATCATTGACAGTATATTGGCCAATTGAATTATTTGTTCCTTTAGTCTTTTCAATACTACTACTGTAGTATTTTAACGAGACGAATACCGCCGCTTGGTGATGTACGTCATAATTATTATCGTGAACTTGACCTCTAACCAATGCCATTTGATCAAGGTCATGATTTCCCCCCACTTGCAAATGAATTTGCAGCAGACAACTTTGAAAACATTGTTGCAAAAGGATACATTGCTAACAAAGAGCAATATCTCCTTTTGCCACAAGGTTTTCTATTCTATTCTGAAATATTCAGAAAAATAAACCTGATATATCAACTCATACCTACAAACAGACAATCTATGTCGCCTTTAAAGCAGGCAACTTTTGGAAATGTTGTGGGAAAAGAAGAAATTATTCGGTATATTTACCTTCTACGGAGAACTTGCTGCAGCATCAGAAAGGGTGAAATATGCCCAATTAAGCTCACCTGTGCACGAAGTGCAAGGTGAGCTATTGTGACCACATTTTGTCCGGCGTCCATGCGTTGTGCGTCGTTCGTCGTGCGTCGTACGTCGTACGTCGTTAACAATTTCCCTTGTTTACACTCTACAAGCTACATTTTGCATTCGAGCTTAATGAAAGCTTATCAGAACAGTCATCGCCATCGCCATCAAATGTTATACAAGTTCCAAACTCGGCCATATGAGGTCAAAAACTAGGTCACTAGGCCAAATTGAAGGGAAATCCTGTTAACAATCTGGAGGCCACATTTCAATTTGAGCATGTTGAAAATCAAGTTCGAACATAGGTCATGTCTATACACAAAGTAGGCACTACGTCAAACTGAAGGAAAATCTTGTTAACATGTTAGAGGCCGCAATATTTGATTCAGTAGTTTGACATTTTGTCAGAATGTTTATCTTAAAGATATCTATGTCAAATTCGAATACGGATCATATTGGGTCAGATAGAACATTTTTCTAAAACTCAAAATGTCACACTTTTTTATTCAGCAATTGAGTAAGAATGTTTTTCTTAATGATATCTAGGTCAAGTTTGAATATTGGTCATATTTGTTCAGAAATTATGTCTCTAGGACAGATTGAAGGGAAATCTTGTTAAAATGTAGAAACCGTATATTTTGCTTCAGCAGCTTTAAATTATGTCATAAAGTTTGTCTGATTTATATCTAGGTCAAGTTTGAATATGATTTATATTGGGTTAGAAAATAGGTCACTAGAACAAATGGAAGGGAAATTTCGTTAACATCCTGGATGCTGCATTTTTAACTTGATCATGTTGAAACTTTATAAGAATGTTGTCTTGATGATATGTAAGCAAAGATTGAATATTGGTCATGTCTGTTCAAATTTGGTTAGAATGTTAGTCTTAATGATACCTAGGCCAAGTTTGAATATGGGTTATGCCTAGTCAAAAACTAGGTCACTAGGCCAAATTGAAGGAAAATCTTGTAAACATTCTGGAGGCCGCATGTTTTGCTTCAGCAGCTTGAAATGATGTCTGAATTATATCTAGGTCAAACTTGAATATGGTCAGTAACTAAGTTAATAAAGGAAAATATTGTTCAAACTCCGCAGACCGCATTTTTACTTTGAGCAAGTTCAAACATTGTCAAAATGTATGTCTTGATGATATCTAGTCCATATGTATTATCAGGTAAACAAAATTAGGTCACTAGGCCAAATGAAGGAAAATTATGTTAACACTCTGGAGGCTGCATTTTAAATGCTCATTAAGTGACGCTCTACATATTTGTTTTCAAGCCATAGTGATTGGTTTAAAAAGATACCTGCCAATTTGCATCGAAATAGGGTTAAAAATAACTTTTAGCTTTAAATAAAATTTCTTCCTAAACCATTAGACTGATATCAATCAAACTGTGGTGGTCCTCTTACAAACTGTTACACGATTTAATATCATAAATATTGTCTTTTATTGATAGGTTTCATTTATATTGTCCACTCCTATCCGTTTCATTCATGCTCTTGGTAATAATTTCTACGATATAAGCCGTTACAAATATGCTACTTAACCATCCATCAGGTGATTGATTCAGGGTCTCGACTGCCTTCCGTTTTGGAGATGAGAAACTATTTTTACAGTGTTACATTGATATTTGTTTAGGCATATTTATATTATTTCGTTAATTTTTATTCCAATTGTCTGTCAAAATAGAAGCTTGCAATCAATTTTATTTAACAAACACTAAAATAAAAGTATAATACTGCAGAAGAACAACCAGAAAATCATTCAAAACACAACTATTTTTGTAGATAACACTTCCAAGTTTACTATTATCATTGTAAACATTAATATATTGCATAAATCAATTGCATACTCTGTATGCATCAGTTGGTACATTACAGTCAATAAATAGGTAGACACTGTACTGTCATGAATCTTTATGGCTGAATTTCTGTAAAGCTATTGGGTGATATAACCAGTAAAAATGTACAATGTGGATCAAAAGATAAATCGGAGTTGGGGTCAATACATTTGACAAGACCTACAAAAAACCTGATAAATCATTACTTGTCTGTCATGTTGGGGATTTTTTTAGATAAATATTGTTATATGCACTTCTGCATCTCCTCTTAAACGATTGCAATTACACCTTCAGTACTTTCAATACTTCGATTATAATTAAATATAAATTAATTACGAAGCAAACCATATGTCAATAAATTTAGCATAAATACAGCGATCAACCGAACACGTCTATAATTATGGCGAGTCCACTGTATATGATTAAAGTATTAACAGAATTCTAACTATCGATGCATATAGGTCCCTGATAACATAGGTTATAAATGTGTGGGATTGTACTTTTGGTATATAGGAATACCTACGTTTTCTTGCCTTAGCCTCTTTCTTGACCAACTTGTCTTGTTCCAGAATACTTCTTTTCTCTGTCTATATACGTTTTGAGTAACTGAATCTGACTTGGTCCTTCTGTAAATAAAAAATCAAGATACACACGAAAGTCTTAACCGCTATACTGTCTATCATATTTTCTTTGTATTTATATTAGAATCGTTTGTTATTGTTTCAAAGATAAAAAAACATAATGATCAAGACGTTTCTTTAAAAGAATCTTTAAAATATGCGTACCGACAAAGAGTTCTTACATGTCTAATATGTTTATATTAATTAAGCAAAATATGTAATGGGCATAATTTTGATAGATTTGTTTTATTCTGTATTTACGCCAGTTTTCAACATGATTTCAGGAACAACAAGCATACTGCGACGATGGTTCTCTCTTGTCTCTACTCTCACGACACCACACGAATAATGAAACAAGCGCGTCGGTATACCATACTACAATCCTGTAGCTTTGGATACATTTTAGGAAATGACTTAAGTGGTTTTTACGTCGTTGTTGATGTCATCATCATCAGGCGACCGTGAGTCATCTCATATTTTGAGTAACGACAATTAATTGATATTTATAGTAACACCGTTATTGTACAACAAGCGTTCAAACTCAAGTTCAACGAGTATCGTTATTGTATGATGACATTGCGGATATCCGTAACATGCAAGCCATATTACATCGAGTCAATTGTCTCTAACTCTAAGTTAAATCGGACGGACTATTAGCAATAATATCTAAGAAAAATCCATGGGCCGACATTAACTCAAAGCGGAGCCGATTAAATCCAGATATCTAGTCACAGTGAAAACCAGGCGGAAACCTGGAAACGTAAAGATGTATAACGACGGAAACGAGTTCACGTGGTATGTATGGAAGCGCAAGGGGATATCTCAAGACTTGTATGGTTTAAGCAGTTCAAAGAAGCACGGACTATCGCATTTCAATACAAAATAGGGTGCGGTCTCGGCGATGGCAACTAGAATATTTATGTTCATAAAATGATTTGCCGACACGTTTGATGAAAACGTGATATTTATAACTTATAACGGGTCTCTTTCGGTAAAGACTGTCACACAGTTTGATGATTTATATTGATAACAAGAGGACGATATTAAACTAAATATAATAAAATGTAATACAAAAGTGTAAGTTCTTAATACCATTAAATGTATAAACTAAACACTGACTGACAAACATCAGTAGCTGTTTGTTTACATGTTGATACATTAAAGATTTAAGTAGTAAGCACAAGTAGGATCCTTTTCCTTCATTCACAAATTTAGGTATAAAGAAGACACCACAATTTAGCGGCGGAAGGTTTGGGACAGGTACGAGACCGGCTATGGAATATCTTGAAGGCAGAAAGGACTGTTATACGAAACATAAAGGTATCAAATGGAACACCAGCGTATTCTTCGTATTCACAATGGAACAGTCCCAAACACTTCTGCAGCAGACGACATTAACAAACATGTAGACGACACTTTCTATGAGATAAAGTTAAATTCTTAAATTAAGGTGAATTATGCTGCAAAAGAAGAATTGCCCACACACACAATTTATCTTTGTTTTCAACTCGATTCAAGAATTAAATTTTCATTCATGAAGATGTTACATATGCCTTAATATTTTGAAAGTCATCTTCAACAGTAAGGCTAAGGCCAATCTTTAAGTGCCAAATATGTGGTAAAATTTAAAGCAACGACTACAAATCCACCAGAGGAAGCTCTAAATGCGCAGACAGCCAGATAATGCATTTCAACAGCGAAGATGTTTGTTTTCAAACATACAGTTAACTGTATCGTTAGCGGACCCACGGCATGCGGAAAAACTTACTATATTATATACTGAATGATCAAATATAGAGATTTCCCAACTTGAGAAAACCTATAACATGCTTTTTGTCTACTGAGCAATATCGCCAAGAGTGCGATATAGCTCACTAGCCGGATTTTCGGAAATACTTTTTTTAATCTCTTTTAAACACTTTTAAGCTCCGTTTTCACTACTTAACACTTTATTTCCATGATGAAACGTTAAATAATCCACAATTGCACTTTTAAATCCGCAAATAAGAGCTTGAATGGACATGACACAAGTTTATTTCAATCAATGTACACATTGTCGGTGACGTCACGTATATATATATATATATATATATATATAGTGAAGTCACTGCAAAACTGGCAGATTACGTCATTCAGATCTCTCCACTTCTGAGCTAAAAAAAATGAGCCGCACAGGGGTATTGTCGTTTAAAAACGAAAATTTTCGCCGAGTATATAATATATAGTTTAATAAACATTATTTTCATGATTCGGGAATTAAATCCCTCGTGAAAGAGATTCTTGCATATAAAAAATCGTGCGCTATGAAAACAATGTTTATTAAACTCTATTTATAACTCTATTGTCACAGAGTATTATCTGGTTATACAATCAATGGCAGCCTCTATACGATGTCAAACGGGGGACCGTTTACCCGAGGGTCGAGTTCATTCAGGGCGTGCCTCGGAACATCGAGTGAGGAGAATTTCCGGACACTCCAATGAGAAACGTAATAGTGCTCGATGAAATGGATACCGAAGCGACCAAGGATCCGTGAGTAACGGTTTTGTTTACGGAAGGCAGTCACCATAGAATTATGTGGATGATCGCGCTCGAACAGGACCAATATGTAATTAAAGACCCGACTCAGAGAAGAAACTGTCATAATCTGGCATTATTCAATAATCATGTGGACAGACAATCGGTTATGACTCTAGTCAGATAAATGTACCCGAACAATCCCAAGCAGATGCTACGTCCTTTCAAGGATGCCATTACACACCTGCTAGTCGTTTTGTAACCGACGACGAAGAAACATGGCGCATGCGCACATATGTACTCGAATTAATACAATATCACATCCCCGAACCGGCTTTGACTCGCTCAACCCGAATGTAGGATCAATCAACCGGAAGTCATTCCAATATCTTGCAATGACTGCGGATCTGTTTTACCGGACATTTATTACTTTCCAAAATATGTCAAAGCGTGATACCAAATGAAAAAAAAAGCGGAGGTGAGCGACTATGTATCGGAGACCTGGATCACGAACCGATCACGGATGGAAGACGATGATGACATATATGTAGTATACGAGTGTAATGCACGAATTGCTTTTAAAAGATGTTAAACCTTTAATAAACGTTTTACTATGCGATGATTGGCAAAGTGATTGGAAAGAGCAAGTGAATTATAAACTTCACTCAATCAAGCCAGTACGTGGTGAGTGGCTGACAGCTTTACGATCCTTTCACCCAGAAGAAATTATTCTTGCTTCTTTACGCATTGGACACACATGGTTAACTCATGCATATTTACTGAAAGGTGAGGAAGCACCTCAATGTATTCCATGTTTTACACAACTTTCAGTACAGCACATTCTTCTGGAATGTGCTGATTTCGCCCCAATACGTGATAGATGTTTCAAGGCTCAAAGTATGCGTCAGCTCTTTGAGTCTGTCAAACCTGAACAAATATTTAATATTTTTAATAAAATATGATTATTTCTTAAATCGTGCTTTTGCACATTCATTACTTTTATTAATCCTGTTCCGCATTTTCTCAGATATTGTTTTTCATACAGACGCAGCTTATCAAGCAAGTATCATTTCTCACACTTTCATTCATAGAGATTTGTATACGTTTCAAGCCTTTTCGACATGCATTTATTGATTTTAGTTAAATGCCAATATTAATTCACTTTTGAAAGCTCGTTTGAAAGATAGTGGCAAGCGTAGAATTTGTTCACGACGAACACATTTTCCTATTGTTATAATGTTTTAACAGTACTTTCATTTATAGATATATCGATATGTTTTGAAAAATCGTTTTATGCCTTGTCCTTATACAGACGCATTGAACGTTGTCTTTGGACAAAAATAAGAACATAATTATAATTTCAACCCTTTTTCACAAACAGATGTTTATGTATCAGGCTCTTCTGCAATACTATGGCACACGTTTAATTTGTTAATAACGAACAAATTTTGTTATTATTACAATGATTTAACATAACTTTAATTCATAGATCTGTTTATACATGATGTGTTCATGTGACATATTAACAACATAGTTGACAGTCCACAAATTGACCATCACCCCATATAAACATATGTCTCCGGCAGGACAGTCGATAGAAAAGCATTGTAATAACATAATGCAAAGGTAATATTTAATTTTATCGAGTTATTTTAGAATGATGAACTGACATTTATGATTTGCTTTATATATGCGGTCTAGTTGCAGTTTCAACCGACTCGGTTGTGTAGTTATAGAGCGTCCGCCTCGAGTACGGGTGGTCATGGGATCGATCCCGGCCGGGTCATACCAAAGCCTTCAACATTGGTTGTAATGGCTATCCTCTTTGGTGCTCAGGGTTGCAAGGATAGCATTACGACTCTCTGGCCAGTGTCAGGATAAATATACAAGTAGTATTGTTGAGATATGATTGATCAATTGTTGAATGCGGCGTAAATCACCATTTATTCAATCAATCAATCAATCAACTAGTTGGAGTTTATATCCATTTAAATCAACGATTTATTAGAGAACATATATAGGTCAACAGGTGTTGAAGACCTACATTCTGTCTTTGACCCTAAATAAGTCTATGATTTTGTCTAGGAAAGCTTTTAATTTAACATAATTTCTTAAGTATTTGAGGTTTTGCTGAACGTTTAGGAAAGTCAGAATCTTGATACACATTTAGAGAATGACTTATGTAATTTGCTATCGGTGAAGTATTTTTCTTAATGCCTGGTATTTGTTATATCGTTATAATGTTTAACTCCAGGCCAAGAAAACTTCCATTAATGTCATACCGCTGATAGGGACGTATTCATTTATACTAGAAAACTATTCAAATTCTTAATTTATATTGTCTAGTAGACTTGTCGCGTTTCACTGTAGTATTTCTTGCAATTCCACTGATATTGATTTAAAGTTATGTTAAGGTTTATATCTGCATTGTTTAGATTTTAATTATACGAAGACATTTTATTTTCGTTGGAATGTGATAAAAAAAAGTTAAGAATTAGCTATTGACAGACATGACTGAATTTTATTCTTCTCAGTGCATTTCTATGTCTATACATAAATAAATCAACATCTTGACTGTTTTTGTTTACTACACTTTCTGTTATTGTATTATACTGATGAAGGCGTAATTACGATATTATGTAGCATAAACGTATAAACTTAACATCAAGTATTTGTGTGATTTTATGATTTTATATTATATATGTTTTGTTTATTTTATTTATTTTTTTTATACAAGTTTTACCTTTTCTGAAACTGTAACAAAGAAGTTTTTGTGACTTAAATTCTTTGTTTCATTTATTGTCTGACATATTTGCTCTCGCTTGTTACTATCCTCATATTCTAGCCATGATCTGTTCATACCTTGCATTAATTACATTATCCCATCTGCACCTGGTTGACATCGCTATAAAACCACCTCCCAGATGTACTTTCAGTACTTTGATTATAATGAGTTACTAGAAATAATTCATTTACATAACTGTAATTTGAGAGAAGAAAAAAGCAAATTCACAATTTCCACATTGATATTTATCTTAAAGCTGCAACTGAAACACAGTTAATCTACAAAATTATTTTCCTTCATATTTCATAACAGATATTGCCATGTTCTTAAATAGATATTGTTATCATGCAATGAGCAGATTACGTGACGTATAGCACTTGTATGATAAACCTTTTGTTTACATGTCTACTGGTATGATAAACTTTTATCTTTATCAATCTACTTATTTTTTTAAATGACGTAATCGCTGAAACTACTTTTCTGAAATATAAATAAGCCGTTCAAACAGAAAACCAACTGTTTTGACTTCGAAAATTATCGACTTTTATCACTCTAAGCATGGCGCGCAGGCTAAACCGGACAGACACGTTTAGACTCCTGTGGATTTTCTGTTTCAGTCGGAACACTTTAGCTTCCGTATGAAGTGTGTACACAATGTAATTCGGCGCGTATATGTGCACGCGCTTGATGTCATTCTATTTTAGGTGATGTCATTTATGAATGGGCTTTTGTTATTATGAATGTATTTCTTAAAAGTAGTAAGAATGAGTGTAGATTTACCTAAAAACATAATTTTACATTCAAGATAAATAGAATATTACGTCCCTGACTTTCGACATGAACTTTATCAGACTTGGCTGTGAGAAAGGATAATTCTCCCAACCTCGTCAGATAAAGTTCATATATTGCGTCAGGGACATAATATTCTCTATATATAACTTTCGTTAATCAGAAAAACATTCTAACAAAATGTGCTTTCATCTTCGGTCGTTTTACATGAATTACATTTCGTTTCATTATAAGGTTTGTTGTTTGGTTTGTGTCATCTTCAAGGTTTAATTGCTTATCTATGAGCAGGAACACGAATCTTGTAAGAGCGATTCTAAATTTATCTGTTTTAATTGAATGTTAATTTGGCTGGAAAAGGAAACTAAAAAAAAGACTATATGTTCCAGCTCTTGAAGATGTTTGTAAATCAGCATTCAATATCTGAAAATAATTATTAAAAAGTATTTTTAAAAAAAAACGTATGTATGAAAACGGATAGAGTCTAACCTTTCCCTGGTTTTGATTGGACGTGCTGCAGCCAATCAAGTTTACGTTACAGATATCGTTTGGAATATTTCAAAACTGTCAAATTACCGTTCATTTTGATTTATCGTTGCAAACAAATAGGTTTAGACAAACTTAACATGTTTATGAAAACTAACTATCATTTAATTAAAATCATGAGATCTTGGAATAGAGATAAGCTAGCGGTTTTACAAACAGGGTATGGCAAGTCTTGCTTGAAGTCTCGGAAAATCCCACAAGTAGAATTATGCCTGTTTTAATTAGCCTGTACCGATCTCTATATGTCACATGGGTGATAAGTCGGTTAATCATATATATATATTTTTTTTAAACTTTATTGTCCACGTACATTGGTATGTGGAGGTCGTGGTCATTCTCCCACATACCTTACAGCTAGTCTAGTTAGTCAGTCTGTACATGGACATGTATCATAAATGTTGTGATCTCATAATAAATACGGATCTCGAAAATTGGTGAGTTTGTCAATAAATATAGTTGTATATAAAGTTATTTTTTCATTGATTCATTGGCGTAAGTGTTCTTCGACGATGCATGAATGTTTAAATTACGAACAGGTAATATTCACATCATATTGCAAGGAGGTTCAAACTGATACGAGTACCGTCAGTCCGCACGGTCTCGAAGATATCATTGTATTTAACGCTGTTCTTATTGGAGTTTCTTAACATTACAATTAGATGACAATGATTTCCTTATCAGGAACATGGAATAAAGTTTTAAAAAAAGTGTAACTACAACAACAATTTGTATTTGACGTGTACAAATATATATGGTTGTATTGTCGCTACCGAATTAGAGATGATACAAGCTTTAGAGTCAGTGCAGTACGAGTACAATGGCCGCAGGGATCAAGGCTGGCAAGTGTATGGAAAGATGGATGTTAGGTATATTTTCAAATTCTTCTGCGTATATTGCGTATGTATTATTGATTTCATATGATTCTGTTTTTATTGTCATTTCGTATATAATTAATTGCTTGAGATTAATAACATTATGTTTGTTTTCCTTAATTGTGTGTGTTATATATGTATCTTTTTATTAGAATAGTAATGATATTAAATACTTTCGTGTGTTTCGTTATTAGATAAAATATGATGCTTTATGGATTACATGATGCTTTAATGTCAGAACATTTAAGGTAAAGATTAGCATAAAGATGTTTTGGGTACATACATTCAATAAATAGGTGTTCAGTTGTTTCTTCTGGATGTTAGCAGAATGTACACTGTGGACTATTTGATATTGTGGAGAAAACAGTTTGTTCCCAGTATTCTGTGGATTATTCTGTATTGGAACCATAGTAATGTTGAATTGTCTGTAATGTTGACCATTTTGTAAATGTTGGACCATTTGTCATTAGAAATTTCAATGTTAAGCGATTGTGACCATTTTTTCTCACATGCAGGTACTGAATTGTTATCATTAAATAAACAATACATGGATTTGTGTGTTGCCTTATTATAACGTCTATTAAGGGTAAATCATTATATGTGTTTGTCTTATTGGCTGTCTTCTGTTGTCTTCCTCACACCCTCCCTCTCCTCTTACGTTCATTTACATGTAATACTTACCACTTTTCACTTAACGTTCACCCTCATTAGTAGTATAAGTACTCATGTCATGGCCTCATTACAGAACATACCATTTAATTATTATACATATCGGGATCTCGTTTCCCATTCCTTTCATGTGAACTTAGTGAAACATCGTGACAATTGAAGCACTCTACATCATCCATCGTGCCATTCCATTCGAAACTCTGGCCTCTATCGATTTCAAAATCAGAATTCATTTGATAATGGGGATTATTAATTACTCGATTGATAACATTTGCTCAGTTGTAATAAACTCCGAGCTTCGATTTACATAACCAATCAATTTTAAGTTTGTAAAGAAAGAAGCCGAAGAAAACTGATGTTCTCAAGTAAGAATTAACTACGAACGAAAAAGACTGAAACAATGACATCCCATGACGACATATCCTGGAATAAGTTTGAGCTTGGAGAATTTTTGTAGATTTTGAACAGAGGGACTTTAAAGTATAAGAAACATAAATATGGAATCAAAAGCATGGGTTATCATTCTCGTTGTTTGCTATATACATATTTAGAACACCACTATTTGACAGTTTTGGTAAAAGTTTATACTTTAATAGAATTAAAGGAGATTTCAACGTGAATCAAATAGCAAATGATAGTTACAAGATTAAATTTGTAGTGCGTAGTAGTAATGTATAATACAATGATCAATTATAACACTACATAGAAATAATTTAAAAACAGTTTCATGGTAATATTGGATGTTGAGAAATTACACACACATGTGTCATATATAGTACATAACCTGAACAATCTTCAAACGTTAAACCTGTTTGATACTATTCCATTTCTATTATAGACATTGTTTGCATATTCAAATTATTTGCTTATCTTCATATGCCTATAAAACCCCATGTTTCTTTGTATTATGTTCTATAATAGCATGATGAAAATCACAAGATAAAAGAAGAAACACTATTTCATCAATTTGCAGAGATGTTTATGTAGAATTCATGATCTAGTATATATACAGTAAGTATATGACCTGAAAAGTCCTCACAGTTCAAACCTTCTTGTCTATTAGTAAAATTCTAACGCATATAATCTTTTTCATTTTGCCCTCAAAATGCAGATTTTCTCTTTTCTATTAAAACGAATAAAAATATAGCTTTGCCATGCTAATTTCTGAGACATATTATGCATTTTACACCCCCACAAACTTTTTCTTAATATGGAAATGGGCACATTATGTTCTTACATTCATTATATATAAAAACACAGTCTGATCAAGATGTACACTGTTATATAATCACTTACATAAATATACTTGTTAGAATTTTTTATCAACTTGTTTAGTTTCTCATAAGACGCTCTTAACTTACACTATTCAAAATTAACAACTATGATTTCCTCTTTGATATAAAGTGACCCGATTTACGTATTGTACACATTGACATTTTAATTTGATAAAAAAAAACACTTAAAAATGACCGAAAATAAGTTTTAATTCAGCGAAAAGGAATGCGCATAAAAGATGCGCATGAGCAACTCCTGGAAACGATTTTAAGATCTTATTTTCTTCGTTTAAACCTTGACCTGGACGCATCATATACATTAAAAACCTAATGTGAAAAAGTTGTGTATTAAATGTGAAATTACCATCAATCCAATATTTTCTCATGCGTCGTAGGTGTCTATCATTTGATTAATATCGTCTTCGTATTGTCTACATCCGCCGTCTACAAAATATGTTCCTCTTCTGAAACTTTCGCCAATCGGTTTAAGTAATTCTTCTATCTTTTTCTGACATATTACCATGGACAGATCTTGATTGCTCTGTTTCGTTTTCGCAAACGTTCCATAGATCAGCGTCTAAATAAAAGCACACATATTAAGAAATTCCTTTTAACACATGTTTGCTTATCTATAATACAATAGACGTACTTTAAACAAAAAGGGGGCAGTTGTTTTACGACCATGCGAGCGCGTGCAATTACATGCTGTTTCCTTTTTGTTCATTTCGTCACGTAAATGTTTTGCTACACAGGCATTTTGTGTAGGTCGAGATACAAAGTTAATCCTAAATGCCTTTGATGAAAGTTAATCCTAAATGCCTTTGATGCAAAAGTAGACAATAATCAATGTCGCTATTTACAACGTTTGTTCTAAATACTGTTTTGGTGGACATACTTTTAACTATGTTTCATGTGACTTACAAACACTTTCCTTCTTTACTCTACTGCAATAGTCTGTACAACCATAATGAACTCGCGGTAACTCGAACTAGAAACTGAACTATACATTAGTAGGATTTATGAACGTGTTTGACTGATCGGTCTACTTATGGTACCTACATTTATGTATTGTCAGCTTCAAAATTCATGTACACTTAAGAGTTCTTATTTGGAGTGTATAACTGTTTATACCACATTGAATTCAATGCAGCAAAAGTTGCTTATTTTAAGTAATTTCTCTTTCACACGATATTTTTAAATTTAGAGTGCTGCATAACAAAAGGTATTATCATCTTATCTAATATACTTCATTTCCACTCCACTAGAAACTAGCGATTTCATTGGACAAGATAATTTTCTATAGTGGGTCAGTTTGAAGTCAATAGTCGAAAAAACGGTCGCCATTCATCCATTCTTCCTATAAAATCACCTTTTTTATCCCAAAATCACGGAAATCACTAACAATGTTACAATTGTAAAATGTGTTTAGATGGCCAGTCTGTATTGACACGGCGACCGTGACAATAGTCTAACTTCAACGACAGTGGTTTCCCTTGCCGTCCTTGACCTGTCAAATTGTCGTCAGACGAAAACAGTGATACAAATGGATTTTAGTTTAAGATTTGGAGAAACATCTGAATAAGAACAAGAAGAGAGACGTTTTAACTTAAACGCGAGCAAGACTTTAAAGGCTAAAAAAATTGCGGCCAAAATTCTGAAGATTTTTTTGTCAGAGAAGGGGGAAACTTTGGGTCGCTTTTGGATGGACCTCCACCGTGCTGATGTGTCTACGTACAAAATAAATTCGAGGGAGGGAATTCGTCATGGAATCAACCGACACCTAAAATTCAACCTTTCAATAAGAGGTTTGACTTCATAAAGGACTCCAAATTTGTAGCTAGCAACATTTGCTTCAAAGCTGTTGAATTGAAAAGAGCAGGGAAATGTGAAGTTGTTCATTATCCAATAATATCAGAAGTGGACATACAGAAGTTGTATTCAGAACTGCAGTGAATATATTCACACCAAAAGGACTGTTCAATAAGGTTCATTTTATTGTAAGACTTTATTTCTGCAGAAGGGGAAATAAAAACATCCATACCATGACAAAGGAAACTTTCCGAATTGAAACCGATTCAAAGACAGGATTAGGATATGTGATAAAAATACAGGATGATCATACAAAGATTCAGCGAAACGACAAAAAGTATACGTGAGGTGTAATGCCAGAAACACCAGATAAGCCTAAACCTAAAATGTTTACCATTTCACACGAACTGGACCGGGTGTCGAACTTCACATTAACTCGTAAGTACAAACGCCCATTGAGAGCATAATTAAAAAAAATATATATCGCCGATTCGATGAACTGTCTTGCAGACCTAATTATTGTTTAACTTTACATGGCCTACAGGGTCTATCTTTTAAAGGCTGACGTTCCGTTTTCTTTTACATTGTATGTCATACACTTAGAAACACTAAGTTTATACCTAAAACATTTTCCGGGAAAGGTGATAAAACAATATTATTCATTTATATATAAATTTCACCGTCGGATGCCTTTGCGAATATATTTTTTTTTGTGAATTTGCAGTTATGTTTTATTTAGAAGGTAACGTTATTTTTTTTTCAGGCTCAGAATGCTGCCCTGTATTGTCCTTCGAAAAGTATCTTTCTAAGTTGAATACAGAATGTAACCGGTAAGAAGAATTGTGTCCAACAGGGATATTTTGTTCTGTTTCTTAATACCAAGTATAAAGAAGTGTCTTATATTATTCATTGTCAACCTATCGTGAATCTCCATGATAGTCTTTTAATTTACGTGTAACATTTAACTAATTATTTCTAGTTAATTAAACTAAATGACGTGTAACACATTGTCCCCTATTTATTAAACCGACAACGACCTTGCCCATAGTTCCATAGTGAGTTTGTAACACTGTAAATTTATTGTTAAAATCTTTTGTTGTAAAACCTGAAAAATATTAATCTTTTGTTATTATCACTGTCTTTCAAGGTTATGGCAGAAACCAAAAGATAGCTTTATGTCAGGAGATGATGTCTGATATTGTAACGTGCCTGTTGGAGAAAGGAAACTAAAGGGATTCATGTCGACACTGAGTACGGTATCTGAATTGTCCCAACTATACGCAAACCATTATATAAGGCCACTGGTGCAACTATCCTGTACAAAAATATGATTGGTTCTGCTCAATGTATGGCTGTAACTGGCCACAAGTCTGTTCAGTCATTGATAGTAAATCAACGTGTAGATGATCATGAAAAAATACAAATGGGACAGACATTGTCAGAAAGCCTGTCACCAAATGATAATCTACAAGTTGTACCTAGTGCAACTCCATCTTCAACAGTTACAAGCAACGTTGATCTGCCATTGCAAGAAATCAGTAATCAGCTGGCGGGCATATATCCCGATGATATATTCAATGACTTTCAAATGCCGTGTTCGCAAAAGAAAAATGTTCAAAAGTACACGCCACAACCGCCCGTTTTCAACAACTGTACTGTACCATGGATAAACAGCATTACAATTAATAAATAACTAGAACATGCATAACACATGCTCCGGATGAAACTCCATCATAAATCATTGACTGCGATAAATATGTGTGATCCAATGAGACAGTTTAGTTTTCAATGATTACAGCTGTGATGATTGAAAAGTACATTGAATTAGTTAAAACTGTGATATAACTATTATGTTATTACTTTATTTATTTTTATCTTTATTTTTCGTTAAGTTTTATTGATATTACATTAAGTTTAAAACATTAAAATTGTTTAAAATTGTGAGTTGTACTTAGAAATGAAACAATATTAGTATTTTTGTTTCTGATTATTTAAATAACATTTTTTTTAAAATGACCCCCTCCCCCCCAACACTTTAATAATGAAATGAAACAGTTACCTACCAAATAACTAATAATAGCATATGTCTAGGAAAAGAGACATATATATACAGCTATTTTAAAAGCAATGTACCTACTGATTGCCTAAACATTGACAAATTATCTTAGAATCTACTGAAAACACACGAAGTTGAGACGTATCATATTAAGACCCGCGAGATTTAGACATGCGAGCACAGGTGCCAGTCTGTTTCAGTTTGAAATCTAAAAAAAAGCATTTGACTATATATTGACAACGTACATTTCCGTTTCAACGGCCAATTTTTCTGATTGCAATGGCTGTAATTTACCTTAAGATATTCGCGTGGAATTATTGTTTTTAAAGATGTTACAGTCAAAGCAAGTTATGTACCGAGTTGTATTAGAGTTAATGGAATTATAAGCGAGATTTAGCTTTTAGTGTAAAACTACTGCTCGGGAACATTACTGAGGTGACATGAGGTCCGAGTAAACACTCGTAAATCAGATATTTTTCCATTTCCAAGAAGTGTAATATAATTTTAATGCAATGCTATCATAGGGCAATTATATACTACTTATTTTACAGCTATATCACACGGTAAGTAATATGTATTCAGGAGTTGCGCTCTGAAAATCTTTATCTCCGGCTGAATATAATTAAGAACTAATTTAACATGAAAATCGGGTACAACTGTAAACGATATTTTAATAAAAAGACTAAACAAGGAAATTTCTTTTTCTCTCTTGTACGCATTTAAAATGCTGTTTAATGAATGCGCTTTGTTATGAATTGATACAGCAAAATCTGTTGATTGATTAAAAAACAAATGTCACCTCAGTGATGTCCCGGGCCGTAGAATAGGAAATGTACCTTGTCAATATATAGTCAAATGCTATTTTTAGATTTTAAACGAGACTGGCACCTGTGCATGCGAGGTTACAATATATAACACCCTCTCTGTCAAATGACCCGAAATCATCGAAACACTTCTAGCAGCATAGATTCAGCTATGATAATCACTTAAATTCAATCAATAATGATCATGGCTATCATCCTTTGTCATTTAAACGTAGGGCCAATGTCACAAGGACACATAAACATGCAGCCAGTCCGGGGCTCGAATTATGGACATCCATCTTTCAGATCGAGTACTCTACCGATGGAGCTAACCGAGCCGCTTACATGCACTCTCTCCAGTTGTGTTTAAGTTCGACCCGCGACATTATTAACCAAACAAATGTATAAAATAATTATGGATTCCACTACCGTGAAGACGACTTCCAATTTCGTGGAAACAATAGGTGACGTGCTTCTACATGGCAAATATTTAAAGTCACCTTTAATAAGTTAAATATGTGTTGGAAATATGTTCCAATATAATATGCGCATAATTATGATGGACTGGAAGCTGAGAACTATAAGGCAGCAGCCTATCGTTTATCTCAATGCCTAGGAACACCAAGAGGATCACCAAGATAATCATCGATGTCATTAAGCGTTCAAAGTGAACATTTTCGTTTACTTATTGACCATCTTCCTGCTTCTACTGGTAGTCTGTTGTTTGAGGTTCTAAATATAATCAAGCATAAATAGTTGTTCCTGTTAAAGGTGATGAGGTATTGCTTAAACTGCACATTTTCCTTAAATATGATGTTGTTTTCCCTTTTATTTGACTTTAGTATTAGTAATGATTCTTGTCAATGTATTGGAACTGATCTTGTAAAGCTAAATTAATTGTGAATTGTAAACTTTTACTTGGATTATAGTTTCAATTTAACCAAATGATTCTTCTACTTACAACTTAAACAGAACAGAACAGAAGTTTATACATATGACTTGAACACATATGGTTCTTCGTCAAAATATTTACAATAAACATGTGCATACTAAAAAAAGTAGACATACAGTTTAACAAAATACTATTGTGAATGAATAATGAATGTACTTTCAAAGAAGGCGGAAATACTGTTTGAAATGAGAGGAATATATATATAAGTATGCAGATATTCGGATAAAGCGCTTAGTGCTATATTTTCATGACATGTTGTTCAAGGTCTAATCATTTACTACATTAAGTATACTTTTTTGTTTGTGGTTAGCTTAAGTAAATTATATTCCAATGGCAGTTACAACTTTTAGATCTGATGAGCTTAACATAGAAATAAATGTGTACATATTAGGATTTCTGTAATACATTTACTTTATATATATCTGTCTGAGTTCTTAACAAAAAGGACAAACTAGCATAACATGAAACTCGTCTGCAATGTCATTTAAATTGCATGAAGTACGTTTCCTATCTTCTCTATTGATTTGTCTATGTCTGCTAGTTTCAATAAGTAATTGATGTAATGATAAGCGTTAATCTTGGAATATTAACATATTCAATGTAACAAGACCTATCAAAAGTAGTCTTTAGGTATTTGTATAAAATCAGCAAAGGGTTACTATTTACGTAGAAATGCCAATTAGCTTTGTACATGTCGATCAATATTTAACGTATAGATAGATATATTCGCAAAATGTATTGCCGAGGATGATTTCGAATTTGTCTGCTGCAGAATTTGATAAGAATGTTGAGAAGGGTTATATAAGAGGACTTTAATTGCCAATTAGCTTAAGTCCCTACATGTATGCACAATAAGGGGTTATAAAACCAATTAATTAGTGTGTTACAACACACATGTGACAAGGCCGGAAATGATTGCATAATGTTACATAACATAAGTCACCCTTGTTTTGTTATGATGGTATATTTAATCCTGGATTTAATGATACACAAAATATAAGTTGATATGATGATGTTTAATTCATAGAAGCTGGGCGGATATACATTTGGATACACAATGCATTCTGGTTATAGGCATGAATATATCTAGACTAGCAATAGAACAATATAACAACCCTGACTTCTGGTAACTGTGATATGATAGACAAAGATTGATTATTTAACATTTATAATCTGACGTTTAAATGTATTTATAAAGGCAACATTGAACAGATAATGATGTTTTGCATAGCCCCGATTCGTCATTTGGCCGTGATCTTTTTTAAAATTCATTGCATTTTATCACAGATTTTCACAAACAATTCTAGAAAATTCTCGGCAACTATCAGGTATAATCAAATGATTAAAACAAAGATTGCAATGACAGATCATTCAAGATTTATAATATAACATTTAAATGTGTTTATAACGGCAATATAGAACAAAAAACGGTCCTATGTAGAGCCTGTATTCTTCGTTTTGACTTCTTCTCGGCAACCATCAGGTATAATCAAATGATTAAAACAAAGATTGATCATTCAACATTTATAACATAACATTTAAATGTGTTTATAACGGCAATATAGAACAAAAACGGTCCTATTCTTCGTTTTGACTTTTTTTACCACAATTTTGTTCAATTTCATCGCATTTTTTGTCAATTTTTCTCCAACAATATTAGATTCTTCCTTGCATACAACATGTTTGTAAAACTAATTTAAACCAAGATTGATCATTTAATATTTATAATCTGACGTTTAAATGTATTTATAAAGGCAACATTGAACAGAAAATGATGTTTTGCATAGCCCCGATTCGTCATTTGGCCGTGATCTTTTTTAAAATTCATTGCATTTTTTCACAGATTTTCACAAACAATTCTAGAAAATTCTCGGCAACTATCAGGTATAATCAAATGATTAAAACAAAGATTGCAATGACAGATCATTCAACATTTATAATATAACATTTAAATGTGTTTATAACGGCAATATAGAACACAAAACGGTCCTATGTAAAGCCTGTATTCTTCGTTTTGTCTTTTTTGACCACAATTTTTCTTCAGAAACTAATTGCAATAACTATCATTTTTGGTTTAAATACAAGCTCAAAATTAATGTAAATGTTAGAAATTAAGATCGAAATTATGTAATGTACTTACATTTTTGGTTATTCCTATATAAACTAATTATTTTTAATAAAACAGCACACCGAAAAAGAATTTACGAAGTGGATAATGGCCAGAGGGGCTAATGTCCGCTTTTCTTATAGCGAGGCGAAGATAACGGAACTTATCGATGCGTTTCAAATCCCTGTAATATAGTGTCCCTGGTCAAGCGTAATCTGTTTTCTGTAAAAATAACTCAATGTCGTTTACAAATAGTGAAAATAATATTGGTGACATGGTCCCTGCAATAATCCAACGTTACAATCGAAGAGATCAGAAACGTTATTTAGATGTTTAACACACAATTTTACATCTTCGTATAATGTTCGAATTAGACTTAATACTTTGCCAGTAACACCTTGTTTAATCAATTTAAACCGCAAGCCGTTACGATAAATAGAATCGAAACATGTTTGTAAAATCAATAAAACAACAGAACAATTATTCTTATCAAGGATTTTTTTCTTTGGATTCGATTGATCCCCTTTCTGATGAATAGGTACGATTAAACCTTGGGACAGGACTTTGTACAGGTTTTCTTTTCAAGAATGTAATTAAAGAGGATTTGCAAGGGTTTATCTAGACAATCTATATACTCCTTGAAATATTCATATTATCGGTAGAGAATGCTTTATTAGAACCTAACTGTTTAATACATTTTCTTATTTCAATAAGTGTAAAAATTTTGATATCTTAACCTCTATTCAACTTTCAAATGCAGACAATATTTAACGTTGTTTCAACGTTGAAATTACAACGTTGTTTCAACGTTGAAATCGCAACGTTGTTTCAACGTTGATATCGCAACGTCTATACAACTTTCAAAAACAACCATTATTCAACGTTGAAACAACGTTGAAGTACGACGTTGTTTGAACGTTGTTGTGCCTGCTGGGTATCTTCTCCAATAGAAATATTTTATGATAATATTTAACAATGCTCAAAATAATCACAAAGCTCAATATCAGAGTTCAAAAGTCTTTCGTTTTTTTATATTTTAAGTTTTCAAGTTCCTTAACCAAATTTCTGTTAAATTTACGTTTGTTGATTCTACAATGATACTTATTATCTTTCATTTTCAAAAGAAATTCTTTTATATTTTTATCTTTTTTATTCAAATTATAATTTCTTAGTGCTCCTTCATATAGCATCTATTTCTGTTTGAAACTTTCATCAAACCATTTGTTCATAGAATAACTAGAGTTGTCGTTTGAATTATTTTTTTTCTTATATCGTATGTACACACAAATTTAACAAAATATCAAAATTACTATTATTGCTTATCACATAATATACTGTACTTTCTCCGTTATGGGTGAAACACGTGTAACTACTTTCATTTACAGTCACTACCAACCCTTCCGTTTATTATGCGAATATCAAGCAATTTGCACAACCCCAAAAGGCAATCACCAAATCGATTCGACCCCTTATCGCATGACGCGCGAGGTAAGTACTCATCGATTACGTGATAGCTATCATGATCATGGTCACCCAGCGGTTTATCATTCAATATGAAATCTGTTTTACATCCTACCCGTGCATTGAGGTCACCCAATAAAAGCACTTTACATCCTAGGCTCTGAAAATGTCTAATGTCCGATTCATTTTTTTCAAAAACATCGAAGTCATAATTATCGTATGTTGGTGAACCTTCTGGAACAATACATGTTGAACACAAATATAGGTTTTCAGAAATATTAAAATACGTTTTTATTTTTCAAGTTTAAACAACTGTTTACAGTCAACATCTTGTCTGACTAGTTTCACGCCACTACATAAAGTGTTTTTAACATAGAGTAAAATACCACCGCTATTTCTCCTAGCGTTTCTGTGTTGCTATTTTCTATGAGAATGAAATAACTTATAACCATTTAAAGTTATGTTTGATTTTCAATTATTCCATGTCTCATTTAAACATATCAAATCGTAATCGCTTATTATTGAGTATAATTCAGGGTTATTAAGTTTATCTTGGGTCGGACCTTCAACGTTCCACACACTACACTTTACACTATTACCTTAAAATACCCTTGATTTTGCTGACCCAATTTGATTCAAATGTTAGTGTGTTAAGCATATTTTATAGATTTTAAAATCTATTTAATTTTTACTACCACTGATTATACTTTATGAATGTGACATGTGTATGTACAACAACAAAACAATAGTACGAAAAGTTAAAAATAACATCCGGCCCCATGGGTGTAAAATTCACTTTCAAAAGACAATAATTCAGAAAACCAAAAAAACAACAACAAAACCACAAAAACAAACAATATGATAGGTAAATGTATTGTTGACGTGACATATTTTAAAAAAATGCCGAAACAACATAAAACACAACGAAATAAAGCTTTATCATACTTGGCAATAGACATAATAATTATGTGGATAACCACATGTTTTATCAGTTGTACAATATATTGTAAGTAGTATTAAGAATGATTATGTTGCCCTAAAACACAACAACAACCCAACTAATATATCCTAGTATACTAATATAGGTACTACCTATTTACGAAAAAACGCAAGATAATTATAAACAAAAATTATAGAGCATACTTTGGCCATAAAAAGGGATTTATGAGTAATTGACTAGACAATAATAATGTTAATGTCATGTTTCTTGCATTATCAAAACATATTTGGAATTCGTATTGCTGTCGTCTATTATGACGAACAGAAAATAATAAAGTAAAGACTTTCAGAAAATCAAGGAATACATTTATAATGAACGAGGATAAAACATGAGGGCCAAGATGATCCTAAATCGATCAACTGCATTATGGTAAAGAAGCAAATAGATCAGCCCTTTTCTGATGCCACTTGGCGACTGCCTTTTTCAACCAGTCAATATAACTGGAACAAATTATGTAAATGGTCACATTTCTGCTAAACCATTTCCCTATTAGAGATGGTTTCTGAGGCCTTTGCAATAGACGATTTAGGAAAAGATTGTCGCCAAAAGAACAATTGCTCCTTATGCTTTTGCCACAATGTTTGATAAATAATTATACTTTGAATGAGTGAGTCAATAGCTCATGCATAGGAATTTTGGGTCTTTCATGTTGATACCACATTTTTTGCGGGAAACGACATCGCTCCATTGACGTTACGCCAAGATGAAGTGTTACGGAAATGACGTCACGTCCTTCTTTGGCTACGATTGTTATTTTCTAATATAAGCTTGAATAATCGGATTTTTTTTCGTTACTCTATGTTTGCTTTTGTGAGCATTCGTAAATTAGTCAAACCAAAAATTGCACTTAATTGTTGGTGGTGAAGGGCATATACATCACGTGACTTCAAACTCACTATGACTATGGCAGCCTCTGCGCATGCGCAAGTCTACCAAAAAATGATTAAAAAGCCGACAATAATTTTCAATCAATGCGGCCCCCATGGATTTTTCCAGTTTCATTTTAGAAAGCTTCATGGGTTATTGAAAAAAATAAAAAAAAAAAAAATCTCACACCTGTTAACTATAAGCGACTGTAGAACATGACTGACATACAGTTGAAACCGGCGTAAAACTTCAAACAAACAACACATTACTTAACACTTAACCCACTTAGATCATGCAACTCAATCTCATTCAAACCGGAAATGAGCTTCGCTTCCTCTTATGTATATATATATGATGCCTGCCTAATACAGGTCGTCTCAGATCGACCTTAACGTACACCAATGGAAGTATCGATTCAGAAACCGTTCGGTATAAAACAGTTAAGACACCCATATGAACAAACGATATAGAGAAGCGATGCTTGTTGAGTACCCCGAGTGTATAGCACGGGCATATTTGTATCGTGCGATTTCATTTGACATAAAAACCGAGCACGTGGTCTGGTGTTATATAAGTCTGAAGAAGGTCAAGTCGAGACCACCTTTAATGCGTTAGAGTCAGATCTAATATACGTACTACAAAGTAGTTTGGTCTGATTTTAATGGGATTGACTGCAATTATAAAAATTACAAGTTATATATTTTGATACATGAGTAGCGAACAATGCTGACCAAGATAAAATTGCACGAAGAGCTGGCTGATCTTGATCTATTATGTTCGTAATTGTAGTTTTGAATCATACATTGAATAAATATAATGTATAGTGATTATGTGTTTTTATCCTGCGTAACCATGATATAAATGAAATGCTATTAAAAACGGCATAAAGCATCAATAAAACAAACAAATAAGAAGCTAATCGGTCAAGCAACATATTGGGCCATGTCTGATAGTTCAGTTGTATTACAATAACCAGTACAGCTTACCATATGTTGACTGTCTTTCTCGCACCAAAAACCCATACAACATTCTTCACGGCAGCTGGCTACATCTCTATTATATATCCACATACTAAGTAACATTGCCGAGGTTCAGTTGGGCATGGCGGCGTGCCATTGGACAAGACACGATTCCTTACTTTGTACTTGTAAGTCACGTATGGTTCATTAATAAGTGTTCGGTCGCCATGATATAACTGAACTATTGTTGAAAATGGCATAAAAACCAATTGTACAAACAAACAAACGTTTCCATCCCCAGTCAATAAAACAAACAAATAAACAGTAGCATTGCTGAGGGTAAGTCAGTCAAACAACATATTGAACCATGTCAGATTCGAAGAAGTCGTTGTTGCCTTTTGCACATTTAATTTGTTGTATTTCGGAAAGGGGTCAAGACCAATCGTATTAATGGACACAGGCATCAAGTGATCAGAGGACAGGATGGAGCATCACGGTAGTGGAAGAACTGACTGGTTGGTGTCTACGAATTGGATTCCGGCAACACATGCCATATAATTTAGTTAATAGCTTAGAAATATTCTTTTAACATCGATTGCAAAATAGGCCCTCAGCTTATAATAATCACTCTCGATGTCTGCGTTCTTGACTTAACCAGTACCCGAGCCGTTTGAACGGGGAAACCCCAAAGGCGGAAACCGCTCGTCACGGGATTTGAACCTGGGACCTTTGGTACGAGAGGTCGACACTCCATCATTTCACCACTGTCAAGTTGTTCTCCGTCAACCAATGGTATCAGCCTGTGAACTACCGATGAGTTCACACTAAATAGATACGAGAATTAACATAACATCGTTGGAAATGGTGAGTATTCCTTAAAACGATTCAAAAAGTATGTTAGACTGAAAAGCAATGCGTCTCATTTCCCACAATGTTTTTTAGAAATGTGTCTGTTAAATATTTGAAATATTCTGTATGAGGTAAAGAGTTCACTACTGCTGAACACTTTCTCGTTTCATTTATAAAGAATGACAACCTTTGCGATAGCATTTCATTTGTTAAGTTTATTTAACTTAATTTTATAAAACATTGTGGGAAAAGAGACGCATTGTTTTTCACTCACAATATTCAACGGTGTTTTGTTAAGGTTGTTTATTTATTAGTTTAAACATTTTTATTTTACATTTATTGCGAGACAAGCATTCAGCTTATATTAATCAAGCTTAATGTCTGGTTCCTGAAGACTTAACCAGTACTCGCGCCGTTTGTGTTGAAATAACAGAAGTCAACACCTGCTCGTAACGGGATTCGAACCCGTAACATTTGGTACGAGAGGCCGACAATCTGCCAATATTGATTGAGTGAATTGGCCGACGTGATATAACTGAAACACTGTTTAAATCTTATCCGCATACAGTGTATCTGCAGCAGATAACTTTGAAAATAGCTAGGTATAATAACGAGAACTCTCCATGAATGAAGATATAATTACTGTCAAAAGTTGAAAACAGTGTGGCAAAAGGAAAAATGGCGGGTTTGGAACAATTTCTCCTTTGGTGACAATTTTTAAAAAGATATATTTTGAAGAGGAGTCAGAAAAAGTTAAAACCAATAGAGCAATCAATAAAAAACAATACGATATGTCAGCAGCAAGCACAGTCTTATCTTGGTCAGCACTGTTCGCTATATTAATAATCTGTTGTAAAGTTTAAGAACTTAAGAACTTGTGATTGTTATGGTTGCAGGCAGTCTCCCCTAAATCAGACCAAACTACTTTTGCAGTACTTATATCTGATCTGACTCTAGCGCATTGTAACGTGTACCAGGTCCTTCACGGAGTTAAGCCATCGCAGGTCACCCATCCAGGTACTACCCGCGATGTTTATGTACGTAGCTTAATTTTGTGGAAAAGCCAACCACTCTACAAATGTGTCTATAAAAGCCGGAATCTACGACAAAAGGCCGTAGAAGTGATATTTCGACCTATACCCCAAACGGCTTAACTCCGTGAAGGACCCGCTCCACGTTACAACATTAAGGGTCGTCTCGAATTGACCTTATTCACACTTATGTACAACTGAGCACATGCTCAGTTTCTTTATGTCAAATGAAATTGCAAGATACAAAAAAACGCCAGTGCTATACAAACGGAGGACTCGACAATCACCGCTTTTCCATATCTTTTATATATATGACACTTTTATTGGCTGACGTATTGTCCATCACAGACGACCTGTATGGGGCAGTTATCAGATATACATACGAGGAAGCGAAGTTTATGTCTGGTGTTAATGAGATTTGGTTGTAGGAATTCAGAGGAATTCAGATGAATAAGGGTTAAGCAATTAGTGTGTGGTGTTCTACACCGCTTTTAACTTTATGTCAGTCATACAATTGCCTCCATGAGTTCATTACCAATACTGATGATAAGCTTGTGCCGGTACCAGCACATCTGTCGTAATGCTATTCCCGCTAGCATGATAATCAATGCCGGAAGCCTCTACTACCATTTTCAAAGTATTTCATATGACACGAGGATTGAACCATAGTCTCCCATTCTGAAGTTGTTGCTCCAAATATTACACCTCCTAGGCGGCGATGTTAAGGAATTTATAGACCAGTGACGCTTTTGGATATAAATAAGATATTCTTAAAATAATTTCACACTCATCTTTTAAAACGTAATGTGACCAATCTCTGTATAGTGTTTTGGTTAGAGCGTTCGTCTAGAGAGAGGGGCAGACTAGTGTTCGATCCCCGTTGACCAAGCACTTATTTATAATCGATTTGGTATAATATTCCACTACTGAGGCGATAACGTTCTAATCTTCGAAGCGTCCTACGCTTTCTATCCATTTATTCATTTATTTATATTTATCTTTTCAGTCTCATTTTTAAAGGAAGTTTAGAAAGCATTGCTTTAAAAAGGACAAATGGTTTGCAAGACATTTGCGCTATCAGAACTTTGTCATTTCTACATTAAGTCGCATAATGTTTTGTTTGTTTTCAAATAAAAGAGTTGAGGCATAAGTAGAACCGCGATTGCTATGTCGGAAACGTTAAGGGATATCGAGAAAGGGGTTACGTGTTCAAAACCCCGGCTCGACTGTTCATTATTCCCGATGATTGAACATCATTATAGAATGATTCGTAATCCACGACAGGAGTACATATTATTACGTATATGAGAATGTAGCCAGTAACCGGGAATAGTAATTGGAGTACTCTTATGAGAAATGCAGGCAATACATGGTAAGTTGTACTAGTTATCGTGATATAACTGACATATTGTTCATAACAGCGTTGATCCAAACAAACTAATCGAAGCATTCTAATCTTTGATTTCATCCAATCAATAAAGCTTGTCTATGCGCTGTAGAGATGTCATCTACCAAAAGTATCTTGAAATCAGACAACACTTTTATTAGTTTAGTTTGTATTAAGTTGACACAAGGTAACTTATCGAAGGGTTCCCAATACGTTTCGTGGCAGTTTGTTTCTCGGACGGTTGTCGACAGACATTCGTTCCAGTATCAACAGACCTAATAAACTGTTTTCCGAGTTACTCCATTCATCGCTTCTGACTGCTTGACTCCTGGTGAACTCAATTAAATTATCAATTCCAAATACTATTTTAGATTTTGTATCCGTTGAGATATAATTTACTATATATTTTTCAATTTTTAAATTGACGTCATTTTGTAAGTTGCGTTCTTGCACGCCGCACAGCAACTTAACTATTCTGATGGAAAATATACATTAAGATTTTGTAATTAGAACAAAATAACAAAACAATGAATATCATCCGAATGTTAGTTATCTTCTGCTGGAGTATATTTAAAATATACACAGTATAAATAGGTAATTCTTTGTAAAATTACAGAGTGGTCCATCTATGCCTCATTTCTATTAATCACTAAATGGTTGACGATATTGAAAATATTACGTCGCGATAAAGTAGAAAACAAAACTGATAAACATATGGTATGAAAAATGTCATCAATGTGTGTCAACTAATACAAAGGTTACTAAGAACACTCTATTACTTTTGGATCACCCCTCGTTGTTCCAAAGCGGAACATATAGCGGAGTAATTTCTTAGCGTTGAAATTTCTCCGGGTAGATTTGTCACGTCACATGAAGACCAACCTTCAAAGGTAATTAAATCAAAGACAGTAGCATTCTAATTATACACTTTTATTGTTCTATTTTCTTTTATAAAGTCATTGTTTTACTCCTGTGGAGTCACAATCGTTAAGCTCTTATCAATAAACATTACTAGAGGATTTGCGAAGAATGTATATCTAGATCAACTCTGCTCACCCGTTAAGTTTGATCATTTGTTCGCAAATTAATCACCTAAGTTTTCAAGAAGTTTACTAAAGAAATAGCGTACATTTGAATCAGATATCATATATGTAAAAACGATTATACATCTACATTTGTCATCAATTCGCTTTGGTTGATTTTGACCATGTTGGTTTTATGGACATTGGACAAGTGCATAATTCTGAATAAATACAGAGAGGGTAATATAAGACTAAATTATTGATATCGGTAAAACACATTATAAATGATTTGTCTTGTAATTCTCAACCAATTATTCACGTTTCATATGTTGGGCACACTTCACCCAATGCCAATATTGATTGATTTTGTTTTTATAAAGTTTAGAAATTGACTTATTATAAACAGTGTACTTGCGGTATATGAACTCGAAAACGATGCATACATTACTTCGGGTTATTGACGTGTTCGACTGATCGCTGGAATTATGGTAAATTAATGTTTATTTTTGTCAGCTTCGTAGTTTATCTATCCGTGTCCATTATGAACGGCGAGCCAGAACTGCGGCTACGCTGTTTTTAAAAGATATATCCCTTTCAGAAATTGGTTCTAGTTAAGCGCTATATTCGAATAGACGCATGTTCAAATGATCGCTAGTACTCTAAAATTACAAGCTGATCATTGGTGAAGTTAATATATGCTGATGTCGCCATAGATATAAATCAAATGATTGATTTATTAAAATTAAACTTGAAATTATACTATATACAATTGATTGTGCATATCTGCTCAGTTGACCCATTACTGCAAATTCTTCTGATTGAGTTAATCGGAGAAAACATCGGAAATGCTTGAACTGAACTATTTCTTTGAGGCCGGATACCCCATAAACAATAGATTTAGCCTGCCAAAGAAGCCTAAGTTGTTTTCCCATTCAAATCGTGTTTTACTTTCTTGGCCCTCCTTTTTCAAACGCTCTATTTCTGCTTCTAGTTCTCGAATAATTCCATCCATGAGTAAGTTTTTTTCCTTTTCAAATGCTTTCAATCTCTCCATATCTCGTTGTTCAAATTGTCTTTCCCTGTCTTGACTCTCCTCATTCAAGCGCTCTATTTCTCCCTGTTTCCTTCCAATAATTTCATCCATGCGTTCTTGCAACCTTCTTCTGTCTTCTTCAGCTCTTTGCTGTAGCAATTTGAATTCTACTTCCTTTCCTCTCTGAAATATTTTGTTTTCTTTCTTCGCCTCTTCCTCGGCCAAATTAGCCATTCGTTTGACTATTTCTACCTTTTTTTGAGCATCTTCAGCCACTTAAAAATAAAAATAATGAAATTATGCTCATTAACAGTTTAATTACCAATTGAACTCATTGTTGCTTGGGTCTTTTCAATACTACTATAATGTTCAAGTAAGTGAAAAACAAAGGTGTTCTAACGTAACCGTAGGGTGATGTACGTCATAAGTATGATCGTAAACGTGGACCTTGAACCTATGTCATTGGATTAAGGTCATGATTTTTCCTCACTTGCAGATGCATTTGCAGCAGACAACTTTTGAAAACAGTGTTGCAAAAGCAGACATTGCTCACAAAGAGCATTTACTGCTTTTGCCACAATGTTTTCTATTTTATTCTGAAATATTCAGAAAATGAAGCTGATATATCAAACTTTACCTACATACAAACCATATGTGTCGCTTATGCTGCAAACAACTTTAGGAAATAATTTGGTAAAAGAAGAAATTGCTCGGTTTATAAAATATTCTCCTCGGAATTCGCTTTTCTAATACCAATATAATGTGGTAGAAATGTTCATTGGACGACACTCTACAAGTATAATCATATTTATTGTTTTTTAAACACGGCAATCAGGCGGCATCCGAAAAGAAAAACTACATTCTTATGAAAGTGCTTGGCTGATTTCAAGATTATTTAGCAGAACTGTTCATTCAGTGACACTGTACATGTTATTGGTTGAAAGTCATATAAACCAGATGACATCTTAAAAGGGGAATTGAACTTTAAGCTTTAACTTATCCACTTGCCAACTTTAAAACAAACGTCACAGGAATGTTCTTTTGGTGGCCCTTCTCTTAATTATGTTCAAAGATATATATTCTATGCAGAAGTCTTGTTTGTGCAGTATCAGAACAGGAGTAAAATGCCCAATATTTAAAATTCTTCTTCAGTGATTCTCTACGAAAATTGGTCAAGGTCTATTAGTTGGTTGCAAAAAAAGCTGTTAGGCGGGATCAGAAAAGGGCAAAATGACAAAGTTTTAAAACTCCATTCTCATGAAAGTGCTTATCTGATATGTTCCTTCGGTGACCCTTTTCATGATTATTTAAGCCATGTTGATTGGTTGAATGACAAAGTTACCAGGCGGCATCAGAAAGGGGGTAAATTGAACTTTTAGCTTTAAATGATATCTCATCTTTATCCACTGGGCGAATTTCAACACAAATTTCCAGGAATGTTCCTTTAGTGGTCCTCTTTCAAATTTGTTTAAAGATATCAATTCTCAACACAATAGCTGCAAAGTAAAATGACTAAACTGTATAATTCTTCTTCTCTGAATCCGCTTGTCAGATTCCAAGATTTTCTTAATCCGTATTGATTGGATGAAAATAATAGCGTAAGAAAAGGGGCAAAATGACAAAAGTTTATAGTTCCATTTCTTTTCCATTTTTGTCTGATTTCAGGATACATTCGTAATGTAGCGGACCCTCTACCTATTTTTGTTCAGGCCATATTGATAGGTTCAAAAATATAGCTGCCATGCTGCATCGGAGTAGGGGTAAAATTAACGTTTAGCTTTAAACAAAATCTTCTTCTAAACTATTGGACTGATATCAATCAAACTTCACGGGAATGTTACTTTGGTGGTCATCTTTCACACTGTTAAAACATTTAATATCATAAAAAAGGTCCTTTAACGATAAGTTTCATTTACATTGTCCACGCCTAACAGTTTCATTCACGCTCTTGATTAAATTTTCAGCTATATTAGCAGTTACACATATGCTACTTAGCTATCACTCAGGTGATCGATTCAGGGTCACGCTCGCCTTTCGTTTTGGAGATGCAGAACGATTTTTACAGTATTACAGTTATTTTGGTTTAGGCCTTTTTATATTTATTAAAATAAAAGTATAATACTGGAGATGAACAACTAGAAAATCATCATTTAAAACACAACTGTTTTGGTAGATTACACTTCTAAGTTTACTATTATAATTGTAAACATTAATAGATTGCATACTCTAAATGCATTAGTTGGTCCATTACAGCGAATAAATAGGAAGACACTGTACTGTTGTGAATCTTCATGGTGGGATTTCCGTATAGGTATTTGGTAATATGATCATTAAAAAAGTACAATGTGGACCAAATGATAACTTCGTAATTGGGGTCAATTATTTTTCAAAAGAACAACAATAATTTATGATCTACGAAATATTTCATTCTAGCCTAATTACATCATTACCTCCCTCATGGTGGGATTTTTTTTTTAGATAAATATCGTTATATGCACTTCTTCAATTGCAATTCTACCTTCAGTACTTTTAATACTTCGATTATAATTAAATATAAAATAATCACGAAGCTGTCCACATGTTAATACATTTAGCATAAGTTCAACGATCACCCGAACACATCTATTACTCGAAGTTATTTCTGATTTCCATATCAAGTTCGAGTTATCGCGAGTCCACTGTATATGTTTACAGTTATAGAAGACTCTAACTATCCATGTATATAGGTTCTGATACGGAACTCGGGTAAAAAGGTTATTCATGTAAGCGATTGTACTTTTGATAAATGGGAATACATACTTTGTTTTGACTTAGCCGCTTTCTGGATCATATTGTCCTGTTGCAGAATAGTTGTTTTCTCTTTCTCTATATTTTGTAAGTAACTGAATTTGACTTGCTCCTTCTGCAAATAATAAATCAAGATACACACAAGGGTCTTAAACACTCTACTGTCTTTCAGATTTTCTTCGTATTTCTATTAGAATCATTTGTTATTGTTTCGAAGATAAAGAAAGCATATTGACCAAGACATTCGTTTCAAAAGACTCTTTGAAATATGTGTACCGAAAAAGTGTTTTCACATGTTTAATATGTTATTATAACTTTAGCAAATTCTTTAATTGTGCGGAATTCTGATATATTTGTTTTATCCGGTATTTACGCCATTTTGTATAATTAATTCAGGTATAATAAGTTAACAGTTCATTTATTAATGATCCCTGGATAAACATACTATTACTATGTTAGGAAATGTGCCCTGCTACCTGGCACTCCATCATGACCGCTGCCACTGGGTAACCCGTTTCCAAATCCTCGTCGTTAACAACTCCGTCCGAGTTATGATGGACTTAACGCAACCAACTCAAAAACAGTATGCGGGATAAAAAAGGGGTAATAATAATAATATTGTCTCTGTGGGCAATAAAACATATTCAGAATTTGTAAATTAAAGACGGTATTAAATAATATAAGAATATCTTTCAATTTTACACCTAAATGAATTAATAAATTTGAGCGTGTCGCGGAGTGGTCGTGCGGTCGTTAGGGTGTTGTTACGAGTTGTTCACGTGATCATGGCGGCACGCCCAGTTCACACATAGTTCGCGCACGTCACGAACCGTTCGCGCATTGCACGAACTGCTCACGAAGTGTTCATGCATAGTTCACGACCAACGACAGACGCCGGCGCTCACGTCAGTGCGTATACAAGCGGGCCCATCGCGAATTATGGCCACAAAGCAACTCGCCATCGAACAGACAATATGCCTACCAAGAAGAATGCCAGGGGAAGGCGAAAACCAGTATAGAAAAGACGAAAAGAGGACAGGCCAGAGAGAGAGATACTAGAGAAAGAGAGGGATGTTCATTCTCCTTCCTCCTCCTCAAGTATGGATGTTGTTTCAGAGACACAACTTGAAGTTATAACAGAGACTCAAAAAGATCTGTCAAGTGAAGAAGAGCCCACAGTACCTCAGAATAAGAGAATCAGAGTGTCCAAGAAAGACATTCCTGAGTATCCGTGGACAGATGAGGGTGCCAGAGAATTAGCCGAATATGTAAAAGACCACCCAATGTTGTTTGACAAGAGACAAAAGGACTGGCTCAACGTGGCTGCAAAATCCCACTTATGTAAAGAGGCTCTGTTCTCTTCTACGGCATCGTGCAACGTGCAGTTCTTCCATGTTCCTCCATCTGAGGCACCACCCTCCGCCCCAACATCAACATACAAGAACTTATACCCAGCATCTGCAACTGCCATGAGTACAATGCTGTTTAAGCCCTTGTAATTATAATAGAAGGAGCCTCCTTTTTGGTGGCTTCTTCATAGCAACGTGCTTGCCGTTCAGTGCCCCCAGACAGTTGTGGTAGTTCCATCTGGAGCTGAACTTCTCAGCAATCTCCTTCCACTCTTCTTCAGTTTTGGGTCAGCTGAGCACTTCGTCCTTGTAGACCGCAATGATGGCTTTGCACACCTCTGGTAAGAACTTGCAGATTGTACTTCCTTCAAATCTAAAGCTGTACTGTAGACTTGCATAGGAATTTCCAGTGGCTAAGAAGCGGAGGGTGGCAGCCAACTTGAGTCCAATTTCAAGCGGTCGTCTAAATGGTGTAGTCTGTTTCTGAAGGTGAGGGGCTAACTTCTCCACCATCTCTTAGAACAAGTCAGGTGTATTTCTCAGGTAATTTCTGTAACCTATGGGATCTTCCTTGTGGAGTTCTGTCAATAGCTGATCATAATGTCCGAAATCATGTCTTCTAGTCAACCATTTCCTAACCCACACTACCCTTGCTTTCCTTGTTCTAGTTGGAGTCGTCTCTTCTTCTTGCTTCCTTTTGTCGTGCGTGACACCGCGGGATAATGCGGTACGGTAGACGTGAACAATGCGCGAACAATACTTAACCTATGCGTAAACAAGTAGTGTCATTGCGTGTCAATGTGTGCCAATGCGGCCCAATTTTGGCCGCGCATTGCGTAGACAGTGCGCAACTTATACGTGTACAGTGTGCAACTTATACGTGTACAGTGCGCTAACAGTCCGCAAACATAGCTTCACGCTTCGCTGCGTAGCACCAAAATGGCACGCATTGCCACGACGCATTGCGTGGCATTGCGTGAACAAAAGTCGTGCCAGTGTCAGGTAGACTTAAGAAAATCGGGTCGAACATGGTGAAGAGACGGAGAGGGGTCTCGGTGTATAACCTTCGAATTGACTTTTTAATGAGACCGCCCGGTATTCCAGATTATAAGTGAGGTCAACGCAGTTCGTGTACATCGATGTTGACAATAGTGTAAATTATGCATATATATTATTATTTGATCTATATGTATACGCTACGTATGTATATGAACTGTTTTATTTTTTCATACGTGTATTTGAAACGTAAACTCAACAAAAGAAGTACTAAAAACAGATCTTTTTATTATCAATTTATTATGCTCCGGTCAGTATAGCGCACCGGGAATAAGCGAACAATATCCACTGATGTTAGGATGTTTCCACTGAGACCCTGAAATGCGTGCGGGATCGTTTATTATATGTACAGTCTTGTTCACGATCGTTTTGAGGTTAATGTCGTATTTGTGTCAGCTGTACACACGCCGTTAGTGAACATGTCTGTCAATTCGTAAAGTTGTTCTGATTAATTTCAGAACATCCTAGATAGCCTAACTGGTTGACATGGTCGCTCTGACACTGGCACAGTACGAGTTCCGGAATGGCTGCTCCAATTTCCGGAATGACTTCTATTAAACGTCGGTATTCCCCGTTATTTCCTTGATCCCATCGCATTAAGGTTGAACTGATTCCCTTTATCGTGGGTTTGTTGTCTTCTAACCAAGATCAACTCTTCCCCCCCCCCTTCCATTCCCTGACTTAAGCGGATCTCTAATTACTCAAGGGCGAAGGTAACGTTGTTATCTATGTTCTCTAAGTTGTAAGCTTAACTGATACTGAGTCGGTTAGGTAGCCTTTTAATTCGGTTGCAGACTGCTAAAATGATGGGTTGTTTTACGTCGTAGGATACATTCGTGTTAGGATATCCGTCATTTGTAAGTGGCGTGGGTATGACGTCAGCGTACGACTCAGTATCGCGTGATGATGGTGATTCGGGTCGCGTGATAATGATGACGTCAACAACCACTTAAGTCATTTTCATGAAATGAATTACGATCGCGTGATGCCTCACGGTGACATTATTTACTATGAATAACTTTTCGGTTTATACTTTTCATCTTGTTAAATTCCGTATAATGATCACGTTTTTATGGAACGTGTCGGCAAATCATTCTAATAGCCGAAAATAAAATTTCTGTTGCCTCCGCCGAGACCGCACCCTATTGTGTAGGCTAATGCAATATATTTCTGGATTTAATCGGGGTCAACTTCGATTAAATGTCGGCCCATGGATATTTCTTAGCTAGTATTGCTTAATTTACTATGGCTTTCACGTCACGCATACCCGTAATATTATCATCAACAAACGATACTCCTCCCATTTTTTTTAAAAAACTGTTTCGTGAAAATTGAGTTTGAACCCTTTTTATACCATAGCATTCACTCCCCTTGACCTACTTTTCGTTGTTACTAAAACTAACCGATGACTCACGATCGCGTGATCCTGATGACGTCAACAACCACTTAAATCATTTCATGAAATGGGCCCAAACCGGCCCGAATGTAGTTACCGTTATGGTGGAAAGCATGTTACAACAGCATTAAACTTTTGTAATAAGAGCATACATAAAAACAAATTAATGTCTTGATATTTCATAAAAACACAGTTTAAACTGGTACTGTCTTGAAAAAAATACGATGTGGCCCACCTATGCCTTACCTCGTTTCTATGACAACGGTTTATAAATAATTATTAAGAATATTAAATATATAAAGTCGCCATAAAGTAGAGCATAAACAAATAGACATATTGAATTAATTTCATCAATGGGTATCAACGAATACAAAAGTTACTAAAAAAATCCTATAACCTTTGGATAACCCCTCGTAACTCACTATATTTGTTTGGTGTATACCTACCAACCGGTGGTGAGCGCATACTTTACATAAAACGAACTTGAAGCTATTGTTCCATTTTGTAGAGAATAAATGAGGACTTTAAATTAGATGCTATTAGCAGTCTATTGCTTATAGGAATTCATACAATTATATAGCGTTCTCCCATTAAATATTATCAAACGGTGGAATACTGTCGGTTATAGTTTCTGTCCCAACAAAACAATGGTGTATCGTGCATGAGTTACCTGCGATACGCTTAATTACATGTGTCAGTTTAATATCATGGATTAACACATTGTTACGACAACGGATCATTTACCCAATTAATATCGATAATTGTACATCAAGTATATTATATACACCAAATTGAGCATGGGAAAAGACGGAATTTGATCAGTTAAAAGCTAACCAGTACGAACTTGACAATCACATCAGGTTAAAACAAATTAGGAACCCTGATTAGCTATGTAACGAGATGGCCCTAAATCGATCACCGCAGAAACAGTATTTAAGCAAACTGCTTATAATAGGGATGTTTTTTTCAAGGGTAGAAAAGAACTGAAAATGAACAGCTTATCAGAAAAGGACATTTGTATCAAATCATAACATCTTTGAACAATTTGAAAGAGGACCACCACAGGGGCATTCCTGTGAAGTTCAGTAGATATCAGGCCATTTGTTAAGGAGATGTTGTTTGAATCTAATATTTATTTTTAACTCTTTTCTGATGCCGCCCGGGAGCTATATTTTTCAACCAATCAATATGCCTTCAACAAATTATGTACAGTGTCACTAATGGAGCATTTCTGGCAAACCATATTGAAACCTGATAAGAACTTGATAAGAATTGAATTAGAAAGTTTTGTCATTTTGCCCCTTTTATGATGCGGTCTGGTGGCCATGATTTTTAACTAATCAATAAGGCTTTAACAAATGCTGTAGATGATCACTTAAGGACCCTTTCGGCAATATTATCCAGGAATCAGACAAGCGGATTCATAGAAGAAGATTTCATCCTTTTCAGTTGCCTCCTGTATGCTATGGCTTTCAACCAATCGCGTTTGCTTTGAACATAATTATGTAGAAACATACTATACATTTATCTTGAAATCAGACAAGCACTTTCTTGAGAATGGGTTTTTTAAAAAATGTCATTTTGTCTCTTTTCTGATACCGCCGTAAGTTACACCCGAATCCCTGGATTTTTCTCTTATTTTGTGAGAATCACTATTGATGTATTGTCCTAGCACAGGCATACTATTGGTTTGCATGCTGTGTCCATTTTTGAGATATATGGAAAATAAGTTGGTTGCTATGAAAACCTAGTTTGAACTTTTTGCTCTAGTTTTTCATATTTAATGTCTGAATATTGTACTGAATTTTATTGTAGGTAAAAGAAGGCATAATATCAACACAATGAATGTACTTTTTTCTATTTGTAACATAAACATAGCTAAAAAGAATATTATTTTCTATTAAAATGAATAAAAAATATAGCTTGCCATGCTAATTTCTTAGAATTTTTTTTACAGCCCTCACCGAATGTTCCAAAGAATGGAAATGGACACATTATGTTCTTACCTTCACTTATATATGAAAACACAGTCTTATCAAGATATACACTGCAATAATATCACTTACACGTTACAGGTTAAGAACATCATGTGAACAAGTTGTTTATTAAATGTGAAATTACCATGAATCCGATTCTTTCGCATGCATTGAAGGTCTGAATCATTTGATTAATATCGTCTTTGTATTTACTAAATCCTCCATTGACAAAATATGTTCCTAAGCTGAAACCCTCAGCTATCGGTTTATGTAATTCTTCTATCTTTTTCAGACATCTTTCCTTGGACAGCTCTTGATTCCTCTCTTTTGTTTTCGTAAACATTCCGTACACCATCGTCTAAATAAAAGCACAAATATAAAGAAAAAAATGTAAACATATGTATGCTTATCTACCTTACAAACACGTTACCTTAAACAATACAAGGGCAGTTGTTTTACAACCTAGCTTTTTCATTTTTAATTCGTCACGTTTAGTTTTTTGCTACACAGGCAACGGTTTGAAGGTAAAGATACAACGTTAATCGTCAATACGTTTGAAGGAATTAATAGATAATAATTAATGTTGCTATATATTTTTGGTGGAAATACTTTTAACTTTGCTTCATGTGACTAACATACACTGTCCTTCTTAACTCTACTACAATAATCTGTACTACCATAATGGACTTGCAGTAACTCGAACAAGAACATGAACCATACATTAGTTCATGTACACTTAAGTGTTTATTTGTTAAAAGCAAGCCGTTAATAACATTATATCAGTAAAATAGCAAAGCAGCAGTTCTGATCGTATGACCAATCACAATTACTAATACACGTACGCTGTTTTCAACAGAAATATATGTTGAAGGCGATGGTTCGAGTTAAACGATATACATGTAATCGACTTATCCTATGGTCGAGGTATCCCGATACTTCTGTATGTAATTGTCGATCTTAACATCACCGATATCTTAAGGCAATGAATATGTGTTCATCAACGGTAGATATTTTAAAAAGTGTGCGATAACGTGACATCAAGCTTCATAGGATGTAACTCCCATGTTTTTATTTAACATTTGTTACTATGGTGTTTTAAATACAGACAACTTGTATCAATCTCTTAATGCTGCATATATTTGATCTCATCTTATTGTAAATTGGATTTCGCATAAATTATTAACCACAATTATATAAGGAAAGTGTCTTTAATGTGTTCACAAAATATATTTCTGATATGATTTTTTTCTTCAAAGTGTTGTACCTTTAAGTATATATAAAAACTAAAAGTAAATTCGCATGATTAATTTAATATGTTTGTATGAAATGTATTTTGCAATAGTTGCAGTGATTCCCTTGAATCTTTACTTACATATTTCGAAACACCAATGGCCGTGTAAACCAGTCACTTTGTAAGTCTACCCTTATCTTATTGAAGAATAAAATCTGACTTCACCAATGTAAATCCATTTAAAATCTGTTATGAAAGTGATTTGAATACGGCACTTACACTAAACTTACATCAAGATTTTGTTTTGCCTTATATTCTGTATCCATGACACGCTTGTCCAAATATATTTGATGAGCCACAGCTTTTGCAGTCTGATGAACCTCAATAAGTTCACTCTCATTAGTTGTAGGTAGATTCAGACTTCTCATCTCTGTGTTATACACATCAACGGCCATGTTAACGATATAAAGGTTTTCCTTTTCTGCCATAGCTTGCATTGTCATATCAATACAGGGAATGGCTCCCTTAGAAATAGCGTCTACGTATTTTTCCGCTAATGTTGCAAACACTGTAAATAAAGACCAACAAAACGCGTGTAAATCAAACACAGTAAATAAAGACCATCAAAAACACATGTAAATGAACGTTTAATCATAATTAGGCTAGTCTTGATATTTGATTTCATTTGAAATAGTCAAAAGATCATAATTAGATATTGTCATGAACTAAAATTTTCTAACAACACCTATGATGCTACAAAATGGACAGTCATACACTACACAGTAAGTGTTTCTATAAAGACAAATTCTGGTACTCACTTCGACCATTAATTCCTTCACCGTTTACTGTTTGAAAAGGCTCAGTCTTCTCGAAAATATGACCCTTAAACTTGCTTAAGTCTTCGAAAAAGCCTTCATCAAATTCCTCTCTCGGTAACGTAGCCAGTCTTTTTAGTTTGTTACTTCCTGTAGGCGAGACTAATGGAAAACAATTTCTGCGTTTAAAGTACTTTCGCAAAAGTATTCTTGGTTCATTGAATTCATGTGCCCCCTCCGCTTTAGGAGAAATCGTGTTCAGACAGTCTTCAAGATATTCATTTGCAGTTGCTTCCTTCCCATTAACTTTGAAATCAAGACAGAAATCCCTCAAGACCAAAAGGAGTTCAGGTAAGTAGACATCTAGCCGTCCACCTTCTTCGTCAGCTTTATGTTCGGATGTTTTTATTTTTTTGGCCAGCTCTAGTACATAACTGTAAATATACGTAAAGGTTGACAATTAGCATGTCAATTGTAATTTCATATCATGAGCTCTTATGAATGCGTTGACACATTTCCTTAAAAAAGAAATGGCACGCGGTGATGATTTAGTAAAGTACAAAATGCAAGATTATCCGCAAGGTAACAAATCATGATTTGCATTTGCCAGTTTAACCTCAACAAGTAATATAAGAACATTTTAAGGATGAAACGCAATTTAACGAATTCAAATTCACAGCTTTCAGCTACCAATAATGTTATATCCCGCTCTTGGCTGTTATACATTTTTGGCAAACTCGAGTAAAACACTGTTAATATACGAGTGGATTAAATATTGACAATAAGCGTGTCAATTGTTCAGAACTCAAATCTACAATTGCATATATACATGAGTAAATGGGCGTAAAAAAGATATTTCGTACACTGCCTTGTTTCGGGGACGTACTTACAGCAATGAATTTTGTTATTTTGCATGCTTTCTTCAATTTTAAAGGTTCTATGACATCATTGTGTGTGTATGGCTTAAAGTATAAACATAGTGCTGTCAATAGATTTTGAATCATTTGTAAATTATGTTCAAAAACATAAATGCAGAAAACTTTGAATAACCTAGTGAAAAAGAAATGTTGAAATTCATTATACTAATTTTCTCAAATCTGTCAATTTTCATAAGAAATTCACTTTTTAAAATTTAATTTTTGACTGAATATTGCACTTCATGTCTTTGTAACACAGAATTCTTCTTTGGATTGGTCGATTTCCGTCAATTATGTACAGAGTGTGCTCTAAAGTGCACAACCATCCTACCTTAAAATTGTGTACATCGTTAACAATTTGAAAGTTGTGAAAGAATGATAAAAAAAAAAAGAAACTGCTAAAGATGCCTGTTGAAAGAAAAAAAAGTGTTTTTAATTGTTTTTACTCATTTCCGAAGTTTGAAATCATTTCTTTCAAAAATGGCTATATCTGAAGACATGTCAGGTTGGAGGTTATATGGCTTAACGAAATAAAGTTTAATCATACATGGCAATAGACATAATATGTGGATAACCACATATTGTATCGTGTTGTCCAATGTGCCTTACCCTAATTTCGTTACGGCCTCATCTCCAAAAGCGCCTCTTATGTTGTAAATCAAGGTACTGCTCAGAAGTGCCGCCAAAGTAAATATCTTGTTGTCATAGATTTTGTTGGCCTGGAGTGAAACATTTCGTTAGATTATTTTGTTACATTCATCTATGTATTATATCTCTATTTCTCTCTCTCTCTCTTTCTCTATTTCTCTCTCTCTCTTTCTCTATTTCTCTCTCTCTCTCTCGTTCTCTCTCTCTTTCTCTCTTGCTCTCTTTCTCTTTCTCTCTCTCTCCCTCACTCTCTCACGCTCTCTCTTTCTGTATGTATGTATGTCTCTCTGTGTGTATATATCTCATTCTCTCTCTCCCTCTCTCTGTCTCTCTCTCTTTCTCTACCTAACTCTCTCTTTCTCTCTCTCTTTCTTTTTCTCTCTCTGTCTTTCTTTCTGTCTCTCCCTCTATTCCTCACTTAACTATTTCCTCTCTCTCATTGTGTCTCTCACACTCTGCCCATCACTCTCTTTTTTCTCGTTCGCTTTCTCTCTTTCTCTTTCTCGTTCGATTTCTCTCTCTCTCTCCCTTTATTATCTCTCTCTCCTCTATCTCCTCTCTCTCTCTCTGCATATATATCCTTACCCTCTCTATCTTTTCTCTCTCTCTTTCTCTGTCCCCTCTCTCTCTATCTCTATCTCTCTTTTCTCTCTCTCTCTCTCTCTCTCTCTCTATCTATCTCTATCTCTTTTTATCACTCACTCTCTCTCTCTCTCTCTCTCTCTCTCTCTCTCTCTCTCTCTCTCTCTCTCTCTCTCTCTCTCTCTCTCTCTCTCTCACTCTCTTTCTCGCTACTTCCCTTTTTATAACCAACTATAGCCAATAAATTTGCCTTGGAAGCTCCGATTCAATTTAGACTGCATACATATACTCATTATGTAACGTTTACTGAAGAAGTTCCATAATGTATCATAAAAGGAAAACTGGTTAATTAACAGAAGATGCCAATACCTTCTTAACGTTTCCGAATCCCTCTGTATCCAACAGCAAAAGCTGTTGGTCCTTCAATTCAGGATGTTGTACGCACCATGCCCAAATACCTGTTGTCAATGCTCCTGTATCATGACTTACAGGAAATCCTTGCACGAAAATAAAGAAAATAGGTACAGACAAAGTCTTCAGTTGAAAAGACGATCCAAAACAAAGGACTAAATTTGATAGCTTGCAGCCTAATCGAGAGGTCATTTGTTCCAATCCACGCTCAGCATGATGATTGATACAAGGTATGGTGACAGGTGTCCTTCGTCGTCATCAAATGGACTAAAATTATATGTGCGAAGGTAGCTAGTGCCTCGGGAAGAATGTTGTGTTGAGAGAGTCAGGAACCGCACGGTAAGGTGAACTCACCGCCGTGATATGATTAACATGCTGTTTCTAACTGCGTTAAACACTTATCAATGAACAATTGCATGCAGCACGTTTTTATTATTCTGGACTGAACATAAGAGGATGTTTATTTGTCAGCGGTTAATAACAATCTGAAGCTCATCTGGTTATTAAAACCGTTCCTAAAGGTTACAGTATGGGCAGGAAATGAAGCTTTCAACAGGTGTATAACCATCTCGATCAGGAACGTCCCTTGCCTCAACATCCTCACGCTGTCCACTTGGCCACTGTGATTAAATTACATTTTTATTAAACCCGGAAGCGATCGCTATTTGTGTAAGGTACCCATTACTCTTCAATTCATAGGAGAACAAAAGATAAATATTGGGAACGATATAAAATACCACATTATCAGTCACACCATCCGAAATATCACAAGTCGTATAGAACTATTTGGATGATATTTTGACTTGAACAACCCTTATGTATGTTCAGTAACAGTTTCGACTCAATATGTAAAGCCAATGAATAATAAACGAATAACGAACTGTTTCAACAGTAGAGATACCTTTATCTTTTCCAGCTAATCTTGAAATAAGGTACGATTTACCAGTCCTAAACTCACCGACAATGGAAACAACGTTTAGAGGTTTTTTTATAGTCGAAAGTTGCTGTAATGTTTCGACATTGAGAGTGAACTCTGCGCCGTCTGCTTTAATGAACCACGTTGGACCATCGAACACAGTCATTCTATTATCTGACCTGTACAAGAAGTTAAAATATCCAGTAATGTAAGTAAATAATTTCCATATTCTGAATAGTGCTTAAACAGGGTATATTCTCACAAAGATATGCATAAATGCATACATATATAGATAAACCATGTTCTTTAAGCTGATACAATTTAACGTAACTGAGAAGAGGTCCACTTCGGACATTATTTAACATGTCTACTTTTTCCCCGATCAATTTGAATATACCTTTTATTATTTTTAAGTATTCCCAAAAGTGTAACGTATGTACTTTTAGATATATTTCTAGTCTTAATGAGGGACATTAGTGATAATTATATTATCTCCCTTGTCAGATAAAGACCAAGAAGACCAAATAGTTAGTAGGTCCTTTAAGTTGGAATCCTTTGTCTTTATCGATATTTCGCAATGAGATATTGCAATTACTCTGTACACATTAATCATACATGTGTTAATTAAAGTGATGATTCAAAAGAGAAAAGTTACATAGCAGTGTTTAAATAAAACAAATGTGGAATTACTAATCAATCTAATAACAGTTGGCCAAGAAAATGCAATTATAAGGGCACCATCCAGTGCAAAGAAACCAATGATAAAAACAGAGGAAACCAAATGATAGGACCTAGCTAGATGTAGAGAGTATTAAAGGGAGATAACTGACCGATGTCTCCAATTGACAATACATGGGAAAAGACCGATTACTACGAAAGCTCTAAGAAAACATTATCATCAGAAGTGTAAGCATGATAATGATATACCAAATAGAAAAGTAGTTCTTTTCATTGTATTGTGAAGAAAATATGTTTCTAGCTTAAAGACCTTGAATTGTCACCTCTCTCTTGCTACTTTTTCCAGATTTAAAGATGTTATATTCATCTATCTGTAAACTGAACATGAAACATAACTTTCAACGGTAAGCGCAGCGCAATAACAACTGTTGGTAGAGTTGCGTAGCAAACGATACAATTGTTACAGGTGGAATTTTGAAGTCACATGAGGTAAATGACTGAGGACACCAAATCTACCAAAATCAGTAAGCTAAAAATATAGTGCAAAAAATACTTGGCGCAATTACGAATGCAAACATAACTAAAAGTCAAATAAGTAAATTAAATCCCCTTATTCAAGGTAACCAAATACAATAACAAGTCTCTGAATGACTCTCTACAAATATGATCATGTTGATTGGTTGTTGAACACGACAAACAGGTGGCATCCGAAAAGGGGCAAAATGAAAAACCTTTAGAACTACATTCTGATGAATTTCAAGATATTTTAGCAAGAATATTAATTCAGTGACCTTCTACATATTGTTAAGTCTTATAAACTGGTTGAAAATCATAGCTACCAGGTGGCATCCGACACTATTTTGAAACTCCATTGTGATGAAAATACTTGTCTGATGTCAAGATAATTTAGCAGATATGTTCCTTCAGTGACCCTTTTTACAATTTGTTAGGCCATATTAATCGATTGAAAGGCATAGTAACCACGCGGCATCAAAAAAGGGGTAAATTTAACTTCTAGCTTCAAATGATATCTCATTCTAATCCACTGGGAACATTTCAAAAAAAACTCAAAGAAATGTTTATTTTGTGGTATCTTTTTAAATGTGTTCGAAGATATTAATTATAGACATAATGTTTGTTGCTGCGGCATCAGTAAACGAACTCTAGTAGAGTCTCAAAACATTCAGTATGTATGGTTTAATTGTTATTTGGAAAACGTGTCTTGTATAATTAATTAGTTACAAACGTCTTTTTAAGTTTATCGCTGTAACGATATTTATTATATTTAATGATTCTTACGAGCACATACTTTTATTCTATAATATCATGTTATGACGTACTGTTGTACATTTTGCTCTACGAACAGGCATTTATGCAGACTTAAGATTAAGGAGTCTTGAACTGTATTTTATGACATGAAAACAAGAACAATACTACACCATAAACGAGCATATTTTTGAAATTTCAAGGAGTTGTGAGTTCGAATCCAAGTTCGGTCACTGTGACAAGCGTCATTCGTCTTTCACTAATTTGGAAAAACAGCCAGTTGCTTGGAAAGCATTTTGTGTGGAATACAGGTGTGAGAAAGCTAAGAAATACGTGAGTATGTCAACACGCTGCCTTGATATGACTGAACAATTGTTACAAAGCGACGCTAAGTTCCAATCAAGCTCCTATTATATGGACATATTTAGATACCTACATGTTTTCATACATCTTAGACATGTCGTAGACTGCCGGAGTGTGACCTGTAAAATAAAAAAGGAAAGCAGAGATGTCATTTAATCATCAAAACAGGCAAATTGGAAATTCTATAAAAACCGACGGTTGATCACGGATTATGTTGTAAAATAAAATGCGCCTTTTGCGTCTTATATCAACAATATATTCATACAGCACCTCCTCTTGATACTTAAACTTCAAGTATAGAGTCATTGAATTAAATCCAGTAGTTGCTGAAAAATAACCCGAACTCGATAATGGGACGAGCGGATACACAAATGAAGGTGGTGACTTTAAAAGAAATTTACCCTCTGTCGTTTCAATCGGACAAACGAATAGTCTTTTATAGAAATACGGGTTACCCTTGTTTATATAGCACTACAGAAAACACAGTTTGCTACAACTACATGAAAACAAAAATAGATAGATACATGAGTACCTTTGAAGTGCAGAAATCATTGTACAGTATGGATAACTACCATGTGTCTTACTGCTCAGCAAGACGAATACATAGAAGTATGCCACCTGCTAATCAGACATATGTCTGTGGCAGCCTTATGTACAGGAGTCACTATTTACATGAAGTCCAAATAAAAGAGCACTTCGACGAAACAAAATAAAAGCGATCAATGAGGAAAATGATGGACATACACTCATACAATCATCTGCACATGTTTAGTATGATACGAGTGCATATATACAAACACAACACGAACGCCATATATATATATGTAATCACTCGTGTAAAAGCATACACAAATAATTATAACTGAACATTTAATATAGTGTGTACGACTAAACTTCCAATTTCATTGAAATATCTACATCTTATTTATAATTTACAAAATACTTATAGCACTTCCAAATGGAATGGAGAAACATTGCAACATTCTTGTAAAAAGGAATCATATGTGCTTGTACTACATTATCTAAAATTGGGTTCAAACCAAATAGAGCAGGAACATAGCCTTTAAACGATTACTACTAAATCGAAAAAAGTTCTGCCAAACTTGAATAAAATTCTTTGTTGAAAAGAGATAATACACGATTGTACACTTTGAAAGTTAATCAGCATATGTTCTGTAAAACTTGTTATTATATCGCTACAGCCACATCGTGTGCATTGAGCAAATTTGGTATAAGCGGTATGTGCAATTAGCTGAGCGATAGAAAAACAAGCACGTAACATATCCGGGTTGCGTTTAGTGTAATCCTATACCGGACGCAATGTGAATCTTTGTTGTAATTATCTATATAAGACAAATTGCGATGAAAATGTTGTTAAATTCCATTCTCCAACAAAATGATTTAGAATGTTCATATCAATACAATGTTTCCAAATGTATTTACTTGGGAAAACTCCATTGTCTACGTAATACATTATACATTATATATGTCATATTCACGTAGATTACATACAATATCTAAAAAACAAATCCGGAATCGGGGTTACCATTAGCAAAAGAACGTCATAATAATAAACGTTTTGTTGCACAGTCCCTCTATAAACAACAAAGTTGACCAAACAATGTGAGTTTTCTCTTCTCTAGTTCAGCCATGATAGGCAGAGCACAAATAAGACCAAGGACAACGTATATTCTCGATCTAATCTATAAACCCTGGAGTGGCTTTAGATTGTGTAGCAAATCCCATCCGAAAAGAGCTCTCGGTATACTTATTGATTGTAAATTGTATAACTAGTTAAGGGATTAAGACCATTTACATGAAACCCCTCTTTAATAAGTGAAAAGAAGGTACCTTAGTCTTTTTTCTAATCGCTTAACTGTGAGAGAAGGATTTGTATTTGTTTTACAGAGTATACCTAAATGGTTATATTTCTCCATCTCGCAGATAGCATTTTTACCAGCAACCTAGGTCCGAGAACTTTAAAGAAAGTGACCACGGCACACTTGTCGGGGTTGTATTAATATCTCCATATACAAAAACCTATAATAAATGTTTATCATTTCCTGTAATACTTTACTCGACAATGTCGTCTGCAAAAGACGGGGCACAAAAATGAAACCTAATTGGTCAAATAGTGAGTTTATATAAACAAGGTACAAGAACGGTGGCCAGATCCCGCCTTGTCTGGTTCCCCTAAAAACATGGAACCATTCAGAATAATAACCATTATGCATTACACAACTTTACATTTTTGAGTGCATTTCGATGACATTTCGATGACTGTTTTTAAAAGTTTAGGACAAACGCCGATATATTTCAGCTTGTAAGAAAGACCATCGTTTCCTACCCGATCTAAAGCTTGGCGAGCATCTAAAATGCACGCAAATAACTTGCTAGTGTTCTCTTTACAAAACATCATACATGAAGGATGTTATAGGACTGCCCATGTTTGACTGAAACCAACCCTGGAGAAAGTGTATCGGTTTGTTTATTGAATTTTGTAAACGATGGAGTAATACTTTCTCATAATTATTTTAGAATAGAGGACGAAAGGGTTATAGCCCGATAACTATTAGATATGTTTTTTTGGTTTACTAGCACCTTTGTATACTGTCATGTAGTACCAGGCTTTAGTGCTGTATGAACGTAACTATTACAGTACATTAAGTCGAATAAAGACGCTTAGGGTTAGTAATGTTTTATCATTGAACCACCATGAATGAGGTGTTCATTACATACACGGTCACTATCATACATTTTGCAAGTTTTTATTGTAGATAATGCAGACAACACTTCTTCTTGATGAATGTGGTCTCCGTCAACTATAGTAGACCCTTCCCTTATTATGTTATTGTTATTTGTATTGATTTTATAATGCGTAGTATCATACGTGTTGCGTTCTGTATATGCATAGAGGGAAGCAAAGTGCCGACCCCATTCATAACTAATTGATTCAAGGTCTCGAACAACAACTCCCTTAAACTTCACTCGAAGTATTTGTATGTGCTGTTTTCTTTTTCTTCTATTAAAAAGCCTCCAAACTAATTTGCTTTCCCGACATGGAGTATAACTCACACTACTGCGTATCACTTTCCCACATACAATAAATCTGCAGCAGACAATTTTCAAAACTTATTTATAAAAACATGAAAACTCTCAATAAATGAGAGTTTTACCATTAAATAGAGTTGAAATCATTGTTGCAAAATGAGAAATTGCTTTGACCAATTTCTTAAAAGTGGTCTGATACAGATGCGTCAAAATGCGTCAGAATGCGTCTAAAAGTGGGAAAGGTTTGTGATGATTATGTCAGTAGAGCTTACACAGTGAAACACATTTAATATTGTATATATTATCATCCTTGACAGTATTATGAATTGAGATAACTATGTGTATATCTGACATTTTCCGACGGTCCAACTGAAGTCAATTCAAGTCAAGCTCATACGAAGCATATAAATACTCATTATATCGGTCAGCTTTTAACTTGTTATAAGCGTTAAAAAGAGTAGTACATAAGCGTGTGCAAAGCTTGGTGTTATCATCATGCATATTTTTTCGTATGCATACCCTACACTACCTTTATTTTCGGGAAAAATGGTCCTATTAAAGGATCATGAGATAAGGCATGTTCGACCAACGTGTTCTTCAGTGCAGTCAAACAAGTTCTATTCATATATATTGTCAAAGTTTATGACATGAAATTAAATGTTTTTATATTAAACATCCAGTGAGGATACTTTAACTTTACATTCAAAAATACCTGTGATCGAGGACATCTTGAATTACAATTATATCACTCCATTACATTCGCAGGTACAATGTCCATCTTTTCCACGAGTGTTCTTGTCTCCATACTTACTCTTTGACAAGGTCAACTGCATTAAAACAACAGCAAAGCCTGAATAAACCCGATACCTGGACAAATAGTACATAAACGGTGCTTAAGTTGAACTCGAGCTCCATGTTTTCGTCATCGAGCCAGATTCGCCCTTTATGCTGAGTGCGAAGGCAATTGTGTGTTATTTTCTTATGACTGCAACAAAAGATACACAAAACCCTTTATTGAATTCACTATATTAACATTTCTTCAGTCAAACGCGGACCAATTGACATGCATATGATACGTGAACGAATAAAATTAAGACACATCATTCGTTCTAGTGCTTGATTCAAATGTACACACAGTTGGTAAAGCCGACAGGATCGCAAATAATTATAGATTTATTAAACCGCAGTCGGTTCACTTTAGGATACAGGCTCTCCTATTCATTTTTTTGTTATCAAAAGACACTGTGAATAGATTGATTCGTCTTCAACCAATGGTATAGATAGTCGGGGTGGGGGTAGCCAGTTGCCTGGGAAGACTGTTGTGAGGAAAACAGGTGCGAGACAGACAGACAGACAGACAACACACACGTTTCATAACTGAAATAGTGTTGAATAATCGTTAAACCTTTCCCACATACAGGCGCTTTCTGACGCCTCTTTAGCAGACGACTTCTAAAAACAAGCAATTTCTCCTTTTCCCACACATGGGTTAAATAATTCAACAATTTTACCTTCGTTTAAAAAGGTTTTCCATGATATTGCCTATAATTTGTCAAAGTCGTCTGCTGCATATTTATCGTATGCGGTAAAAGGTGAAGCATAAGCCCAGCGATAACGCGAAAACGTTACGACAAGTAGCTGTTGGCCCCTTTCGAGTTGCATTATCAGTTGCATTATCACGTAACATTCCATTTGTGAACAACTCATTCTTTTTATTTTTAAATTGTTGAAGATGCTAAAGAAATGATGAAGAAGACAAATGAATGGCTAAATTGAAGGGGAAAAGAAGGAGCAAGAAAGAAAAGACTTCAGGAAAAAAAAGGAATAAAAAATAAAAAATAGTACAACAAAACGTAGAAGACAGAAGCAAAGTGAACGAACAAGCGGACTCAGTTATTCGAAAGAAAGAGAAATAGAGCGTTTGAGAAATGTTGGTTAAGAAAAGGATCAAAAACTTGCAAGATAAGATATGGATAGAACAAATAGAAATTAACAACATTTGGAGGGCTGGATGGATATATAACCATGCATATGGGTGTTTTTTGAAAGACGAATAAATTAAATCAAACTTTTTAAATCTATGGCGACTTCGGAATATATGATCATCACTACTGATCAGCTTGCAAGTCCAATGGACACGTAATAAGTCGATTAAGACACAATTTCATTATTTCGTTTAACTCGAACCCATTTGTGATACACATCTGTCTTTTGAAAACAGCGTAACAGCGATAGCTCGAAGTAACCTGTGGGTCCCTTTCAAGTTCGAAAAAATAAACCACGATTTTTCTATATATATAATGTTTGATATGCATAATTTTGTTTGCCCTCTGAGTACGATTTATACATATCTTATGCAGACTCTGTAAAGAATATGATGAGCAGATATTTTGCTTTGATGCGATGCGTCATTACAAGGCGTATCAGCCCCGCGTAATTAAATGTCGCTAATAATCATTGCCATGAAGGAGCACGTGACCATCGTTTGCTGGAAAGTAGAACCAATTTTAACGGAAGTGGAACCTGTGTTTCCGCTCAATGTTGTTGAGAGGGTTACTAGAAACCCAAAATGCACCGTAATAGACTGACATAAACCGAAGTACACTTAAAATGCATAGTTTACTATTTTTCAGTCTTATATTTACTTGTTTTATACATTTGTTCGGTTAATAAAATTATAAAATTCAAATATTTATCATTATAAAACGTTTTTACGACTGAGTGGCCCGGTGGTCTAGTGTTTACAAGCTGAAATGTCCGGGTTCTGGATTTTTCTGATGTGCTTTACGGTTCTCCCACTCAACAAGAAGTCAGCCAGGAAAAAGTGTATCGCGTGTATCTGTGCTATATTAAATATGAATCTAATTAAAAAGTGTTCAGCATGGTGATCGATTTTCATGATTATTATGAATTGAATTGATCTGCTTATTATGAGCTGAATCTTTAATGCTAGAAGTTGTTCGATGAAATAGAAAACAGCGTTTATTCTGATCACGTGATCGTTTACGCGCCATTTTACAGAGAGGGCGTTATATATTGTGACCTTGTATGCCTAAATAAGACGTTCCTTTTTAGGCCGTGTACTTTTGCTGCTGAAGAAGCAATTTGTTTACGTGTGTTAAATTAACAATATGCATGAACTATTTTCCTTATAAATGAAGTAGGCAATATCTCTATATTTTATAAATTAATGTGTTTAACAGAGTTGAAATAATGGCAAAGTGAGAAAAAGTTTATTTTGAACACTTTCTCCTTTTGGCACAGGGTTTCACAATTTATGACCTGCACGTGTGCCGAAATGATTTTAGATCTAAGAGAGGATTGAATACAATTAATGAACTCGCGAAATTTCGAGGTCGAAAGCAAAACAATTGCTTCGAGTTATCAAAGTGTACCAGTTATCACTAACACACTTTCGATAACTCGAACATGTGAAAATTCGAATACATCGATTAACCATTTCCTTAAACGCTCTAGTATAAATAAATTACGAAACGAAGAAATAATTAAGCATAAATCCTAATCCAGCGATCACTCGAACACGTCGATTATTCGAAGTAGTTTTGTATTCCTTTCGTCTTCGAATTATCGAGTCCACTTTATTATGTAAAGATGATATAAATGGCTGATGTATATGATAACAAATATAATATATTGTTTTGAAATAATAATTTGTGTTAGACCTTGACACTTTGCAAAAAATAAACCGAAATAATTGAAATACCAGGTATATCAGAAGAAAGAACGAAAAGAGCATAGCATTTATGATTTTACATCAGACCACTTATTGTAAGTTTCAATTGTTTTAATTGATGATGCAATGTGATAGGGGGATCAAAACAAGAAAAAATGTACAAAAGCATTTAAGTGTCGTTAAGCACACGGCTTTGATAACACTGAATACAAATTTCACAATCTTAAGGTAAATGATATTAAAAAATATTTACCCTCTTATGTAAGGCAAATGTAATCGCATATATTAAAGTGGATTCAAATAACTGGCTAGAAAATTACATTTCAGTTCGCGAAACATTTAATAGTCAGGCATTTGTCAAATGTGTACATGCAATATCATAAGTCACTCTCTTAATTTGATTCCTAACCTAGTACTGAATTGTTTACCCAGGAATTATAAATAAGTGAACTGTCGCCATGATATAACTGAAATAATGTTGAAAATGGCGTAAACATCCCAATACACTCTTTGAATTTGAGACAGTTGACTTTACAATACAATACAATAAATAATCCACGATTAACCCCTCTGAAATAACAAGTTTTCAATTAAATTAAATTTCGGCATAAGTATTTCTAATGAGTATTAAGGCCTCCGGCCCATGTACATTTATATTTACAAAACAAACAATAAGAATGACACAATGTGAACGTATATAAATAACAGAATAGTTTCGCCGAGAGATATAAATGTTTAAATTGTAAAATAGTGCGGAATATAAGACTGCAAGATATATACTTGTACACTTCTTAGACGTTGATGTAATACATGAGCCGTCCCGCGAGAAAACCAACATTGTGGAATCTGCGTAAAGTATCGACCCGGATCAGCCTAAGCATACCGCGCAGGCTTACCCGGATGGACACTTTTCGCCTCCTGTGGAGTTTCTGTTTCAGGAATTATTACTCTATTCCTCTATTCCTCTATCACCCTCAGACGGAATGTGTCGGCCCGGATCAGTATGCGCGGACTGCGCAGGCTGATCTGAGTCGATACATTACGCAGAGGCCATAATTACATGTTCTTCTTACTAGACAGACAAACCTGCCTGTAGACCATCTAGTGTTTGAAGATAAATTAAGATAAAAGATATTTTCAAGTGTCTCTCCATTCAGCTCATATTTGTCCGGTATATCAGTTGTAATCATTGATTGAATAAGAATATCTTGTTCGTTTTAAAACATTATTAAGGATGTTATTAAGAGCTCTACTGCAACGTTTTCACCCTCAAACATTTTTATTATAACATAAGATATTTAAATTATTTTACCGAAACTACGCAAGGCGAATGCGATAATTTGAACATTTGAACATAGGAACAAAATAGTAAATTGATTGATTTTACAAACATCGAAAGAAATAATTGATTTATAAATTAATGAAAAAATGAATGATGAAAGCAATCGACCAAGTGCCTGAGAAAGTGAGTGTTAGTGAGCAAGCGTGTGAATTAGAGAATGAGCGAGCGAGTGAGCGAGTAAGTGAGAAAGTGAGTGTGTGAATGAGAAATTGAGCGAGCGAGTGAGGGAGTGAGTGAGTAAGATCAATGTTGGGGTTTGGTGAGTATGTAATGGAGGAATTTAATGAGTGAGTGAGTGAGTGAGTGAGCGAGCAAGCAAACGAACTCAATAATTTAGATATGAATGAGTGATAGGAATGTTCGCATTTACGAATGCATGCATGACTCTATCGTACATACACATATCTAGTCGAAAAAATGAAGGAAATATATTTATATTGTAATGTATGTATGTATGGCGTGTAAATGTATAACATATACTGTGTTTATATCCCCAAACGTTGCTTTCTAACATGAAAAGCATCAACGAAATACTTTGCAACTTATCTTATTGTGACATTATCATTTATTGTCAAGATATTATTAAACACTATTTTTCTACATTACAATATGGGGGTAAAATCTCTTATTAGCCACACAAAAAAAACATCTGAAATGACAAGATAGAGTTGGTAAAGGAGATTAAAAGCTCTGTTAAACATTTTATACATTTTACTAGTAAAGGTTTTAATGATATCTCAGTATTAAGGGTGTCCTTGTACATTTAGATTTTAAATGAATTAAATAAAGTGGACTTCCGATAACTCAAACATTGGAAAATGCGAATATATCGTTGCTGCTGTTTTATATTTCCCTATATTTATACTTGTTATTGTTTAATGGGTAATAAAATGTTGAAATTGAAAAAATAAAGGAAAAATGTATTTTTAAACTCCGTATCTTGATATGATTTTATCACTGGATAAAATTAGAAATATGTAACGAAACGATTCTTCTTTGCGTTTTTATAACGATGAGTGGTTCCAATTTGTGCAATACAACGATCACAATAGGTTGCAAATATTTTCAAAACAATGCAATGGCAAGAAATGCCTTTAAAGAGAATACTGAGAAAACGATGTCGGAAATTGTTATTGTTTTATTAATCAAATGCTATTAGCAAACGTCAGACACATTCTCGTACCTTGCCAACTATCTGGTCTTGTTGACATTCGTCCCATTACAAAACAACATTAAACTTCTACTCCTAGGTAACTAATTGGCATGTCTGTGTGTGCAAATGAAATGAAGATACTTTTCACAATTCGATTTATATCTGTATTCAGGCGCACTATCATATATATTATATGAATATTGCATGGAATTTATCAGGTCAGAACTTAACGCACACGGCAAAAAAAGCAAATAAAAAACCCGGATAAATAGCTAGACGTGACAGAAATAATTCATAATTCAAAACCCGTTCCCCATATCCAAATGAAACTTGGTACACATGTTTCTAGGAACAATACGCCTGCTATACCAAGTCACAAAACTCTGGCTATAATAATTATTCAATAATTGCCCTTTTTCGACATAGAATTTAACCTACGGGCGTTGGCGTTCACACTGTAGCGCTCTCGTTTTTAAGTAGTTGAAGATGATATAAGGAAGGAAGGAGAATCGAAACGAATGGAAAAATTGTTCGAGGAAAGGGCGGAGCAAGAACAGAAACTATTTCGTAAATCAAACGAGAAGAATATAAAATGCTAAAGCAAAACATAGAAGACACACGAGATGTTGTTATTCTAATGACAATAAATCGACCGCCTTTAAAATAAATACTTTTAATATCTATGGCGATTTCAAATGCTGTGCTGTTTACTTGCACTGACTTGCTTTTCACAATAAACCCATTAGTATGAATGAATTACGAAGTTGACAATATATACATGAATTAAGCAAAATCGGGGTATCATTCGAACTCGAAGTAGTTTATGGGTTTGTTTTATGTACTTTCAGTAATAGATGAAATAATTGGCAGCAATTTCGTCTAAGAAATAACGTGTGATTAAATAACACTGAAGTATTAATGTCATAAGAAGGTGAAAATGGTATTTTTTCACAAAGACCTTGAATATCCTCTGTGTATTAAATTTGTTACCAAAGAAATGTTGCCTATTTGCTTTTTTGGCTCCTTAACGCTTTTCAACATACATGCGCTTTCTGACAGCTCTGTAGCAGACGACAGTATATACATATTGCATGGCTTCCAGTGTGACAGTACATATTGTCAACATGAAGAAAATACTGTTACCCGAGGCGAAGCCGAGGTTAACAGTATTTACCCGAATGTTGACTATGTACTGTCACACTGGAAGCCATGCAATATTTATTTTATTATACCGAACAAAATTACACGTTTATTCAATTTATTCCGTACCTTTGTAGGGGAGGTGAACATGGGTAGATCTACTACAATGTAACACACACATATGAATATACCGGTTAAGGTGGAATCATACCTTTGAAATAACGTTGTTTTGACGTCAAAACGTACGTTTTTTGCGACAATGACAGTGTTGTTAAAGAAATCACCATGGCTTTCTCGTTTGAAGTGGTATTTGGAAAGAGTTAACACCAGACCGAAGAAAAGACAATTACCTACGTAGTGTCGTAATTTCCATACAACTGCCAAGACAATTAACGTAACATAAGGGGAGTAAAAATGAAACTTTCGCTAAAATATTTTAACAGTAATTCGGTTATTTCAAATTTATTAAAAATTCGCCCGAGAGATCTTTTAAAAAAAGTTATATGATTTAGAACAACCTTTTGTCTACCATTTATCAAAGTTTCAAGAAAATCTATCGTGCGGATCTTTAGTAAATCGCAATGACGTTAAAGCTCTGTTACGCGACAAACCGTACACTGCGGAATTTAAATTGAAACGTACCCAGGGTTATTAAAATGAACTTCCGATTTTATATAAAAATAAGAAATTTTATTCTTTTACGAAAATGGTAAATTGTATCTATTATACTCGTTTAAATATTACATATGTTTTATATAAATTGACCTGTCTACTTCGCTGTTTATCTGTTAAATCATGTTTTCACATGCCATATATTAGTATTAGTATTAGTCTCAAACCGTCGCTTGCAGTTCTTATAGATAGATTTTATTTCAATTATTCGAATACATGTAATTCGACATTTACATAAACAAATTGATACGGGAACATCAAATAGTAATTCGATATAACATGAAGTTTCATGATTTTACATAACCCAACATTTCTGATACGAAATTCTTCAAACAAGAGCATCGTCAGAATTATCATGGAAGAAATTGTTAATATATTTTGTTATTACTTTCATATTTGTCACTCTAGGTATTTTGTGATGTATTTTCAGATAACAGTAAATACAGAATGCGTTTCTCTTAATCAGGCAAAAAGCAAGGTTCAGAACTTCAAAGATTATAACTGAACAGCATGCAAAGCTTTCTATCTATTCATTCCGTGATTATGCTTTTGTTATTTAAGGAAACACTTTATATGATAAAAAACATCGAGAATATCTATTTGACTTTCTTCCCTTTGGAAAACCTTATGTACAAGATTCTATGAAAGTTTTGAATTGATTGTATTCACACAGCTCCGCAGTTCAATTCAACCTAGAGCTGTTTGAAAACAGGTGTTTATTGACAATGTTTTCCTGTATAGTTTGGGTAAATAACCCACTATTATTGTCTACATACATATCCCGTGGAGTGCTATCACATCGTTGTCTGCACTGCATGTAGTGAGCCTTCGATGTCATTGCACAGGTGTCTATAAATTGACGACAGTTTATAGTCGGGTAATGATACATTTTGTTTTATTATTGGAAGTGTGTCGACAACACAAGTAATTAGGTACGAACATGTGACCAAATGTGTGATCATCTAAATGATAGTAATTGCAATAACCTAAAGAAGTTTCAGAAAAAGTTAGATATTATAAATATGTTTTTTCCTTATTTAAAAGTTTTGAACTTGTCTATTCTTACACCTGACAAATATGTGATTTACTTAAAATCAACACAATAACTTGTCTTGAAATTTGAGTTTAGGGTAAAAAACAAATTCTCAAGACAAACCGAAGTACATGTAGTTTTAAAATAACGGGGTCATATGGAGTAAAAAAAGAACGATAGAAGAAGGGATGGGTGACTGTGTTTCATTTTTTCAGTTCCACAATGCGCGTACCGGCGCACGTCAGCATTATTACGGCATAGCGTTTTACTAAAATTCCGCCCGATATATTTCCAAAAAAATTGAATAAATTGGAGAAATAATGGTGTTCTGAATTATAATGATTTCTTTTAAAAGAAATATCTAGGGCATGTTTTTTTTTTATTAAATTAGACGTAAGGTAATAACTGTATTATTAGTCAGCGAGTTCGTTAAATAAACCAAGTTTTGCTTTAAAATTACATTATTTAAGGAAAAATTGTGAACTATATATCATGACGGAGTTTATATTATTTGCTTCAAATCAATGTTAATATAAGATGATATAGTAATGGTCATTCCTTTAATCACACATAACTGCGCAGCTGTGTAAACACAAATTACAATTTAATCAAAAACTTGCTGCAAACGACAACAACATTATCACGGATAGAATACCAAGAAAGCTTTGCATGACAGGTATAGACTTCGAAATTCTCAAAATTGCATATTGAGAACAACATTTGTATACTGTTATCTCAAATATGATACACAAAACAAGGGTGACATATAATATTTGTGATAATTATACGAAAAAAAAACATAAATGGTTTTTTTCGCTTATAGTTAACAGGTGTGAGATTTTTTTTTTTTTTTTTTTTTTCAATAACCCATGAAGCTTTCTGAAATGAAACTGGAAAAATCCATTGGGGGCCTCCATTTTGGATATGTATAAAAAGCAGACGTAAAACACAGATTGAAAATTATTGTCGGCTTTTTAATCATTTTTTTTTAAATCGGTATTTTGGATATGTATAAAATGAGCAGAAAAACACGGATTGAAAATTATTGTCGTCTTTTTAATCATTATTTTTAAAATCGATTTTTGAGTATGTAAAGAATGAGACGAAAAACACGGATTGAACATTATTGTCGTCTTTTTAATCCTTTTTTTTTTTTTAAATCGATATTTAAGATCATTTAAGTGCTGTGTTATGTGGGAATTAACATTTGTACGAAAAGTTAAAAATAAATGGAACTCTGTAAGAAATATATTTTCCCGTTTGTCAAAAAATCGACAGCATTAACCTTCTACGCCCGAACTTAAATTTTGACTGTATCGTAGCCAAAGAAGGACGTGACGTCATTTCCGTAACACTTCATCTTGGCGTAACGTCAATGGAGCGATTTCTTTTCCCGCAAAAAAATGTGGTATTAACATGAAAGACCCAAAATTCCTATGCATGAGGTATTGACTCACTCATTCAAAGTATAATTATTTATCAAACATTGTGGCAAAAGCATAACTTTCTCATAAGGAGCAATTGTTCTTTTGGCGACAATCTTTTCCTAAATCGTCTGTTGCAAAAGCCTCGGAAACCATCTCTAATAAGGAAATGGTTGAGCAGAAATGTGACCATTTACATCATTTGTTCCAGTCATATTGACTGGTTGAAAAAGGCAGTAGCCAAGTGGCATCAGAAAAGGGCTGATCTATTTGCTTCTTTACCATAATGCAGGTGATTGATTTAGGATCATCTTGGCCCTCATGTTTTATCCTCGTTCATTATAAATGTATTCCTTGATTTTCTGAAAGTCTTTACTTTATTATTTTCTGTTCGTAATAATAGAAGACAGCAATACGAAATCCAAATATGTTTTGATAATGCAAGAAACATGACATTAACATTATTATTGTCTAGTCAATTACTCATAAATCCCTTTTTATGGCCAAAGTATGCTCTTTAATTTTTGTTTATAATTATCTTGCGTTTTTTTCGTAAATAGGTAGTACCTATAGATATATTATTTCATATATAGAACAACAGATGAACAGGAAAGTTAACGAGTCAGTTTATACATATGACAAATCCAAATATTATTTTGTTGTTTTTCTGATGAATTATTTACGACCGTAATTACTTTAATTCTTTAAATAGAAGCACATATATACTACCTACCATTCTTCTTTAGGGGATAGCTTAAATTTAGAATGAAATTGATAACTATAAGGAAAAAATAAGTATTCATTTTAATTACCCTGGATGCGTCTCAATGTTTAATTCCGCAATGAACGTTACGACGCACACAAGAGGTTACACGCTATTGTGATTTATTAAAAATCGACACGATAGATTTGCTTGAAGGTTTGGCAAATGGTAGATGAATAGGTGTTCCATGTTATATTTTATTTAAAAAAAAATCTCTCGGGCGAATTTTAAATAAATTAGAAATAATCAAATTACTGTTAAAATATTCTAGCGAAATTTCTACTTTAAGTCGCTTTATGTTACGTTACTTGTCATGACAGATGTATGGAATTGATATCATCATACAGGTTATTGTATTCTCTTCAGTTTAAAGTTCATTTTATCCGAATCCAAATTGAAATGAGGAAGTAATGTTGATTTCTTTAACAACACTGTCATTGTCACAAAAACTGTTAACCGGTCAAAAACGTACTTTTAGGATGAGACAGTAAGAAATTGTCCATGATGAGTATATGAGAATTTAACATTACAAAGTCACGTGAGGTATAATAATACAAAATATTGCGGTCAATGAGAAATATTTCATAATTGGAAATGTTTTCAACTGTATTTTATCCTTTCGTTTAGGCTAAAGAGACTTTTTTATTTTGCCTATGTATCTTGAAAAGTCGTCTGCATCTGCTTTGTTGTATATGGTAAAAGGTTAAGAGAAATTCTCAGAACATCATGTATATTTCTGAAATTGAAAGTAGCATCATATTATTAGCATGCTTGATAAGGATGAGTTTTGTTTTGACTTCATGTACAAAAAAAACGAGTTTTTTTCCCAATTATCTGTTCAATCAGGTGACTGGCATTGGATTGTTTTCAATTGGTTTCAATTGTGCCTATAAAGGGAAAGAACATTCTGGAAACTGCAAGAAACTGACTTTGTTTGTTTATTTTTTGTTTTTAATTCAGCAATTATCCTAATCCATTGATCACTCGAACACGTCGATTTCTCGAATAATTACGAAACAAACAATACACAAATGAATGATGCAATTAACCTCAACCATCGATCACTCGAACAAGTCGATTACTCGAATAATTACTAACCAAACAATACACAAATGAATTTAGTAATTACCTTAACCATCGATCACTCGAACACGTCGATTACTCAAATAATTACGAAACAAACAATACACAAATGAATCTAGCAATTACCCTAAACCATCGATCACTCGAACACGTCGATTACTCGAATTAGTACTAAACAAACAATACACAAATTAATTTAGCAACTACCCTAAACCATCGATTAATCGAACAACTATATTTGTATTCCTTTCGACTTCAAATTATTCAAAGCACTGTTATTATAAACGGCCTATGTTCATACTCGAACAAATATTGCATTGAAATAACAATTTGTGTTAGACTTTTAAATTTTGCAAACAAAAAAAACTAAATGAAATATCAGGTACATCAGAAGAAATAACGCAAAAAGCATAGCATTTATGATTTATGCATTTAAAGCACTTATTGTAAGTTTCATTGGTTAATCACTCTCTTAATTTGTTACCTTATAGTTACATCGAGCTAAACAAAAATATAAGGTACGAAACCGATACCACCCCAGCTGCTCGAGCTGAAGAGTTGCATTGACCCCAATCAATCAGATCCATTTAAAAGGCTCTTACGGTTCAAGCATGGGTCAGACTGTGGCTGCCATTGTTATTCCGTGAACCCCAGCCACAAAAACAGAGCATTCGTAACTTATAGTACAACATATATGCATTATAAATAATTAATGGGTTTCAGTCGGTTCCAAATACGGTAATGGTACACTGAAATCTGACGTCTTCGAAATCTGATTTCACGTCATTCAAAATGTTGTTGTGGGACGTGGTTCACACGCCATGAGGAATCCGCTGTGGTCGAGTGGTTAGCGTCGGGGATTTCGAAACCGGGTGTCCCGGGTTCGATCCCCAGTCGCGGCACTACGGTCATGGATGAGTGCCCATGGGCAAGGTATATTTTCTAGCCTAGTACTGGTTTGTTTACCCAGGGATCAATTGCGCGCTAAATTACCGTAGCTGTCGATGCGCCATAAAACAATATACATTCATTTATTCACACGCCATGAAGTAAAGAATATACTGCTAGTCGAAAAGGGGCTTTCGTCTATTTATAACTTAAAGCCATTCGATCTTCGCGCGGTTGGGCTTTTTTTATGAATCAGCAAAATGTCGGGACAAAAAACTATATTTATATCCAAAAACGAGTTAAAACCGCCATATTTAACGTAAATAGGCCTTTCTGGAGATTTCAGGAGGCATGTAATTATTCAGCAACTACTAAGTCAACTGTGAGCGCAGTGATGTCCCAAAAGAGGATGTGGAAATAGGCTAAGTATTCAGTGTTTAAAAAACCGACATAAATGCAAAGATGTGTTTGTTAACAAGAAATAAGTTACACCTATATTCGTGTGAAAGACGATTGATATAATACAGATTGTGACCTTTTGATGCTTTCTTATCCCATGAAAAACTATAAAGGTTGCTCTGCTATGAGTGTTCCTAGCCGTCTGCATTGTGAAATTGAGTTTACAGACTGTGTTCATGTATATGTAATATTTGGTAGTACTTGCATTCAATACGTCCAGAGACATTAATAAAGTTTCAGAAACACATTAGTTTCGTAAATTCGTCAACCAAATTGACGAATTGACGAATTAAGGAAATTGATGAAGCAGCAACAGTTCGTCACTCGTTAATTTTTTTATATATATATAATATTTGATGAGGAATCCGTTGTGGTCGAGTGGTTAGCGTCGGGGATTTCGAAACCGGGTGTCCCGGGTTCGATCCCCAGTCGCGGCACTACGGTCATGGTGGAGTGCCCTTGGGCAAGGCACATTTTCTAGCCTATTATTGGTTCGTTTACCCAGGGATCATGAATAAGTGAACTGTCGCCATGATATAACTGAAATGATGTTGAAAGCGGCGTTAAACCCCAATAAAACTAAAATAATATTTGATATGCATGATTTTGTTTGCCCTCTGAGTACGATTTATACACATCTTATTCAGACTCTGGAAAGAATATGATGAGCAGATATTTTGCTTTGATATTGCGTCATTACAAGGCGTATCAGCCCCGCGTAATTAAATGTTGCTAATAATCTTTGCCATGGAGGAGCACATGACCATTGTTTGCTGGAAAGTAGAACCAGTCTTAACGGAAATGGCACCTGTGTTTTCGCTCAATGTTGTTGGGAGGGTTACTAGAAAAACGAAATTGATAAATTTTAGACTGACATAAACCGAAGTACACTTAAAATGCATGGTTTACTATTTTTCAGTCTTATATTTACTTATTTTATACATTTGTTTGGTTAATAAAATTATAAAAATCAAATATTTATCATTATAAAAGGCTATTTGGACGCCATACGACTGAGTGGCCCGGTGGTCTAGTGTTTACAAGCTGGAATGTCCGGGTTCTGGATTTTTCTGATGTGCTTTACGGTTCTCCCACTCAACAAGAAGTCAGCCAGGAAAAAGTGTATCGCGTGTATCTGTGCTATATTAAATATGAATCTAATTAAAAAGTGTTCAGCATGGTGATCGATTTCCAAGATTATTATGAATTGAATTGATCTGCTTATTATGAGCTGAATCTTTAATGCTAGAGGTTGTTCGATGAAATAGAAAACAGCGTTTATTGTGATCGTTTACGCGCCATTTTACAGAGAGGGCGTCATATATTGTGACCTTGTATGTCTAAATAAGACGTTCCTTTTTAGGCCGTGTACTTTTGCTGCTGAAGAAGCAATTTGTTTACGTGTGTTAAATTAACAATGTGCACGAACTATTTTCCTGATAATCGAAGTAGGCAATATCTCTATATTTTATAAATTAATGTGTTAAACAGAGTTGAAATAATGGCAAAGTGAGAAAACGTTTATTTTGAACACTTTCTCCTTTTGGCACAGGGTTTCACAATTTATGACCTGCACGTGTGCCGAAATGATTTTAGATCTAAGAGAGGATTGAATACACTTAATGGACTCGCGAAATGTCTAGGTCGAAAGCAAAACAATTGCTTCGAGTTATCAAAGTGTACCAGTTATCACTAACACACTTTCGATAACTCGAACATGTGAAAATTCGAATACATCGATTAACCATTTCCTTCAACGCTCTAGTATAAATAAATTACGAAACGAAGAAATAATTAAGCATAAATCCTAATCCAGCGATCACTCGAACACGTCGATTATTTGAAGTAGTTTTGTATTCCTTTCGTCTTCGAATTATCGAGTCCACTTTATTATGTAAAGATGATATAAATGGCTGATGTATATGATAACAAATATAATATATTGTTTTGAAATGATAATTTGTATTAGACCTTGACACTTTGCAAAAAATAAACCGAAATAATTGAAATACCAGGTATATCAGAAGAAAGAACGAAAAGAGCATAGCATTTATGATTTTACATCAGACCACTTATTGTAAGTTTCAATTGTTTTAATTGATGATGCAATGTGATAGGGGGACCAAAACAAGAAAAAATGTACAAAAGAATTTAAGTGTCGTTCAGCACACGGCTTTGATAACACTGAATACAAATTTCACAATCTTAAGCTAAATGATATTAAAAATTGTTTAGCTCCTTTGTAAGGCAAATGTAATCGCATATATTAAAGTGGATTCAAATAACTGGCTAGAAAATTACATTTCAGTTCGCGAAACATTTAATAGTCAGGCATTTGTCAAATGTGTACATGCAATATCATAAGTCACTCTCTTAATTTGATTCCTAACCTAGTACTGAATTGTTTACCCAGGAATTATAAATAAGTGAACTGTCGCCATGATATAACTGAAATAATGTTGAAAATGGCGTAAACATCCCAATACACTCTTTGAATTTGAGACAGTTGACTTTACAATACAATACAATAAATAATCCACGATTAACCCCTCTGAAATAACAAGTTTTCAATTAAATTAAATTTCGGCATAAGTATTTCTAATGAGTATTAAGGCCTCCGGCCCATGTACATTTATATTTACAAAACAAACAATAAGAATGACACAGTGTGAACGTATATAAATAACAGAATAGTTTCGCCGAGAGATATAAATGTTTAAATTGTAAAATAGTGCGGAATATAAGATTGCAAGATATATACTTGTACACTTCTTAGACGTTGATGTAATACATGAGCCGTCCCGCGAGAAAACCAACATTGTGGAATCTGCGTAAAGTATCGACCCGGATCAGCCTAAGCATACTGCGCAGGCTTACCCGGATGGACACTTTTCGCCTCCTGTGGAGTTTCTGTTTCAGGAATCATTACTCTATTCCTCTATTCCTCTATCACCCTCAGACGGAATGTGTCGGCCCGAATCAGTATGCGCGGACTGCGCAGGCTGATCTGAGTCGATACATTACGCAGAGGCCATAATTACATGTTCTTCTTACTAGACAGACAAACATGCCTGTAGACCATCTAGTGTTTGAAGATAAATTAAGATAAAAGATATTTTCAAGTGTCTCTCCATTCAGCTCATGTTTGTCCGGTATATCAGTTGTAATCATTGATTGAATAAGAATATCTTGTTCGTTTTAAAACATTATTAAGGATGTTATTAAGAGCTCTACTGCAACGTTTTCACCCTCAAACATTTTTATTATAACATAAGATATTTAAATTATTTTACCGAAACTACGCAAAGCGAATGCGATCATTTGAACATAGGAACAAAATAGTAAATTGATTAATTTTACAAACATCGAAAGAAATAATTGATTTATAAATTAATGAAAAATTAATGATGAAAGCAATCGACCAAGTGCCTGAGAAAGTGAGTGTGAGTGAGCAAGCGTGTGAATTAGAGAATGAGCGAGCGAGTGAGGGAGTAAGTGAGAAAGTGAGTGTGTGAATGAGAAATTGAGCGAGCGAGTGAGGGAGTGAGTGAGTAAGATCAATGTTGGGGTTTGGTGAGTATGTAATGGAGGAATTTAATGAGTGAGTGATTGAGTGAGCGAGCAAGCAAACGAACTCAATAATCTAGATATGAATGAGTGATAGGAATGTTCGCATTTACGAATGCATGCATGTCTTCAAACTCTATCGTACATACACATATCTAGTCGTAAAAATGAAGGAAATATATTTATATTGTAATGTATGTATGTATGGCGTGTAAATGTATAACATATACTGTGTTTATATCCCCAAAAGTTGCTTTCTAACATGAAAAGCATCAACGAAATACTTTGCAACTTATCTTATTGTGACATTATTATTTATTGTCAAGATATTATTAAACACTATTTTTCTACATTACAATATGGGGGTAAAATCTCTTATTAGCCACACAAAAAAAACCTCTGAAATGACAAGATAGAGTTGGTAAAGGAGATTCAAAGCTCTGTTAAACATTTTATACATGTTACTAGTAAAGGTTTTAATGATATCTCAGTATTAAGGGTGTCCTTGTCCATTTAGATTATAAATGAATTAAATAAAGTGGACTTCCGATAACTCAAACATTGGAAAATGCGAATATATCGTGTATTTAGCAAAACTTCATGGAACGTTCTTGTTATAAAATCGATACATTGCTGTTTTATATTTCCCTATAGTTATACTTGTTATTGTTAAATGGGTAATAAAATGTTGAAATTGAAAAAAAAAAGGAAAAATGTATTTTTAAACTCCGTAGAAATATGTAACGAAACGATTCTTCTTTGCGTTTTTATAACGATGAGTGGTTCCAATTTGTGCAATACAACGATCACAATAGGTTGCAAATATTTTCAAAACAATGCAATGGCAAGAAATGCCTTTTAAGAGAATACTGAGAAAACGATGTCGGAAATTGTTATTGTTTTATTAATCAAATGCTATTAGCAAACGTCAGACACATTCTCGTACCTTGCCAAATATCTGGTCTTGTTGACATTCGTCCCATTACAAAACAACATTAAACTTCTACTCCTAGGTAACTAATTGGCATGTCTGTGTGTGCAAATGAAATGAAGATACTTTTCACAATTCATTCAACGACGGAATAGCATTGTAGCGGATTTGCAGAGATTCTCATCGTATATTTAAGCAATGCTGTGCAGGTATACTCAGTCGATTTATATCTGTATTCAGGCGCACTATCATATATATTATATGAATATTGCATGGAATGTATCAGGTCAGAACTTAACGCACACGGCAAAAAAAGCAAATAAAAAACCCGGATAAATAGCTAGACGTGACAGAAATAATTCATAATTCAAAACCCGTTCCCCATATCCAGATGAAACTTGGTACACATGTTTCTAGGAACAATACGCCTGCTATACCAAGTCACAAAACTCTGGCTATAATAATTATTCAATAATTGCCCTTTTTCGACATAGAATTTAACCTATGGGCGTTGGCGTTCACTCCGTAGCGCTTTCGTTTTTAAGTAGTTGTAGATGATATAAGGAAGGAAGGAGAATCCAAACGAATGGAAAAATTGTTCGAGGAAAGGGCGGAGCAAGAAAAGAAACGATTTCGTAAATCAAACGAGAAGAATATAAAATGCTAAAGCAAAACATAGAAGACACACGAGATGTTGTTATTCTAATGACAATAAATCGACCGCCTTTAAAATAAATACTTTTAATATCTATGGCGATTTCAAATGCTGTGCTGTTTACTTGCACTGACTTGCTTTTCACAATAAACCCATTAGTATGAATGAATTACGAAGTTGACAATATATACATGAATTAAGCAAAATCGGGGTATCATTCGAACTCGAAGTAGTTTATGGGTTTGTTTTATGTACTTTCAGTAATAGATGAAATAATTGGCAGCAATTTCGTCTAAGAAATAACGTGTGATTAAATAACACTGAAGTATTAATGTCATAAGAAGGTGAAAATGGTATTTTTTCACAAAGACCTTGAATATCCTCTGTGTATTAAATTTGTTACCAAAGAAATGTTGCCTATTTGCTTTTTTGGCTCCTTAACGCTTTTCAACATACATGCGCTTTCTGACAGCTCTGTAGCAGACGACAGTATATACATATTGCATGGCTTCCAGTGTGACAGTACATATTGTCAACATGAAGAAAATACTGTTACCCGAGGCGAAGCCGAGGTTAATAGTATTTACCCGAATGTTGACTATGTACTGTCACACTGGAAGCCATGCAATATTTATTTTATTATACCGAACAAAATTACACGTTTATTCAATTTATTCCGTACCTTTGTAGGGGAGGTGAACATGGGTAGATCTACTACAATGTAACACACACATATGAATATACCGGTTAAGGTGGAATCATACCTTTGAAATAACGTCGTTTTGACGTCAAAACGTACGTTTTTTGCGACAATGACAGTGTTGTTAAAGAAATCAACATGGCTTTCTCGTTTGAAGTGGTATTTGGAAAGAGTTAACACCAGACCGAAGTAAATAAAATTGCCTACGTAGTGATGTAATTTCCATACAACTGCCAAGACAATTAACGTAACATAAGGGGAGTAAAAATGAAACTTTCGCTAAAATATTTTAACAGTAATTCGGTTATTTCAAATTTATTAAAAATTCGCCCGAGAGATTTTTTAAAAAAAGTTATATGATTTAGAACAAACTTTTGTCTACCATTTATCAAAGTTTCAAGAAAATCTATCGTGCGGATCTTTAGTAAATCGCAATGACGTTAAAGCTCTGTTACGCGACAAACCGTACACTGCGGAATTTAAATTGAAACGTACCCAGGGTTATTAAAATGAACTCCCGATTTTTCATAAAAATAAGATTTTTTTTTTTTATACGAAAATGGTAAATTGTATCTATTATACTCGTTTAAATATTACATATGTTTTATATCCTGTCTACTTCGCTGTTTATCTGTTAAATCATTTTTTCACATGCCATATATTAGTATTAGTATTAGTCTCAAACCGTCGCTTGCAGTTCTTATAGATAGATTTTATTTCACTTATTCGAATACATGTAATTCGACATTTACATAAACAAATTGATACGGGAACATCAAATAGTAATTCGATATAACATGAAGTTTCATGATTTTACATAACCCAACATTTCTGATACGAAATTCTTCAAACAAGAGCATCGTCAGAATTATCATGGAAGAAATTGTTAATATATTTTATTATTACTTTCATATTTGTCACTCTAGGTATTTTGTGATGAATTTTCAGATGACAGTAAATACAGAATGCGTTTCTCTTAATCAGGCAAAAAGCAAGGTTCAGAACTTCAAAGATTATAACTGAACAGCATGCAAAGCTTTCTATCTATTCATTCCGTGATTATGCTTTTGTTATTTAAGGAAACACTTTATATGATAAAAAACATCGAGAATATCTATTTGACTTTCTTCCCTTTGGAAAACCTTATGTACAAGATTCTATGAAAGTTTTGAATTGATTGTATTCACACAGCTCCGCAGTTCAATTCAACCTAGAGCTGTTTGAAAACAGGTGTTTATTGACAATGTTTTCCTGTATAGTTTTGGGTAAATAACCCACTATTATTGTCTACATACATATCCCGTGGAGTGCTATCACATCGTTGTCTGCACTATGTAGTGAGCCTTCGATGTCATTGCACAGGTGTCTAGAAATTGTAGACAGTTTATAGTCGGGTAATGATACATTTTGTTTTATTATTGGAAGTGTGTCGACAACACAAGTAATTAGGTACGAACATGTGACCAAAGGTGTGATCATTTACGGTGTTATGGCATTGTGATTTACTTAAAATCAACACAATAACTTGTCTTGAAATTTGGGTTTAGGGTAAAAAACAAATTCTCAAGACAAACCGAAGTACATGTAGTTTTAAAATAACGGGGACATATGGAGTAAAGATAGAAGAAGGGATGGGTGACTGTGTTCCATTTTTTCAGTTCCACAATGCGCGTACCGGCGCACGTCAGCAGTATTACGGCATAGCGTTTTACTAAAATTCCGCCCGATATATTTCCAAAAAATTTGAATAAATTGGAGAAATAATGGTGTTCTGAATTATAATGATTTCTTTAAAAGAAATATCTAGGGCATGTTTTTTTTTTTATTAAATTAGACGTAAGGTAATAACTGTATTATTAGTCAGCGAGTTCGTTAAATAAACCAAGTTTTGCTTTAAAATTACATTATTTAAGGAAAAATTGTGAACTATATATCATGACGGAGTTTATATTATTTGCTTCAAATCAATGTTAATATAAGATGAGATAGTAATGGTCATTCCTTTAATCACACATAACTGCGCAGCTGTGTAAACACAAATTACAATTTAATCAAAAACTTGCTGCAAACGACAACAACATTATCACGGATAGAATACCAAGAAAGCTTTGCATGACAGGTATAGACTTCGAAATTCTCAAAATTGCATATTGAGAACAACATTTGTATACTGTTATCTCAAATATGATACACAAAACAAGGGTGACATATAATATTTGTGATAATTATATTTCATATATAGGACAACAGATGAACAGGAAAGTTAACGAGTCAGTTTATACATATGACAAATCCAAATATTATTTTGTTGTTTTTCTGATGAATTATTTACGACCGTAATTACTTTAATACTTTAAATAGAAGCACATATATACTACCTACCATTCTTCTTTAGGGGATAGCTTAAATTTAGAATGAAATTGATAACTATAAGGAAAAAAAAAGGAATTCATTTTAATTACCCTGGATGCGTCTCAATGTTTAATTCCGCAATGAACGTTACGACGCACACAAGAGGTTTAACGCTATTGTGATTCATTAAAAATCGACACGATAGATTTGCTTGAAGAAGCGTATCCATTGTTAAATACTGGTATAAGATTTGTAAACACCCTGATTCTCTCTTATTTAAAATATATAACATGAGTGACACTCACGGAAATGCCACGAATGCGTGGAAATTAAACTTACAAAAACTAGTCAATAGTTTGGGTTTATCATATTTGAATGTTTTACCCGACGCATCTGGTGTAAACCTAAATATTGTAATAAGTCGAATTTATGATAGTTATCTACAAAGCTGGTTTGCGGACCTCGACACCTATAGCAAATTAGACTGCTACAGATCATTCAAGCAATGTTTCATTTACGAAAAATATCTTACATTTATTGAAAATAAAAACCATAGAATAGCTTTAACAAGATTCAGGTGTTCATCTCACAAACTGTTAATTGAAGTAGGCAGACATAGAAATTTAGAAAGAGATGAAAGGAAATGTACTTTTTGTAAATGTAACACTATTGAAAATGAATATCATTTTTTATTAGTCTGTCCATTATATAGAGACCTTAGGATGTTATACCTACCTAAATACTACTACACTTGGCCTAATACATTTAAATTTAAAGGTTTGATGGAATCTCAATCAAAGACAAAAATAGTTAACCTAGGTAAATTTGTATACCTTGCCAACTGCAAAAGAGATATCCTAAATACTTCTTAATATTTACTCTGTAAATATGTTGATCATCCTGTACTAGATAATCATAATATGTACACAAACTGTATGCTTATCTATTGCCGTGATATGTTTGTATATTTCATATTTTCTCCATATTTATGTTTCTAATTATCTTTATTGCCGCCACATGTATATATGTATTTTTGTTTCTGGCAACAAACAATATGTTTATATGCCAATAAACGATTTTGAACTTTTGAACTTGAACTTGAAAGATTGGCAAATGGTAGATGAATAGGTGTTCCATGTTACATTTTATTTAAAAATAAATCTCTCGGGCGAATTTTAAATAAATTAGAAATAATCAAATTACTGTTAAAATATTCTAGCGAAATTTCTACTTTAAGTCGCTTTATGTTACGTTACTTGTCATGACAGATGTATGGAATTGATAGCATCATACAGGTTATTGTATTCTCTTCAGTTTAAAGTTCGTTTTATCCGAATCCAAATTGAAATGAGGAAGTAATGTTGATTTCTTTAACAACACTGTCATTGTCACAAAAACTGTTAACCGGTCAAAAACGTACTTTTAGCATGAGACAGTAAGAAATTGCCCATGATGAGTATATGAGAATTTAACATTACAAAGTCACGTGAGGTATAATAATACAAAATATTGCGGTCAATGAGAAATATTTCATAATTGGAAATGTTTTCAACTGTATTTTATCCTTTCGTTTAGGCTATAGAGAGTTTTTTATTTTGCCTATGTATCTTGAAAAGTCGTCTGCATCTGCTTTGTTGTATATGGTAAAAGGTTAAGAGAAATTCTCAGAACATCATGTATATTTCTGAAATTGAAAGTAGCATCACTGCTTGATAAGGATGAGTTTTGTTTTTGACTTCATGTACAAAAAAAAACTGGCATTGGATTGTTTTCAATTGGTTTCAATTGTGCCTATAAAAGGAAAGAACATTCTGGAAACTGCAAGAAACTGAGTTTTTTTTTTTTTTTTTTTTTTTTAATTCAGCAATTACCCTAATCCATTGATCACTCGAACACGTCGATTTCTCGAATAATTACGAAACAAACAATACACAAATGAATGATGCAATTAACCTCAACCATCGATCACTCGAACACGTCGATTACTCGAATAATTACTAACCAAACAATACACAAATGAATTAAACCATCGATTAATCGAACAACTATATTTGTATTCCTTTCGACTTCAAATTATTCAAAGCACTGTTATTATAAACGGCCTATGTTCATACTCGAACAAATATTGCATTGAAATAACAATTTGTGTTAGACTTTTAAATTTTGCAAACAAAAAAAACTAAATGAAATATCAGGTACATCAGAAGAAATAACGCAAAAAGCATAGCATTTATGATTTATGCATTTAAAGCACTTATTGTAAGTTTCATTGGTTAATCACTCTCTTAATTTGTTACTTTATAGTTACATCGAGCTAAACAAAAATATAAGGTATGAAACCGATACCACCCAAGCTGCTCGAGCTGAATAGTTGCATTGACCCCAATCAATCAGATCCATTTAAAAGGCTCTTACAGTTCAAGTATGGGTCAGACTGTGGCTGCCATTGTTATTCCGTGTACCCCAGCCACAAAAACAGAGCATTCGTAACTTATAGTACAACATATATGCATTATAAATAATTAATGGGTTTCAGTCGGTTCCAAATACGGTAATGGTACACTGAAATCTGACGTCTTCGAAATCTGATTTCACGTCATTCAAAATGTTGTTGTGGGACGTGGTTCACACGCCATGAGGAATCCGCTGTGGTCGAGTGGTTAGCGTCGGGGATTTCGAAACCGGGTGTCCCGGGTTCGATCCCCAGTCGCGGCACTACGGTCATGGATGAGTGCCCATGGGCAAGGCACATTTTCTAGCCTAGTACTGGTTTGTTTACCCAGGGATCATGAATCATTAAATTTAATTGCGCGCTAAATTACCGTAGCTGTCGATGCGCCATAAAACAATATACATTCATTCATTCACACGCCATGAAGTAAAGAATATACTGCTAGTCGAAAAGGAGCTTTCGTCTATTTATAACTTAAAGCCATTCGATCTTCGCGCGATTTGGCTTTTTTTATGAATCAGCAAAATGTCGGGACAAAAAACTATATTTATATCCAAAAACGAGTTAAACCCGCCATATTTAACGTAAATAGGCCTTTCTGGAAATTTCAGGAGGCATGTAATTATTCAGCAACTACTAAGTCAACTGTGAGCGCAGTGATCTCCCAAAAGAGGATGTGGAAATAGGCTAAGTATTCAGTGTTTAAAGAACCGACATAAATGCAAAGATGTGTTTGTTAACAAGAAATAAGTTACACCTATATTCGTGTGAAAGACGATTGATATAATTCAGATTGTGACCTTTTGATGCTTTCTTATCCCATGAACAAGAGGCCCATGAGGGCCTATGCTCTACTGGTATGGTTCTTTGGTCATTTTCAATCCAGAGCATGTATGTGTGGTGAAGATCGGATAGTAAATGGAGGCTCTTTTGTGTTCACAAGCTGTATTATAGCAATTTTTACAATTTCATGGGCCATAATCCAGTCTTGCATGGGCAAATCTGGCTGGTTTTCAAAAGGAACCAAGCTCTCATCAATATTTAACTACTATCTACGTTTGGTGAAGATCAGATAGTAAATGGAGCCTCTATTGTGTTCACATGCTCAATTATAGCAATTTGGACAATTTCAAGGGCCATAATCCAGTCTTGCATGGGCGGATCTGGCTGGTTTACGAAAGGAACCGAGCTCTCATGGATATCTTACTACTGTATAAGTTTGGTTGAGATACAATCAAAAGTGAAGACTGTATCTTGTTAACAAGCTCTTTTATAGCAATTTTGACCATTTCAAGGGCCATAATCCAGTCATGCATGGGCGGATCTGGCTGATTTTCGAAAGGAACCGAGCTCTCATGGATATCTAACTACTGTATAAGTTTGGTTGAGATACAATCAAAAGTGAAGACTGTATCGTGTTAACAAGCTCTTTTATAGCAATTTTGACCATTTCAAGGGCCATAATCCAGTCATGCATGGGCGGATCTGGCTGGTTTTTGAAAGGAACCGAGTTCTCATGAATATCTAACTACTGTATAAGTTTGGTTGAGATACAATCAAAAGTGAAGACTGTATCGTGTTAACAAGCTCTTTTATAGCAATTTTGACCATTTCAAGGGCCATAATCCAGTCATGCATGGGCGGATCTGGCTGGTTTTCGAAAGGAACCGAGCTCTCATGGATATCTAACTACTGTATAAGTTTGGTTGAGATACAATCAAAAGTGAAGACTGTATCGTGTTAACAAGAAATTGTTTACGGACGGACGCACGGACGCACGCACGCACGCACGCACGGACGACGGACAAATCGCCACGACATAAGCCCTTCTGGCCTTTGGCCAGTAGAGCTAAAAACTTAAAAAGGTTGCTCTGCTATGAGTGTTCCTAGCCGTCTGCATTGTGAAATTGAGTTTACAGACTGTGTTCATGTATATGTAATATTTGGTAGTACTTGCATTCAATACGTCCAGAGACATTAATAAAGTTTCAGAAACACATTAGTTTCGTAAATTCGTCAACCAAATTGACGAATTGACGAATTAAGGAAATTGATGAAGCAGCAACAGTTCGTCACTCGTTAATTTTTTTATATATATATAATATTTGATGAGGAATCCGTTGTGGTCGAGTGGTTAGCGTCGGGGATTTCGAAACCGGGTGTCCCGGGTTCGATTCCCAGTCGCGGCACTACGGTCATGGTGGAGTGCCCTTGGGCAAGGCACATTTTCTAGCCTAGTATTGGTTCGTTTACCCATGGATCATGAATAAGTGAACTGTCGCCATGATATAACTGAAATAATGTTGTAAGCGGCGTTAAACCCCAATAAAACTAAAATAATATTTGATATGCATGATTTTGTTTGCCCTCTGAGTACGATTTATACACATCTTATGCAGACTCTGGAAAGAATATGATGAGCAGATATTTTGCTTTGATATTGCGTCATTACAAGGCGTATCAGCCTCGCGTAATTAAATGTTGCTAATAATCTTTGCCATGGAGGAGCACATGACCATTGTTTGCTGGAAAGTAGAACCAGTCTAAACGGAAATGGCACCTGTGTTTTCGCTCAATGTTGTTGGGAGGGTTACTAGAAAAACGAAATTGATAGATTTTAGACTGACATAAACCGAAGTACACTTAACATGCATGGTTTACTATTTTTCAGTCTTATATTTACTTGTTTTATACATTTGTTTAGTTAATAAAATTATAAAAATTAAATATTTATCATTATAAAAGGCTATTTGGACGCCATACGACTGAGTGGCCCGGTGGTCTAGTGTTTACAAGCTGGAATGTCCGGGTTCTGGATTTTTCTGATGTGCTTTACGGTTCTCCCACTCAACAAGAAGTCAGCCAGGAAAAAGTGTATCGCGTGTATCTGTGCTATATTAAATATGAATCTAATTAAAAAGTGTTCAGCATGGTGATCGATTTCCAAGATTATTATGAATTGAATTGATCTGCTTATTATGAGCTGAATCTTTAATGCTAGAGGTTGTTCGATGAAATAGAAAACAGCGTTTATTGTGATCGTTTACGCGCCATTTTACAGAGAGGGCGTCAAATATTGTGACCTTGTATGTCTAAATAAGACGTTCCTTTTTAGGCCGTGTACTTTTGCTGCTGAAGAAGCAATTTGTTTACGTGTGTTAAATTAACAATGTGCACGAACTATTTTCCTGATAATCGAAGTAGGCAATATCTCTATATTTTATAAATTAATGTGTTAAACAGAGTTGAAATAATGGCAAAGTGAGAAAAAGTTTATTTTGAACACTTTCTCCTTTTGGCACAGGGTTTCACAATTTATGACCTGCACGTGTGCCGAAATGATTTTAGATCTAAGAGAGGATTGAATACACTTAATGGACTCGCGAAATGTCTAGGTCGAAAGCAAAACAATTGCTTCGAGTTATCAAAGTGTACCAGTTATCACTAACACACTTTCGATAACTCGAATATGTGAAAATTCGAATACATCGATTAACCATTTCTTTCAACGCTCTAGTATAAATAAATTACGAAACGAAGAAATAATTAAGCATAAATCCTAATCCAGCGATCACTCGAACACGTCGATTATTTGAAGTAGTTTTGTATTCCTTTCGTCTTCGAATTATCGAGTCCACTTTATTATGTAAAGATGATATAAATGGCTGATGTATATGATAACAAATATAATATATTGTTTTGAAATAATTATTTGTATTAGACCTTGACATTTTGCAAAAAATAAACCGAAATAATTGAAATACCAGGTATATCAGAAGAAAGAACGAAAAGAGCATAGCATTGATGATTTTACAGAATAGTTTCGCCGAGAGATATAAATGTTTAAATTGTAAAATAGTGCGGAATATAAGATTGCAAGATATATACTTTTATTACATGCCTGTTTATTTTCCGGTGGAAATACACACAGATTGACATGCGCAAATACACCACGACAGATTAAAATTCCGTATCTATATGCGGTGTAAATACAAGATTGTGACGTCATACAGTGACGTAACCGGTTTGATGACGATATTAGTACTATTTACTATTAATAAAATGTAAACTCAATAAATTTTCGCTGCTCATAGATTGTAGGTATGTAATAAAAGAAATATTATGTTGTGGGGTGGATAATAGAGTTCGTATTAACGACGCGTAGCGTGGGGAAATCCATATCTTAGCTCGACCTACGGTCTCGTAAGATATCGATTTTCCCACGCTACTTGTCGTGGAATACGAACTCATTTATCCACCCCACAACATAATATTCCGTATGTACACTTCTTAGACGTTGATGTAATACATGAGCCGTCCCGCGAGAAAACCAACATTGTGGAATCTGCGTAAAGTATCGACCCGGATCAGCCTAAGCATACCGCGCAGGCTTACCCGGATAGACACTTTTCGCCTCCTGTGGATTTTCTGTTTCATGAATCATTACTCTATTCCTCTATTCCTCTATCACCCTCAGACGGAATGTGTCGGCCCGGATCAGTATGCGCGGACTGCGCAGGCTGATCTGAGTCGATACATTACGCAGAGGCCATAATTACATGTTTTTCTTACTAGACAGACAAACATGACTGTAGACCATCTAGTGTTTGAAGATAAATTAAGACAAGAGTTCGTCACTCGTCCATTCGTCGCTCGTCAAACTAACTTCACAGCAGTTCATCACTCGTCAATTTGTCGCTCGTCAAGCTAACTTCACAGCAGTTCGTCTCTCGTCAATAAGTCACTCGTCAACTTAACTTTACGGACCTCAGATCAGACGGGTTGTTGAAAAAGGGATAACCACTCTCAAACATTGAGTTATTACTTAGCCCCTTCCCGCATGCAAATTTCTGCAGCAGACTACTTTGAACACGTGTAGTCAAATATATAGAAGTGAGAGAGCACCGTGGTCAATTGAGCAATTTCTTTTCGTCACAATGTTTTCAAAAGACGTCTACTGCAGAGGTGTCAAAATGCGTTAAAATAATACGGGTAAACAAATCAACGGGGAAGCCGGCGATTTTGTCCCGTCAATAGATATTGTGTATGAACTTTTCTATACCATGTATCCAGAGCGGATTTTTCGGTGCAGTCACGATATAAAGAAAATATCAAAACCCAAAATACTTCAAGAGAAAACAATTAAATAAAATAATACGTACTCGATAAAGGAACGAACGAACACAAGTAATCTGATATGTGATAATTCTTTTTTTAAAATGAGTCCAACTAAAGTCCAACTAAAACCTGATAAGGTTTTACTGATATGGTTTTACTGACTAACAGGATGTTAAAAAATTGTTGAATTTAATAAAGCAGAGAACCAGTGCATTCGGCTAACCTGTCTTTCGTCTGCAAATCTTTCACTATGTTGACGTCTCCCGACACATTATCAATATTAATAATTCAGAGTGTTTATTTTTTATTTAGTCGATTAATTATATTGAATCTGTTCTTAAACTCAATTTTTAGTTTCATTTTGGAATGAATGTGATAAATTCGATTTGTTGTATTTGTAAATTATTTACCAACACGATTAGAAGATTTAAAGAGTGGTTTGAAGTTGTTAACACATTTCCCCCTGAGTTGGTATTTAAAGATATGAACCTCTTTCTTTTCACGAAATATTTTCATTCATGACTCTTAAGCAATTCTACATAGTAAATATTTTTTAACGGTAAATTAAAAAAATAAAATTAAAAAAGTTCCTTGACATGAATGGAAACATTCCGATAACGACGTTCTAGTCTGATTTATACGTGACCGAGAAATACAAGTTACAACAACAACAACAACAATAATAAAACCCGGAAGCAAGTGGATATTAATTATTTTTAAGTTTATACGGTTAACCGATTAAACGGTTACAAAATTATACTATTAACCGGTTAGTAATATCAGTAATCGTTGACATCCTTAATAAAAAACACCGCCAGCTTCTTCCAACGTCAATGCTAATTACTCCTCCACAAAGCCCAAAGCAACAAAATCAGAAAGGTCTAAAAGATAAATATTAAAAAAAGAAATATTCTGACAAAAGAAAAATGGCAAAATTCTAGAAAGAAATAAACCCTGAAAAGTACAAAATCAAATGATGTCCAGACCTTTTTAAGGAATGCAAGGTTAAGAAAAAACCATGCATTATTTTATTTAAGGATATATACTGGTTAATATAATACCGTTACCATTAATGAAATCAACATGAAATCACTAAATGTCCCTGAAGATGGAAACTGAATTTTTCATTCACTTAGTTTATCAATAAATGGTGATTTTTAACAAACTTATTATTACAGACTATTAATCTGTATCTACATTCTTAACAACTGGGACCTGCGGCCAATGCAGTGTCACTGCATCACGATATTAGCATAAGTTAAATTGTACTGGGAACATATGATTAACATAAATGGGTATGCTACTGCACTAGAAATTCAAGCTGCTTGTTTCCTATTAAAGATTTTATTAAACATTTGGCTGCGTGGAATCGCTTACAGTGAAGAATTTAAACCGTTTATGCCACGCTACACTGAGAAATCACATATAACAGATAATGCAAGTGGAATTATAAATCTATTACTTCAAAAGTATCACTTCACAGTCTTAACAGGGTTGAATGATCACAATAACATTGAATCTGATATTAGCGTTTCTTCAAGAAAATATGATTTTCATAAAAAAAAGGCAAAAGGTTACACACGAAAAAATGATAAAGAAACTATCAACTGATACAACTGCAGAAAGTATAGTTGTTAATAAAAAAACTTTGTGGAAAGAATATCAACACAAACAACTGAACAAAATGAAGTTGTCCAGCGAAATATTGGTGAAAGTATTAATACGATCGATGTAAAGAAATAAAGAGCAAAAGTAACCAAACATATAGACATACACATATTTCCTCAGAGAAATGTTATACTACAGTAAAAGAAGCAGACTCTAACAATAGATGCAGGAAAGCTTGCATTGCCCGTCTGTTTTTCAGAATTAAATGAAACAAATAAACAAATAACAGCCAGACAGAAACTCAATTTAAAAATAATATCACAGGCTCAGCAGAAACTAAACATAAATGTTGATGATTTACCAGCACCGCTTTCTAACGACAATCAATACAACAAGGCAATGAATTGCATTAGAACATTTGAACTTGAGCAAATGTCTTACAAATTTAATTAATGTCATGTTTTTAACGAGCGCAGGCTTGAAATGAAAATGTCTAATGACAATTTATGTCTGCGATGCAAATCTGACAAATCATGCGTAAAAATGTTCTCAGCCCAAAATCATATGGATCCTAAACCAGCACATGAAGACCTTTTTTTATCTAACTCTTGTAGAGCAACAATTAATAGCAATATTAGCTCCTGTCATCAATATTCATTTACTAAAGCATGGAGGTATTGCTGCAAATCGTCGTTGCGTAACATGTCTACAAAATGTGAATGAACCAGCTAAGATTCTTCTAAGGCTTCAAAGAGAAAATAAAATCATACGAATTCGCAAAAAGGGCTCAAAAGACACTTCTAAAGAATTCAATGTCCAAAGATCAAAAGTCTTATGAGCACTTGAATGGCTAAGCTTATATATAATCCTGCATATGCTGATATTATTATCTGCAAATCTCGCGACAATACTTTATCTGAAAATGAACCATTATAAATGTGACTCTGACAACAGTCCTGCTTCTGATCAAGTTGACCAGGATGATGTGGATGGGGAGACAAATTATTGTGTTGGTCTGTCATATATCACTTTTAATATTAAGGATAATGTTGAACAAGTTGTTCAAGATATTGTTGCCCAAAATCATGGTCCAGTTACATCTGTAAGAAAATATGTTTGTATACCATGTCAAACTCAGGGTGATATACTGATATATAGTGATGTCTGAATTCAAATCAAAGATTTTTTTACTCTTTTATTTCCCTGTCTCTTTCCATATTCAGCAGGGGATTTCCACACAAATCGCCAATGAACATGTGAGTCTATGAATGACTGGGCTGAGCATATTATCTGGTACAGAGATGGTCGCTTTTCACAGCATCCATATTTTAAGATAATTGTACACAACATGATAATGAGAAAACGTGCCATAGAACAAGGTAAATACATTGTAAAACAACAGCGCGGAGTTGCTCCTATTACTGTTAACGATTTAAATCAAATGCTTGAAAATGGAGACACTAGCATTGCCAAACAAGTTCTTCACTTTGGGGCTTGTTTAAGGTGTACATCTCAATACTGGGCTCAGAGAAACAAGGAATTACAATCCCTGTCGCAATTTCAAATAAATGAAGGAAAAGTTATGCAATCTTTTTTTATGACTACCAGTTGTGCAGAGTACCATTTCAAATCGTTTAAAATGTCTTCTAGAATAATATGTATCTGAAACTTCCCATAAATCTAGTGATTTACAAAACAGGAATGCTCTTTTCAAAGTTCTACAAAAAAAATCACAATATTTTGACCTGCGAACAAAATGCTATTTTGAACATGTTATGTCTAACTTGTTTAGAGTGAATACATATTGGTACAGACATGAGTTTGTAAAGTCAATGAGATGATCCATTGGCATGGCCTCTGCTGGCGTTCATAAAGAGAGCCCCACAATCTAGTACATGGATGGCGGAAAACCAGTGTGCAGAAGTACTTGCACAGTGGGCCAAGTCACAGCTTGCATTAACGTCTTTGCACCCTGCTGGAAAAGATGAAAATTTTACGCCCAGAACAGACGTATGGGCACCACCAGAGGTAACTGCTCTTGTCTCACCTGAGGATAACAATGCATTGATCCATTGTGCAGAAGTACTTGCACAGTGGGCCAAGTCACAGCTTTCATTAACGTTTTTGCACCCTGCTGGAAAATATGAAAATGGTACGCCCAGAACAGAGGTATTAGCACCACCAGAGGGAACTGCTCTTGTCTCACCTGAGGATAACAATCCATTGATCAAACTGCTAATGGATGTAAGTCATTCCCAAGAGTCCCTTCTTGAAGATCATCTTCTTCTTACCAACATAATTAATATGCACAGATGTTAAAAATACTGTCTGAACAGCAAACATATATGCCGTATGGATTTTGGCACTCGAGACAAACCAGGAAAGCTTCAGAGTCCCTCTTCAGCAATAGGTAGAGACTGCCATGGGTCAATGACACTAGAGCTAGACAGAGAGCCCGTTCAAGAATGGTTCAGCATTCAAAATACCACACACAAGGTTGGCGTGACAATGGTGATATGTTCTAAATTGTATCAAGTCCACCAGAAAATCCTTCCATCAATGAAAGGGATTCATATTGACAAAATCGACTCCCCTTTACAAATATCTGTCAAGGCCAGAGGACCATAAGTGCCCATGGTATCAGCCCATATGCATAAGAGGAAACGTTCCTGTTATTAGTGGCACATCACTAAGTGCTACTTGGCTCCTCAATGATGACTAGTGGAGATCAATGCTTCTTCTCCACTAGCCAAATTGGAGGAATTTACATGATATAAAAGAAGATACTGCATCTTGGACTAACACATTTAATACATTTATGGAAACTGATCATTCTCCTAATTTTGTCAAGGCTGACATCGAAAGACTAAAGAGTTTGCAGAAGCAGATTTGACATTTATTTTCATAATGGGGGCCCGGACTATGACGGAGTCAAACTGAACATGATTACCCAAATAGATATGGTTTGAAATGGTTGGAAGAACTTGGATCAGTTTCACCATAAACTTCTGATATAACAGCAGAATCTTTAAAGCTGTTAAACGATGAGCAAATGTTTGCATTTCACATTGTTTTGTCAACCCTTCTGCGGTACAAAGATACAAAGATGGTTCAAATCCAAAATCCACTTTACTTCTTCGTCTAGTCATAACAGGAACTGCTGGTTCAGGAAAATCCTTTCTGATAAAGTGCCTTGACTTTTCAGTCCAAACTTTTTCCAATAGTAACAAAGGCATTTAAGTTCTTTGCCAAACTGGAAAAAGCGCCAATCTTATCTCAGGGCCTACTATTCTGGACTTTCTGAAAGTACCTACTTCCAAAAAGCTAAAAATGAAATGAAATTGCGAGATGGTGCTATTGTGGAAACCATCCAAAGTAACTGTTCTGGTCTCAATGTATTGATAGTTGACGAACGTTCCCTTGTTAGGGCTACAACTTTGGGGTGGATAGAACATCACTGTAGATTTGATATGGGGGATCTTGAAAACTCTTTGGCTGGCCTTCCTGTAGTAATATTATTCTGCTTCATTTGCTGCAATGCATGGCCATCTTGTTTGGAAAGAGATTAATGATGTTGTTGAAATGAAAACAATGGTCAGACAAAATGATGAACAACTAGATTTAAGAGATATCCTACTTTCATTAAAAAAATTAAAGATATATTATGGCTGCAGAGGTTTCAATGGGATAACCTTAGCAATGTGTTTGGAAATCATTTTCTTCAAGACATGTCTGTAAATGGTTTATTTGTCTCTCCTACACATGAATTAGAGAACAAACATTATACTCAAAATCTTCTTAAACAAAATGCTTATGCAGCTAAAAATGACTGCTGTAAATACAGGCCCTCATGCTAAACCTTCAACTGATGATAAGGCTGGAGGACTTCTCAACACCCTTTACTTTTGTGTTGGGTCAAAAGTTACGTTAACAAGTAACCTAAGTGTTCACGTCGGACTGTTAAGCGGGTCTATGGAAATAGTGCAGGAAATTCTGTATCTCAATGATAACTCTCACAAGACTTCTCTACCAGATGTTGTCATGGTTTCCTTCACAAAAATTCACTGGACCAAACTTTATTGATAATGATCCTGCACTTGTACCAGTCGTTCCTATTGAAAGGAGAATTGAATGTCCTTGCTATGCTTGCAAAAGAAAATAGATTCCTCTAAGATTGGATTGGGGAACTACTATCCATCGCTGTCAGGGCATGACAATTGACGCTGGTGAATTAAATAGATTCATTGTCATCCATCCTGGAAAAAACCCCGTTTGAGTCTAGAAATCCTGGTGCGTTGTTTGTGGCACTCTCTGGGTCAAAATCTGCAGGTGGTAATTGAGAGGTACAAGACTTTGCGTGGAACCCTGAGGTGTTGCTAAATGAAGACAGAATATGTCATAAAGTACTAACTGTAACAACTACAGCGAGAAACATTGAAATACACTCCTTGGTCAAATAGGCAACAGACACTAAAAACAGAAACAACTCTTTGAACAACAAACATATTTTTGAAACAATATTTAAACAGCATATGGACTCAAAAGCAAACTATTATGAAGAATTAGATAAAAATAAACTGTATTAAAGCTTCAAGAGCAATTCAATTGTAAAGTTCTTCAATACACATTAGTGGGTAAAAAAACAAGTGGACCCTCTGAAGTGTGTTGATGAACCTTAATGCATATGCCCATATCAGCATACATTTAATGCTAAATAAGATTGAACATTTCTTTAGATTTGTTGGGATCTTACAGGATTTCGAAACGTTTATCAGTTATATCATGGTGACAACACACCTATTCATGTTCACTAAGTGTCACACCAGCAGTACTATGCTTGCTATCTATCATTATTCACGACCCTTTAAACTCAGTCAAACTAGTATATATAACCTGAGAAATAAAGGCAGGAACTGATCAGCCTTATTACATTCTCACCTATTCATTACATTTTATAATTGCCAACACCTTACAGAATACTGATCTTGTTTGGTGGCATATCTGCTACTGAACTTCACTATTAACATTCTAAAACACTCTTTTAGCGATATATCATTATGAAATATTCAGAAATTGCCAACTTTGTGTACTCTCTTCTATTGATTATATGTTATAATAATCTTCAACCCATACTACTCTTATTGTTTGGTGGCATATTCGCTACTCAATTACAGTATTTACATTCTAAACTACTAATATGATCATTTAAAAAGTACTATATGAACCGAATGATATATTCGGAATTGGGGTAAATAAATTGTCACAAAATTAACAAGAATTTAAATAGTCTGGCCCGATGCATCATTACTTGCCTGTCATGGTGGGGATTTGCTTTAGATAAATAGGTAAAAGTCTTTGACATGATCTGGCCCGGTATCGAAGTCGCGAACTATCGCACCCGCGGCAGACGATCTTCCACTACATCACCGAGCAGTTCATTGCATCTATATATAATACAAAGTGCTGATACTATTTATTTTCCATGTGTGTTCACTGATACATTGTATATACAGCACTTGATCAAATCTTACTACAAACCCTAACTGTAGTCCTATTAGTTATAAGTTAAATCTAGGCCTACAACAACTATGCAACAAACGACCTTGAAAACAAAGACAGTTTCTGAAAATGAGACAACTTGTGTTTTACAAATTCGCACTTATAACTTTTCTACAGGAAACGACTTTGAACACATCCAGCCATACGTATGGAAAGTTCCTTTAAAAACAGTGCTGTAAAAGGGAACCAGAAATGGTAACAATGCGGTAAAAATATAACTCGTCTCCGTCGTCTGCTTTAGACGACTTACTAATTCAATAGTGTACGCCGAGTACTTCTGTATAATCTGTCAGACTGAATGGCGTGCAAAATTCTGCACAATTGTTCAGTCTGAAAGAATCCGAGTTAGAGAGATCTTGATAATCCTCCACACAAGAAGTATGCATACATTATATGTAGATTATTGGACGAGTCGTCCGACCGAAAATATCTAAAGAAAATTGCAAGTTTAGAATCTTCCATACGGAAAGTATCTGCAAACTATTTCAGTCTGAAAATCTTTGTCGAATTAATATAAGCATTCAGACTGAAATTATTTTCTGAACGGTTCATTTCGAAAACAATGAATGACACATGAAATGAACGACCCAGCCAAGGTCCAATTCCAACAATCTTACTTAGCGCTAAGTAATAATTTAATACTTTAAAGCACATTTCATCATTTATGTTTCCCTTCTTGAAATTCCAAAATATTTCATTTCTTAAGAAGAATTGTTTGTCAATGTAAAGTTTAATTGTCAACTTAGTCATATTTAATTTAAAGACATTCCACCATAGATGTTTCACAAAATATAAGAGAAACAAAAAATATAAAATATGCTGTTAAGTATTTTAGCATTACTTGCACTAAGTTATGTCGGTGGAATTGGACCCTTGTCTTTCAGCGAGGAGGTGTTTCTTTGTCATTTTGGTAATTATCAATTTAATAAAATCCTGAGGTTAGTTCCCCAGAGGCAAATTAGACATTATATTTAACCGATAGTTGATCACCATATACGTTGTAAAATATAAATGGCATGTAATGTCTTATATCAACAAGCTATTCATACAGCACCTCTTCTTGATACTTAACTTCAAATATAGAGTCGTTGAATTTAATCCAGTATTTGCTGAAAAGTAACCCAAACTCGATAATGGCACGGACGGATACACAAATAAAGGTGATTACTTTAAATGAAATTAACGCTCTGTCTATTATAGCAATACTGGTTACCCTAGATTATTTGAACAGTCTCTTATAGTAATACGGGTTACCCTAGATTATTAGATGAGCAAAAGAAAGGACAATAAATCTGTGTAATTAGCTCAAAAATACTTATAGTTCTTGTAAACTGCAATCCCTCTTATTGTACTTTACCATTTAATGAAGGTTTTTTAATTCCATCCAGTAGTTTTCAAGTTATCCCCAGGACAAAATAACATACTCTGTACGTAGCTAAAATAGAGTTATGGTTATTGTGCACTATACTTCCTCTCATTGTGCTCTACCATTGTATGAAGTTTTATTAAATTCCATACCTTAGTTTTAAAGTTATTCTTCGGACAAGAAAACAGTAAGAAAGGGCAATGAAAGTTAGTCTCCGTACAAGAAAAAAGAAAGAAAGCGGCAAAACCACGTAATTATCTTATATAGAGTTATGGTTCTTGTACACTGCACTGCCTCTCATTGTGCTTTACCATTGTTTAAAGTTGTATTATATTTCATCTAGTAGTTTTTAAGTTATTTGCCGTTTAAGAAAAAAGTAATAAAGGGCACTAACTTGATTATAGATTAATAGATATAAACAATTATGCTTTTTACACGTTGAATAGTATAACTATCTAAATAACGTGCTACCTCTACGAAATGTCTTACATTTTTTTTTCTTTTTTATTAATTCGACGACACGATCGGTCCACTAATTGACCTATTTCGTGTATATGTCTCAGTTGTTCACAAAACCGTTGCGCGTAAGAATAGGCATAATAATGATAACTGCAGAGATTTGTATTTCTTCAAATACATATTTAGTTTGAAAATAAAGTGTTCAAACTATATTTTACATCAAACTGACTGTACATTAAAATACTATGAAGATTTTATTTTTAATCATCGCACTATATTGATAAGCGTATGTATAAAAAAGTTCCTATAGAAATGGTAATTTGGGTAATCAGGCAAACGCAAAAGAAGGAAACAATTACAAAATAATAACCTTCCAAAAACGACCAACAATCCTTTGCGATTTTGTGAACATAGTGATGGACAGCTTCGTGATTATTTCTTCATTTTATATTAATTCAGAAGAATGTTTTATTGTTATGTTGTACATATTAAAACTGAGAGTTTGTATCTGTACACATATGTCATAGTCGTATTGTTGTTTTGTCTGATCATTTCACTTTGTCAATCATGCTTTCACATACATGTACTGGCATATTGGCAATTTGGCAGTTTCTACATTGCTCCTTACAAGTATATACATAATGCACTTAAGTTTAGTATCATTGACCAATTTATCATATGTTTATAAAATATGGGACGAATCATATCAAAACCAGACATAAACTCGCTCGCTCGTATATAGATCTTATGACTGCCCCATTCAGGTATATTGACATTTGATTCACCCGAATAAATTCGCTATCAAAATTATTCTTTAACTCTTAACAAAAGATATAGAGAAGCTGTGATTGTCGAGTGCTCTGATTGTATAGGCCAAATTACGCCAAATACATCCGCGGTCATACTGTTCTACATCAAAATAGTTCCTAAAGAAAACTTTGTTTGCGTAAACCATCACCAGAATGCATTGAATATATGACATTGAGTTTAAATTTATTGTAAATGTGTATAGGATGCACTGACAATTATTGATTCGATAATTTTTGAAATTTTGACCGGTTTTGTCCAGGCCCGATTTGGTTAAAATTATGGTAACCAAATTCGCCTTGAGAATTCTTTAATGCATATTGCATGACCCCCTATTTTCTTCGGATTGTTTTTACGCTTAGAGATAACTCTTATTAATGATATATGGTGTTCTACATGAGAAATGCTTGAAAATGTGACAATTGAGGGCTGAAACTCGTCGGTTTACATGGAATGAAAGAAGGAATTTATTTGGTGCATTTTAACCTATAGGCGGTAGTTGTATCGTGCAATATCATTACTCATGAGTATTTGAGTGGATAAGGACAATTCGAGACGACCCGTTATGCGTTGTAGTCAGATCCTATATACGTACAGACAAGTATTTTTGTCTGATTTTAATGAGATTGATGTGAGACAATCAAAACAAGGCTTATGCGGGGGTTAATCTCTCTTTTTACCTATTGATCACCAGTGTATCGGACATCAGTTAGCATAACACTAAGTATGTGTCTAGCTGTTGAGAGATTTTTCATCGCGTCTGCTTTGAGAATCAATTAAGAATAAAAACAATTGTTATTCGAATCGGAGGTGTTGTAAAAAATTACGAAAAATGTTTTTCTAAATGCAATGAAATAGAAGTCGTACTTTGCTGGATAAACACATTTGATTCACGAGCAGCGCAATCAAGGAACGATTGTTGATGTAAGTACAAAAATAAATATAAATTCGGACATTTTAAACCACAGGATGCTTTTAAAATCTTTGATGCAATGATTAAATCCATCTTATGTTTTGGTTATCATATTTGTGGCTATCAGTATTATGAAATTATCGAAAAAGTACAAACTCAATTCTGTAAAACACTGTGTTATTTAAACCAAAATACAGCCGATTTATTTGTTTAAGGCGAATGTGGTATATATCCAACTGTATTGAATATTGGGCAAAGTTAAAAACCCCATGCCTGATTAAAGATACCCCAAACAGTGTTATAAAATATAAAGAACTTTAGACAATTCGGCGGAATCCCTTGGGCTACTAAGATAAAGTGTCTTTTATTTGAAAACGAGTTTAGATTTGCATGGATAGTACATGAAATTGGTGATCCACAATCATTTTTAAAACACATTTAATCAATGAGTTATTGATATTGCAATACAGAAGTGGAACACAAGTATTTTTAACTCTTCAAAAGCTTATTACTACAAACATTTCAAATCATTATTGGACACTGAAAGATAACTAACGATTAATCTTTAAATAAAAATACTTACATTATTGAAGACGAATTACATTTTGTATTGATATGTCCATTATATCATAACTTAAGAAAATGTTACTTTCCCAAAATAAAATTGGAATAATAATCTACCAACAAAACTTCTGTTTGATACAATAATGCAATGTCAAAACAAAACTTTAATTCATATTTTTGCTAGATATCTGACATAGGCACTTGAAGAGAGAAAATTTCTTATTTGAAAACATCTTCTAATAACTTATATATTATAATACTTCAGATGAACATATTAAATTGCATTAATTAAAGTGAAAAAAGTGCATATATGTGAAACTAATATAAGATAAAGTACTTGGTAAATGACTATTTACATATCTACATTTGTGTTCGTATTTAGAATTGATGTCAGAATTGTGTATATTGTGAGTTGCTCTCAAACATTGATGTGTATATATTTTTTTATGTATTTTGGGCCGGGGGCCTTATATTACAATGAAGGTTATTGCATTGTATTGTTTTGTATTGTATTGAATTGTATTGCACAAGTATTGCACACGCGTCCACACTGTCAGATGTTTATTAACTGTCGTCTTAACAGTTCAAATAAAGTTCATGGAAGAACCTAGTTGATGAATACATGGAGTTCGAGCAAAGGAGGTGTGATTGTATTTCTCCATTGATATTTTGTTTATTTCTCTTGAAATTGTGTCCCTCAGCATAACTCAAATACTTATAAAATATATTGCTTGCCATAAAAGCTTGTGCACTGCACAACAATTTAAGAGACTTTATTTTCTAAGTCCAAAAATGAACTGTTATTGCCAATAATATTTTAGCGTAGTAAAAGAGAAGACAATTAACCTTATATTTTATGTTTCAAAACCGTCTGCTGCAAATTTCATTAAAACATTGTGAGATAAGTTGAAATTAAGCACAATAAGTAGTCTTGCCGTTCCCAAAATGTTTTCATTTATCCTTTATTACGACTTTCAGATAAATTTCTTACATTATCTCTAGCATATTTATTTATAAGTAAATAAGTACAGAATTTACAATACAATACATATATTTATTGATTTTTGGTAACATTTTGGTGAAATAAGTAAAAGCAAATCCACTAATTCTAGGTAACCAAATAAAATTACAAGTCTCTGTATGAGTAAAATGTCATAGTTAAGTGTAATGAAGGATAAGGATATCATTACGCCCCCTCATATACTCAAGTGTGTACCACTGTCTGAACAAACTACCCTTTGTAAGTTGTAACATATATCATTTTTTACAAAGTAGATTTGTTTGTGATATTTTGATAGCAATTTTTTTCACTTGCATATGCATTTGCAGCAGACAACATTTGAAAACATAAAGAGCAATATCTCCTTTTGCCACAATGTTGTCTATGCTTCTCTGAACTATTAAGAAAAATAACCTGAGATATCAACCCTTCACCTGAAATAGACCCTCTTTGTGACGCCTCTGGAAATATTTTTGTAATAGAAGAAGTTGCGCGGTACTTTTGTTTTCTATGGAGAATTTTATGCGGCATCAGAAAGGGTGAAATTTGCCCAATTTTTAAAAACATTCTCCTCTGAATTAGCTTGTCTGATACAAATATAATGTGCTATTGCCAAGGACCCATAACCAAGCCGAATCCCACGTCGCCTACCGGCTTGTGTGCTATTGTGATACTATTGGATAACTTTCTACAAGTATAATCATATTGATTGGTTGTTTAACAAGGATATCAGGCGGGATAAGAAAAGGGGCAAACTGACAACATTATAAGATAATTTAGCAGAAGTTTTCGTTCAGTGACCCTCTACAGGTAAAGTATTATTGATTAGTTGAAAGTCATAGAAAGCAGGTGGCATCTGACAATGGGAAATTTAACTTTTAGCTTCAAATAACATATCATCCTTATCCACTGGACAAAGCAACAAGGTATATTTTTGGTGGTTCTTTTCTTAATTATGTTCAAAGATATATGTAGAACTCTTGTATGTACGGTATCTTAGAAAGGGAGTTAAATGTCAAATATTTTAACAGCACATGTCTTTGTAGTTCTTTCCATTGCGTCAGAGGTGTCAAATCAAATCCTTTGTCCGGTTGATATCCCACCATGTTTACGCATTTTGTTACTTTAGTGACGGATTATATGGCGGTACGATACTGTAGACATGGATACTATGGAACCAGTACATTCATGTTAAGCAAATATTCCACAGATGCATGTGCTTTAATTGACATTATATAAATCTACGATATATTTGAAGTAATTCATTGCCGATATTGTAATAATACTTTAATAAAAGGTATTCTTTTCAGCCTAGATTTCGATGAGTTTCATCGGAATTCGCCAACTATGGCAATTGGCTCTGACGACCCCCTTGCTAACAGTGAAAGCAGATATGTCATTTTATCATCAAATCAGAGGCAAATAAGACATTCTATTTAACCGATAGTTGATCACCATATACGTTGTAAAATATAAATGGCATATTATGTCTTATATCAACAGGCTATTCATACAGCACTTCTTCTTGATACTTTAACTTCAAATATAGAGTCGTTGAATTTAATCCAGTAGTTGCTGAAAAGTAACCCAAACTCGATAATGGCACGGACGGATACACAATTAAAGGTGATTACTTTAAATGAAATTTACCCTCTGTCGTCTCAATCGAACAAACGAAAAGTATATTATAGGAATACGGGTTACCCTAGATTATTTGATGCCAATCCGTTGGTTATCATCGGTCATTATATCGCAGACAACTGCTTGAAAGTTTTGAGCAAAAGAAAGGACAACAAATCTGTGTAATTAGCTCAAAAATAGTTATGGTTCTTGTATACTGCACCCCCTCTTATTGTACTTTACCATTGAATGACGTTTTTTTTAAATTCCATCCAGTAGTTTTCAAGTAAACCCACGGACAAAATAACATAACACGGGGCAATGAGACTCTGTACTTAGCTAAAATAGAGTTATGGTTATTGTACACTATACTTCCTCTCATTGTGCTCTACCATTGTATGAAGTTTTATTAAATTCCATACCTTAGTTTTAAAGTTATTCTCCGGACAAGAAAACAGTAAGAAATGGCAATGAAAGTTAGTCTCCGTACAAGAAAAAAGTAAGAAAGCGGCAAAACCACGTAATTATAATATATATAGTTATGGTTCTTGTACACTGCACTGCCTCTCAATTTGTGCTTTACCATTGTTTGAAGTTTTATTAGATTTCAAGTTTTTAAGTTATTCTCCGTACAAGAAAAAAGTAATAAAGGGCAATAACTTGATTATAGATTAATAGATATATACAATTATGCTTTTTACACGTTGAATAGTATACCTATCTAAACTATGTGCTACCTCTACGAAATGTCTTGGACAAAGTAAAAACCCATGCCTGATTATAGATACCCCAAACAGTGTTATAACATATAAAGAACTTTAGACGAATTCGGCGGAATCACTTGGGCTACTAAGATTAAGTGTCTTTTATCTGAACACGAGTTTAGATTTGCATGGATAGTACATGAAATTGGTGATCCACAATCATTTTTAAAACACATTTAATCAACGAGTTATTGATATTGCAATACAGAAGTGGAACACAAGTATTTTTAACTCTTCAAAAGCTTATTACTACAAACATTTCAAATCATTATTGGACACTGACAGATAACCAACGATTTTTCTTTAAATAAAAATACTTACATTATTGAAGACGAATTACATTTTGTATTGATATGTCCATTATATCATAACTTAAGAAAATGTTACTTTCCCAAAATAAAATTGGAATAATAATCTACCAACAAAACTTCTGTTTGATACAATAATGCAATGTCAAAACAAAACTTTAATTCATATTTTTGCTAGATATCTGACATAGGCACTTGAAGAGAGAAAATTTCTTATTTGAAAACATCTTCTAATAACTTATATATTATAATACTTCAGATGAACATATTAAATTGCATTAATTAAAGTGAAAAAAGTGCATATATGTGAAACTAATATAAGATAAAGTACTTGGTAAATGACTATTTACATATCTACATTTGTGTTCGTATTTAGAGTTGATGTCAGAATTGTGTATATTGTGAGTTGCTCTCAAACATTGATGTGTATGTATTTTTTTATGTATTTTGGGCCGGGGGCCTTATATTACAATGAAGGTTATTGCATTGTATTGTTTTGTATTGTATTGAATTGTATTGCACAAGTATTGCACACGCGTCCACACTGTCAGATGTTTATTAACTGTCGTCTTAACAGTTCAAATAAAGTTCATGGAAGAACCTAGTTGATGAATACATGGAGTTCGAGCAAAGGAGGTGTGATTGTATTTCTCCATTGATATTTTGTTTATTTCTCTTGAAATTGTGTCCCTCAGCATAACTCAAATACTTATAAAATATATTGCTTGCCATAAAAGCTTGTGAACTGCACAACAATTTAAGAGACTTTATTTTCTAAGTCCAAAAATGAACTGTTATTGCCAATAATATTTTAGCGTAGTAAAAGAGAAGACAATTAACCTTATATTTTATGTTTCAAAATCGTCTGCTGCAAATTTCATTAAAACATTGTGAGATAAGTTGAAATTAAGCACAATAAGTAGTCTTGCCGTTCCCAAAATGTTTTCATTCATCCTTTATTACGACTTTCAGATAAATTTCTTACATTATCTCTAGCATATTTATTTATAAGTAAATAAGTACAGAATTTACAATACAATACATATATTTATTGATTTTTGGTAACATTTTGGTGAAATAAGTAAAAGCAAATCCACTAATTCTAGGTAACCAAATAAAATTACAAGTCTCTGTATGAGTAAAATGTCATAGTTAAGTGTAATGAAGGATAAGGATATCATTACGCCCCCTCATATACTCAAGTGTGTACCACTGTCTGAACAAACTACCCTTTGTAAGTTGTAACATATATCATTTTTTACAAAGTAGATTTGTTTGTGATATTTTGATAGCAATTGTTTTCACTTGCATATGCATTTGCAGCAGACAACTTTTGAAAACATAAAGAGCAATATCTCCTTTTGCCACAATGTTGTCTATGCTTCTCTGAACTATTAAGAAAAATAACCTGAGATATCAACCCTTCACCTGAAATAGACCCTCTTTGTGACGCCTCTGGAAATATTTTTGTAATAGAAGAAGTTGCGCGGTACTTTTGTTTTCTATGGAGAATTTTATGCGGCATCAGAAAGGGTGAAATTTGCCCAATTTTTAAAAACATTCTCCTCTGAATTAGCTTGTCTGATACAAATATAATGTGCTATTGCCAAGGACCCATAACCAAGCCGAATCCCACGTCGCCTACCGGCTTGTGTGCTATTATGATACTATTGGATAACTTTCTACAAGTATAATCATATTGATTGGTTGTTTAACAAGGATATCAGGCGGGATAAGAAAAGGGGCAAACTGACAACATTATAAGATAATTTAGCAGAAGTTTTCGTTCAGTGACCCTCTACAGGTAAAGTATTATTGATTAGTTGAAAGTCATAGAAAGCAGGTGGCATCTGACAATGGGAAATTTAACTTTTAGCTTCAAATAACATATCATCCTTATCCACTGGACAAAGCAACAAGGTATATTTTTGGTGGTTCTTTTCTTAATTATGTTCAAAGATATATGTAGAACTCTTGTATGTACGGTCTCTTAGAAAGGGAGTTAAATGCCAAATATTCCAAGCTCTACTCCTCTAACTGTTTTCGTCCGTTTCCAAGGTTTTTTGGTAGAAGTGATCCTTCAGTGACTCTCTACAAACGGGTTTAATCTATAATAATTGGTTGGAAAAAAAGGAGCGAGGCGGCATCCAAAAAGGGCAAAATAACAACGTTTTGAAACTCTATTATTATGAAACTGTTTCTTTTACTTGTTCCCTCTCCATACTTCTTTAAGACATATTGATTAATTGAAAGACATAGTTAACAGAAAAGAGGTAAATTGAAATTTTAACTTCACAAATAGCATCTCATACTAATCCGCTTGGCAATTTTCAACAAAACTTCCCATAATGAACCTGTGGTGGTCCTCTTTCAAATTTGTTCAAAGATATAAATCCTAAACACACCTATTGATGCTGCGGTAGCAGGCAGGGAGTTAAATGCCTAAACTATAAATTATTGTTCACTGAATCCGCTTGTCAGTTTCCAAGATAATTTAGAACAAATATTTCTTGAGTTACTCTCTTGAAGATATGTTTAAGCCGTATTGATTGGTTGACAGATACGGCAGCCAGACGGCCTCAGAAAATGGGCAAAAATTACAAAACTTAAATCTCCGTGAAGTTCATTCCCTATTCCCTATTCCTAATTCCTTATTCAAATGTGAAGTTGGTTACTTGCTCCTTGTTCCTTATTCTTTTTTCAAATCTGAAGTTGGTAACTTATTCCTTGTTCCTTATTCATTGCTTATTCAGATTTGAACTTAGGTACTGCGTATATTGATGTTACCAACAACAATGTTGATGATGTTGTTGTTGTCGTTGTAGATGATGAGAGAAACCGATTGGTATATTTTAAGTCACCTGTTTATTATTACAAAAATGATTACTTATTCGGCCTTTTTCAAGAAAAGAAGCCTTTGCTATCACAATTATCATTCGAATTGCATATGTTCATGTTGCTAACCACATTTGTTATATTATTGTTGTTGTAAATGCTGACGGAGACCAATTAGCACATTTTAAATCACCTATTACTTATTTAAAAGCTTGTATGTTATTCGACGGTTATCATGATATGAGCGTTTGATATCCAGACAATTCATTCAAACTGCATACGTCGATGTTGACAACAACAAATGTGATTTGTTGTTGTTGTGATTGTATAGGCTGACGGAGATCTATTGGTACATATTCGTCGTCCCCGAGTGGGCTAACAGTCTGATTGAAACGTATACAGTATGAAGTACTGGTATGACAAAATCAGAAAACACATGTGTTTGTGAACTGGCCGCAGTGATATGACTGAACAATTGTTGAGAACTGCGTTCAACTTTAATCAATTAACCAATCATTAATTGTATCGCGATTCCTCGCTAGTGTACATTGTTGTTATAATAGAATCGACAGCAGATAAAAACATATCAACTGGAAATTTAACATTTATAATCCTCGATGTGTTTTTTTAATTGACATGTCTTGCTTTGTATTTGGAAGAATCCATATCCAATTTAAGTAATATAAAGATAGAACTGTTGTGTTGAGTAACGAACAGTACCAGAGTAGGAATAAACTTGTCCTGTCTCACTAATATCTCTCTTATTACTCAACCAAACCCTATGTTATGAGACGATTCTTTTGAGTACCTCCAACACAGGGTTTGTGTGTCATTTATGGACTTTGGAACATGAAAACAGAAAACGCACCTTATCTAAAATTCCGAGTACAGAGACTTGCCACATGCAATTTATGCATTGGATTGCTGGCACTATACTGATGGCACAGGCTTCGCTAAATCGGTTCCAGAAGACAAGGGGTTTAAGTATCACTTTGTTTACAAGGCTATATGTACAGAAAAAGAGATATTGCTCATGATGGTAATGATATGCTCATTTATCCATTATGTTTTTCAAAATATATATCAAAGCGTGAAAGTACTAATGGTATGGGGGCATATGTAAGGTGAAAATATATATCATAGTTAATATGGACAAACATTGTTGAAACGATGAACATCGACCTTTAAATACACCCAAACCAAAAATGTTTGAAACATTAAAGATTGCCTGCCAATAACCAATAACCAAACGGAAGGATGGAAACATATCTTTTCCACTATATCTTTCCTCTAGATGTAAGGCAAAGTTGCTCTTTATCATTCATCTGTTGCATGTTATTTAAAATGTATCCGGGACGAGGAAAGATTAAAGGAATGTCCGTGGTAAAACGTTTAAATTTGAAATGAATTAATTTGAAACGTTTTTGAACGCATTGTTTGAAAAGTAGGAATTGCTCAGTGTCAGCAATAGCTCCATATTCTACAATATTTATAGTATTATGTAAAGGGTTCCGATTCCATGGAAAGGATGCAAACCTTTTCCGAATCTGAGGAAATTGCAGGTATGAAGTATATGTATAAATTTTTAGATTAACATATACATAGAATCTTTCAGAGGGAAAGTATCTGCATAAAATTTCAGTCTGAAAATATTTGTCGAATTAAACAGGCGTAAAACATCTTCGCAAGCATTCAGACTGAACTTATTTTCTGAACAGTTCATTTCGAAAACATTGAATGACACATAACAGGGACGACCCAGCCAAGGTCCAATTCCACCAACCTTACTTAGCGCTAAGTTATAATTAAATACTTAAAAGCCTATTTCATCATTTTTGTTTCCTTTATAGAAATTCCAAAATATTTCATTTATTTCTTAACAAGTATTGTTAGTCAACAAGGTAACTATTTATGTCAACTAAGTCATTTACTTAAATAAAATTCCACCATTCATGTTTGACAAAATATTAGGGAGACAGAAATGATGAAATATGCTGTTAAATACTTAAGCACTTAAAACACTAGGTGAGGTTGGTAAAATTGGACCCTTGTCGAAATAATGCTTTGTCTTTTCGTTTGTTTTTTCAATTTAAAAGAAATAGGTTTTCTCTCCGGTGACATGATTCATTTGAACTTAAAACAAAGAAGTAATCTTTTCTTTAGTCGTCATCTGAAGAAGAAAAAGGAAAACAGAAAGTAAAAAGAAAAATGTTATACTTGCCTTAAAGTCTCACATGCAGTTAGTTATAACTTCCTTGTCGAATTAACCACGTTCTACTAATGCGTACTTGTACAAGTAATAGCCACCTTGCATTAAATGAAATCATTTTTTTCGAAATTATCTATACAGTAATTAAATACTTAGGTTTTACGCCTGTTTTAGACCGATTTCATATATATTGCGTTTCGTACTATCAGTCAGTCATATTGACAGCTCCTGAAGCTTTTTGAAAAGATAGATTAATCGGGGTTTAACGACGTTTTAAACAAATAAACAGTCATATCAGTGCGGCCAGTTAATCTACCAATGCATTTCATGGCTACGTCATACAAGTAATCAACACAACATAGTTTTACAATGAATGAATGGTGTTTTAAGGCCCGTCGACAACTAAGGTCATTTTGGGCGCTTAATAATTTACTTAATGTAAATGATTAAATAATTAAAATTGAAATATAACTAACCAGTTTATTAGACAAAACAATCAAACATGATGTTTGGGATACTTAACATTAATATAAAATGCCATGTAAGCCAATGTAAAACAGAATTTAGGCAAACAAGCCTAACACTACTATGTAATACTTAACATAAAGATAAACAATATCTGAGAAAATGTGGAACAGGATCTGTAAAAGTAATGTATGTGCAAAAGCACGATTTAAGAAATAATCATATCTTATTAAAAATATTAATTTCCCTAAGGAAATCAAATAAAAGTTCAGGTTTGACAGACTCAAAGAGCTGACGCATACTTTGAGCCTTGAAAAATATATCACGTATTGGAGCGAAATCAGCACATTCCAGAAGAATATGCTGTACTGAAAGTTGTGTAAAACATGGAATACATTGAGGTGCTTCCTCACCTTTCAGTAAGTATGCATGGGTTAACCATGTGTGACCAATGCGTAAACGAGCAAGGACAATTTCTTCTCGGCGACAGGATCTAAAAGCTGGCAGCCACTCACCAAGTACTGACTTGATCGAGTGCAGTTTATTATGTATTTGCTCATTCCAATCACTTTGCCACTTATCGTAAAGTAAAACATTTATTAAAGGTTTAAAATCGGAATAAGGTATTTTAAAAGGTAAAATATCTTGTGAAAGAGCAGACTTTGCTGCCAAGTCAGCATGTTCGTTACCGTGAATGCCCATATGACTGGGGATCCAGCAAAATACTACTTGTGCTGTTGCACAAATACGCGATAACTTAGAAAGGAGATTAACAATAATAGGGTTCTCTATTTTGTCATTCTGAAGTACCTGCATAGCAGACAATGAGTCAGTAAAAATAATATATCGCCAATAACCGTCGGATTCAATATGGTCCAAAGCCAAATGAATTGCCTTTAATTCGGCAGAAAATATAGAAGCATTATTTGGCAACCAAAATGTTATCACATCGTCATCATGAACTGCAGCGGCAGCAGCCTTTTTTCCATCCTTAGAACCATCTGTATAAATACGCTCAAAGTTATAATATGTATTTTTAAGGTCAATATACTTGGATTTAAAAACAATAGGATCTGTGCAGGCCTTTTTATCGGTCGCAAGATCATAAATGAAGGATGGACTATTTAGAGTCCAAGGTTGAGAATCTGAAATCTCCTGCCTCGCGATGTCCTCAAGATCAACATCAAGCTTAGCGACTTCAGGACCGTAACGGATACCAAAAGGCGGTATTACCCGTTCCCTCTTTAAAAATAATTCCTTGTATAAAGGTTTAAAAACAACTCTATGAGTAGGATTTGAAGGGTTAGACTTAAGTTTTAAAAAATACTGCATAGCTAGTTTTTGTCGGCGTAAATGTAAGGGTGGTTCATTGGCTTCCACATAGAGACTTTTGACGGGCGAAGTTCGAAAAGCGCCCAGAGCTAGCCGTAAACCCTGGTGGTGAATGGAATCAAGTGTTGCAGTGTATGATTTTCGTGCCGAGCCATAAACAATACATGCGTAGTCTAATTTAGATCGTATTAATGACCTGTAAAGTCTCAACAGCACTTTACGGTCAGCTCCCCTATCCATATGGGATACAACGCGTAAAAGATTTAATGCTTTCTGGCATTTATTTCTAAGATATTTAATATGAGAAATAAATGTCAGTTTTGGGTCAAACAATAGACCAAGGAATTTAAATTCAGGCACAACTTCAATACGAGCGCCATCTAGTGTTAAATCTGGATTTAGGTGGTGTTTACGAAGTTGACAAAAGTGCATACATTTGGTCTTGCTTTTAGAAAATTTAAAGCCATTTTCGTTTGACCATTTTTTTAAATTATTCAAAACTTGTTGCAATTGTCTTTCAATTGTATGCATATTTTTTGATCTGTAACAAATACAGAAATCATCAACATATAAAAAGCATTCAACTCCAGGGTTAACAGATTTAATAATGTTATTAATTTTAACACTAAAAAGTGTAACAGAAAGAATACATCCTTGGGGAACACCCGTTTCCTGTTCGTGTGGTTCAGAAAAAGTATCACCAACACGAACTTTGAACTGACGGTCAGTTAAAAATGCAGAAATAAAATAAGCAAGGCGACCTCTTATGCCGAAAACATAGAGGTCATTCATAATTCCATACTTCCAAGTCGTGTCATATACACTTTCTAAGTCAAAGAAGACGGAGACTACATGCTCCTTTTTTATAAACGCTTCACGGATAAAAGTTTCAAAACGGATCAAATGATCCATTGTGCTTCTATGTTTACGAAAACCAGACTGGACAGTTGTGATAAGTTTGTTCTTTTCAAGAAACCAAACAAGTGTGTCGTTGACCATTCTTTCCATGGTTTTACATATGCAGCTGGTTAAGGCTATGGGGTGATAACTACCAGGATTAGTTGTATCTTTACCAGGTTTGGGAATTGGAATAACGATGGCCTCTTTCCAAGAACCCGGGAGAGTTCCCGTTCGCCAAACCTGATTATAAACGTCAAGTAAACAAGAAAGGGACCGAAAAGGTAAATGCTTAAGTAATTGATAGTGTATATCATCTGAACCCGGAGCGGTATCATGGCACTTTTTCAGAGCTGTTTTTAATTCTTTTAACATAAAAAGTTTATTGTAGGCCTCTTTATTCTTTGATTTAAAATTAAGTTTTTGTTTCTCATTCTGTTCTTGAAATTTTTGAAACTTTGGAGAATAGTTTGAAGAGGACGACTTTTTCGCAAAGGAATCTGCCAAAGTATCAGCAATATCCTTTTTTGAAGAAGCGACACCGTCTGGAGTGTCCAGGTGATTTACACCAATCGAGCTACTCTTGCCATTAATTTTTCTTATCATATCCCATGTCTTTTTGACGGATGATCTAGAATTTAACCTAGATACATACCGTCGCCAAGACGCACGTTTACTTTGTTTAATAGTTTTGCGAGCTTTTGTTAGAGCTATTTTAAATTTTTCATGGTTTTCATGGATTGGCCTCAGGTCAAATTGTCTGAGAGCCGATTTGCGGGTACCTATAGCCTTTTTGCAATCCTCATCAAACCAAGGTTTGTGAGGGCGCTTTGGAGTTGTCGAAGTTCGTGGTATCGCTTCTTCAGCGGCCTGATAAATTAATGAAGTAAAAAGTTGAGTAGGATTATCACAATCCAAAAAATCATTCGGAGTAATGGATTCGTCACATCGCATCTGGAATAAATGCCAGTTCGCTTTGTGAAGCCTCCATCGACGCTCCAGTTTCAGTAATAATTAAAGGGAAATGATCACTTCCATGAAGGTCGTCTGAAACCTTCAATGAGAAATCAACAAATATATCAGGGCTACAAACAGCAAGATCAAGAGATGAGTAGGACCCAGTAGCAGGGTGCAAGTATGTATAAGAGTTTTCATTTAAAAGACAAAGATCTTGTTTAAAAATAAATTCTTCTAACTTTCGACCCTTTATATTGGTGTCGTTACATCCCCACAATGTATTGTGGCAATTGAAATCCCCCATTAAAATGAAGGGTTTGGGGAGTTGAGAGATAAGGTTGTTTAGTTTATCTATTTCTAGTGGCATACTTGGTGGGAGATACAATGAACACAAAGTCACTGTTTTGTTAATAGATAGTATAACAGCAGTTGCCTGCAATGTTGTATCAAGATGTATTAGCTTATGAGGCACTGAGTTGTTAACAACTACAGCAACTCCACCACAAGCACGGTCACCAGCCCGAGAGGCTGTGTGGTAACAAGAGTGATACTTAAGAGTCAACTTTTCAGAATCTTTCAGGAAAGTTTCTTGTAAACAAAGTGCTACTGGTTTATATTCATTCATAAGTAAGGATAATTCTTCAAAATTAGAATTCAAACCTCGACAATTCCATTGTAAAATAGTGTTACTCATTATCATTGTATATATGAGTAAAACAGAACACAGACTATGAAGTATGGATTTAATCAATTTGTAAAGGTAATCTTGTAATTTTACCTTGCTTATTATTACCTGCAATAGTATCTTCTGCTTCAGTGTCTTCATTTAGACACTGGTAGCGGTTATGGTTTTTAATTGGGTCATCGGATCCTTTGGGAGTACGATCCGACGCTACCACTTTATTTGGACTTTTGTTTTTATTGGATCTCGGACTCTTTTGAGTTTGTTTTGAGCTAGTGGTTGATGTTTTGTGGCTAGACTTTTTGTTTTCTATGGGATCAATTTGCATTGGTTCAATAACTTTAATTGGTGCAATAACTTTAATTGGTGCAATAACTTTAATTGGTTCAGTGACTTTAATAGGTTCTATAATTTTAATCGGTTCGGTTTGAACAGCTACGTCTGTCTGGGTTACAGCATCTTTCTTTTCGACGGGCATAGGAATATTTGTTTTGGTAGCAGTAGCATATAAAATGGTCAAATTAAAACGGGCTTCAATAATTTTCTTTGCCTCTGGAAAGGAAAGACCTTCTTTATATTTGATGGTAACAATCTCCTTCTCCCGTTTCCAAAATTGGCAGGAGCGGGAGGTGGAATAATGTTCACCATCACAGTTCAAACATTTTAGTGGATTTTTGCAGTCAGTAATATCAGTATCATGATCGGAATGTAATTTAGTGCAACGACGGCACACTTTTTGTTCATTGCTTTTTCTACATTTACTTTCGTGGTGCCCAAATTTGTAACAGTTGTAACACTGTAAGGGGTTCGGTATATACATATCAACAGGGACATGTAAGTATCCAACTTTTAAAGATCTTGGTAAAATAGCAGTATTAAAAGTAAGTACCAGGGTATTTGTTGGTCTTTTGATGTTGTCGATTGGTGTAAATCACCTGGACACTCCAGACGGTGTCGCTTCTTCAAAGAAGGATATTGCTGATACTTTGGCAGATTCCTTTGCGAAAAAGTCGTCCTCTTCAAACTATTCTCCAAAGTTTCAAAAATTTGGAGAATAGTTTGAAGAGGACGACTTTTTCGCAAAGGAATCTGCCAAAGTATCAGCAATATCCTTCTTTGAAGAAGCGACACCGTCTGGAGTGTCCAGGTGATTTACACCAATCGAGCTACTCTTGCCATTAATTTTTCTTATCATATCCCATGTCTTTTTGACGGATGATCTAGAATTTAACCTAGATACATACCGTCGCCAAGACGCACGTTTACTTTGTTTAATAGTTTTGCGAGCTTTTGTTAGAGCTATTTTAAATTTGTCATGGTTTTCATGGATTGGCCTCAGGTCAAATTGTCTGAGAGCCGATTTGCGGGTACCTATAGCCTTTTTGCAATCCTCATCAAACCAAGGTTTGTGAGGGCGCTTTGGAGTTTTCAAAGTTCGTGGTATCGCTTCTTCAGCTGCCTGATAAATTAATGAAGTGAAAAGTTGTGTAGGATTATCACAATCCAAAAAATCATTCGGAGTAATGGATTCGTCACATCGCATCTGGAATAAATTCCAGTTCGCTTTGTGAAGCCTCCATCGACGCTCCAGTTTCAGTAATAATTAAAGGGAAATGATCACTTCCATGAAGGTCGTCTGAAACCTTCCATGAGAAATCAACAAATATATCAGGGCTACAAACAGCAAGATCAAGAGATGAGTAGGACCCAGTAGCAGGGTGCAAGTATGTATAAGAGTTTTCATTTAAAAGACAAAGATCTTGTTTAAAAATAAATTCTTCTAACTTTCGACCCTTTATATTGGTGTCGTTACATCCCCACAATGTATTGTGGCAATTGAAATCCCCCATTAAAATGAAGGGTTTGGGGAGTTGAGAGATAAGGTTGTTTAGTTTATCTATTTCTAGTGGCATACTTGGTGCGAGATACAATGAACACAAAGTCACTGTTTTGTTAATAGATAGTATAACAGCAGTTGCCTGCAATGTTGTATCAAGATGTATTAGCTTATGAGGCACTGAGTTGTTAACAACTACAGCAACTCCACCACAAGCACGGTCACCAGCCCGAGAGGCTGTGTGGTAACAAGAGTGATACTTAAGAGTCAACTTTTCAGAATCTTTCAGGAAAGTTTGTTGTAAACAAAGTGCTACTGGTTTATATTCATTCATAAGTAAGGATAATTCTTCAAAATTAGAATTCAAACCTCGACAATTCCATTGTAAAATAGTGTTACTCATTATCATTGTATATATGAGTAAAACAGAACACAGACTATGAAGTATGGATTTAATCAATTTGTAAAGGTAATCTTGTAATTTTACCTTGCTTATTATTATCTGCAATAGTATCTTCTGCTTCAGTGTCTTCATTTAGACACTGGTAGCGGTTATGGTTTTTAATTGGGTCATCGGATCCTTTGGGAGTACGATCCGACGCTACCACTTTATTTGGACTTTTGTTTTTATTGGATCTCGGACTCTTTTGAGTTTGTTTTGAGCTAGTGGTTGATGTTTTGTGGCTAGACTTTTTGTTTTCTATGGGATCAATTTGCATTGGTTCAATAACTTTAATTGGTGCAATAACTTTAATTGGTTCAGTGACTTTAATAGGTTCTATAATTTTAATCGGTTCGGTTTGAACAGCTACGTCTGTCTGGGTTACAGCATCTTTCTTTTCGACGGGCATAGGAATATTTGTTTTGGTAGCAGTAGCATATGAAATGGTCAAATTAAAACGGGCTTCAATAATTTTCTTTGCCTCTGGAAAGGAAAGACCTTCTTTATATTTGATGGTAACAATCTCCTTCTCCCGTTTCCAAAATTGGCAGGAGCGGGAGGTGGAATAATGTTCACCATCACAGTTCAAACATTTTAGTGGATTTTTGCAGTCAGTAATATCAGTATCATGATCGGAATGTAATTTAGTGCAACGACGGCACACTTTTTGTTCATTGCTTTTTCTACATTTACTTTCGTGGTGCCCAAATTTGTAACAGTTGTAACACTGTAAGGGGTTCGGTATATACATATCAACAGGGACATGTAAGTATCCAACTTTTAAAGATCTTGGTAAAATAGCAGTATTAAAAGTAAGTACCAGGGTATTTGTTGGTCTTTTGATGTTGTCCCTGTAGGAAGTCATTCTCCTGACATGGACGACCAATTGGTCGGCCAGTTCAGAAGTAATTTCCTCCTCCGAAACCCCTTCAAGATCCGGGCATCTTATAAGTCCTTTTGATGTGTTGAGTGTATTGTGAGCAGAGCATTTGGCAGATATATTGAAAAAAGTCTTTAATTTTAATAGGTTGTCTGCGTGTGCCTTCTTCTCAACTTCAATGAGAAGGGCACCAGATATCAGTTTTTTAACAGACTTTGGAGAGCCTGCAATTGAAACTAAGCATTTTTCAATGACAAAAGGTGAAAGTGAAGTAATAGGCGATTCAGGTAAATTTGATTCAATCAGTAGAAAGCGTGGAAATGTAGAGTTTGATGTGTTGCCTTTCGTGTGCGTTTTTTGTTTTGAGGATCCATATTTAAGTTTTTTTATTTCGTCAACCGTGGCCCCCACCCGCCACGGAGTCCAACAAGGGAACACGATACATGGAGCGGAAAACCAGCTCCTCGTGTCAGGGGTACACAGATGGTATACTTAGATACCGCGAATAAGTTAGTGCGACAAGGAAGAACATGGATGTGTCCCCCGGATCGGGGATCCGCCATGCAAGTCAGTGTCCCGACCAAAACATCCGCGCTACCCAATTAGCCCATTAACCTATAAAAGACCAGGCACAATAACTTGTAAACTTTATGCAAATTAAATATGACACATATAATATAAATTTGATGTATATGAAATGAAAGAAACGATCGGATGGAATATTTTTAAGTGAAAAAGAACAAAACTTATTCGTAGATACATGCACAGATATTTATGATATTTTAACACCATTACAGTTAACATACATGTATTTGTAAAAAAAGAAAACGTGTGCCTAAATCTAATATATGACCAGCCGTTTGCACTAGACCGGGCCCATCTAGGCTCCCGTTTACACCGAAGCAGAGGCCAAAGCAGTGTGTTGGAAAGCCGGAGATCCCTGCGCTTCCCTCAACTGCCAGGATCCTCGTTTCCTGCTTACGGGTATCCACCCACGGCAAACAGGCGGGTCCATTAGGGGACTTCTACCCCTTGTAGGACGGACAGCCGGCGTATTCTAACCCCCACCGGCAGGCTTTTGCACATACATTGTTAGCCCAAATGTGGAAGACGAATGGTGCATGTCAAGGTGACTTTTGTCAAACGTCGGAAAGAATGTTGACCGATCTGGTCCTTGTAAACGAACGACTTTTATTAGTATTTCACTTAATAATATATCTGCTTTGTACTAACTGCATTTGGATGGGAAATTAGAATATCCTGCTTGTATAGAATTTCTGCTTACACATTTGTGTCTTGTAGAATTTTACAAACAGTGCATGGGTTTGACTACACCCAAGTAATATTCATTTAAATAAATCTTAAACGTATTTCCTTGAAGTTTGATCTTCATACCAACATTTGTTTAATACCTACGAATTTGCTTTTATTTATCTAAATGAAGACTGTATCTTGCTTTTTAACCAACACGTATATTTTAGAATGTTAAATACTAGTTACAAAATGCTTAATCTTCCCCCTCCCTCCTCTATCTATCTCTCTCTCTCTCTCTCTCTCTCTCTTTCTCTCTCTCTCTCTCTCTCTCTCTCTCTCTCTCTCTCTCTCTCTCTCTCTCTCTCTCTATCTCTCTCTCTCTCTCTCTCTCTCTCTCTCTCTCTCTCTCTCTCTCTCCTCTCTCTCTCTCTCTCTCTCTCTCTCTCCTCTCTCTTTCTCTCCCTCTCTCTCTCTCTCTCTCTCTCTCTCTCTCTCACTCTTTCTCTCTGTCTCGCTCCCTCTTTCTCCATCACACAAAACACACACATTGTCTCTCCCTCTCTCGATCACACAAACGTTCTCTCTCTCTCTAAAGATATATATATATATATATATCTCCTACACACTATATATATATCTCGCTTTCTCTCTCTCTCTCTCTCTCTCTCCCCCTCTCTCTCTCTCCTACACACACTCTCTATCTCCCTCCCTCTCTCCTACACACACAATATATCTCTCGCTTTCTCTCTCTCTCCCCCTGTCTTCCTCTATATCTATCTACACTTTCAGTCTCTCCTCCCTCTCTCTCTCCCTCATTCATTCTCTCTCTCAATCTTTCTAACTTTCCACTTTCTCACTCTGTCTCTGTATGTCTCTCTCTCTCTTTCTCTCTTTCGTTCTTTCTTTATTTCTCTCTTTCTTTCTCTCTCTCTTACTTTATCTCTCACTCTCTTTGTCTTTGTCCCTATGTCCGTCCATCCGTCTGTCTCACTATCCCTCCCTAACTCCACTACTCCCTCTATCTATCTATGTGTTTCTCTCAATCTCTCTCCTTCTCTATCTCTGTCTATGTTTATCTAAGTCTCTCTCCGTCTGTCTCTCTGTCTATCGCTCTAGTTCTCACCAACATATTGCCAACACTGATTTGTCTCTAATATCCGATAAGCCCAGCACGACAAGTATTATCTTTGACAAGAGCACCATTCGCACATTCCAGTTTAATTAATCTGTCAGCATTACCGCTTGTCGTAGTTCAATGCATCTATATTATTTAACTGTCATTCTCACTCTGATCAAAACAGTACTGTGATTATTCTACATTTTACCTCCATACATTCGTTGCATTTTTACATGTTAAGAGTTATATTTTTGGAAAGAGGACATTTTACCCTTTTTTATAACATAATTAACATGTGGATTTGGCAAGAGAAATCGATGAAATTTGACGAATAAGAGTTAATCACTTGTGCAAGATAAAGCCAGTTATAAAACGGCATCCATTTACTACATTTGTTTTAGAGTACAGGTATATCTTAATCGTTCTTAATGTCATAGAGGATCATTTGTTTTATTTCAAAGATACACTATTTCTATTTCATGGAAAGGAGAGTTACGAGAAAATGCCATATTTGCAAGGGATATGAAAAAATCAGCATGATTGGAACAGTTGATGTCGTTTGTCTTGACTTACACGGACTGCTTTTGTCAAATGATAATTGCACCACTGACATTATCAATTTATAATACAAAAATAAAAAAGATGATTATAATATATTAATAATATTTAAAAAAAAAATCTAAAAAGAATCTGCCAATACTGGAAATCGAACCATGGTCTGCAGCCGGACTTCGCCATATAGCGAGTTCATTTATGAAATCATTACAAATTGACAAACGAGCTAGCAAGTTATTTATTAAAACAACTATCATTTGATTATCTTTTGGAGTATATTTTATCACTGGGACTTGCCTATCTTATTCCGTCTTCTAGGGTTGTTATGGTTAATTTTGGTTGAGAATCTGATGTATTTAGGCAAGAATTTAGAAAGAAATACTCTAGTACTTATATTTCCGAATTAGGTTACCGCTGAAAAGCGTCTTGTACATGTTATTCGAAAGTATTTTGGAAAATGCGACACCTAGGCTAACTAACACATTTACCATTTATGTTATATGTTGTCAACTATTCATTTTTATTACAATTTCAATAAATGATATTTTATCATTGGGACTCGATTATCTCAATTTGTTTCTGAGTCCGAATAGGAAAGCTGCTTTTACTTCACTCGATTTACAATATCTAGGAATCACCCATAAACTTTACGCGCGATCAAGTCATGTTGAAAGGTTAAAAATACATTTAAATTATTCAATTTTGTAATTCATATAATTTAAAAGCAAATTACTTTGGAGATATTTCTATTGCTTAAATTATATTAAATCAAATCAATGTTCCTGTCAACATTCTACCAAATTACCGCATTTTTATTTTTACACAAGAACTATTTGGCGGTTCAAAAGGTACAACATGGGTATAAGCTGGCAACAGTCCATTTAGTTTTATTATTATTATTCCACAGATCATCGTCGTTCATTGCATATATACGATCTGCAACTACCACGACATCTCGCTGAACCTGGGAGGGTGTTGAGAAACGGAGAGCTGATATCGAAAGACAGATGTGAAGTAATTTAATGCTAGATTCTGGTCTCAAAACGATAAGTCTCAAGAAACCACCTGACAATTTACTTTACATTCTCTATTATCCCTCCTAATGTGCTAAGATTATTAATACTGAACTCCCCCCTCCATGTTATATTGTATTAATATCTCCGTCACTCGCTATAAACATCACTTAAAACACGTCTGCTAATCTTCAAGATCAGTCCGCTAATTTATGTAGTCTCATCCTGACACACGGTTCTCACAACGCTCTTAAGAAAACTGGATAATGTAGCACAATATGATAACAACTTAAACTTAAGGGTGACATGTCAGCAGCATAATGTCAGAAGGAGAAGGATTGTTATCATTTCATATGTTTGTATTTTTGTTTGGTTCTTTTGTCTCTCTTCTCTCTCTCACTTTTGTTCTCTCCATATGAATCCTGTATACAGCCTGGTATTCACTTTATATGTAAACATATATAATAATTACCTCATATCAAAATTAAACATGTGCTGAGTGTATGTATTAACCTTGAAACGTGATATAGCGCATAGATACCGTATAATACTTAGAAACGGTATGGGTTATTATCTTATAAGGTATTGATCAAGTGTACAAATATGCAGTGCTATAATTAGAAGTAACCCGATATGTTAGGATCGTCTGCTTTGAAAACGTCTCAAAAACACTTTTTGTTTAAGTTTGAATACATTCCTTTGGCTCCAATTATTTCACTAGATTTTACTGATGTTTTTACTGATGTTTTCAACAACAGTTAAGACCAGCATGGAAGTGACACTCTGGTTGGATCGTGATTGGAGCGTGAGCGTGAGCGTGATTTGAACATTATCGGAACGCTTCAGAAGCAAAAAGGAATTGTACACGCTGATTGAAACATTAAAAATGATGGAACAAATCGAATCGTATGAAAGCTTCGCTCATTGATCTACAATTTATTTACGAAATGTATTTATTTAGTTGGGCCTATTTTATTTACAAAGTCATTTGTTTACATCAAATATTGATTCTCATGGCAGTTAAAGACAAATATGGTATATAAAATGTTAACATCAATATATGTTCATTTTGAAGAAAAGAGTATATAACAAGTGTATACGATAGAGAAATCGAGTGAGCAGTACAGCGCTCGTTAAAACCACTGAAAACGTTGATCAACACGACAGTTTCAGAAAAGCGAGCAAGATACGGGATACGATACCAAGAATGTCAACAAACAAAATGATCGATGAGTGGATTCATTTTTTTTCAAAGGTTATCTTCTGCAGAGTTGTCGGAAGCCCCTGTTTGTGGGAAAGGGTAAAGAGATGCGTTTATAACATACTTTTCAAAGGATTATGGAGAAACTTAATGTTTTAAAACAGTGAAATTATCTAGTGATACTTCTCACTACATATATTTGTCTTTACATAGTCTCCCACACTCCATTGAAAATGTGAAATATCTCCATATACGACAGTTTAATTAGATTTTTAAGAGATTTCTCATAATTTGCATAGATGTATACAAAGTCCACTGTTGCAGAAAGGGAGCATATGGGAAAGGGTTAAAAGGGTTAAAATATGACAAAACGGAACAACTGAAACAAACAGCTATCTTCTTTATCAACATATCTATAGGAGATAATTCAGCTTTTTAAAGCACATCTTCAAGTCATCGTCTACCAATTTATCATGATGTAAGGAATTTACCTTGCATGACTGAAAATATTGTTAATGAGATATCTATGTTAAAAAGTTGAAACGGAAAGATGTACCTTTTGAAATAAACAGCTGTCTTCAGTATCAACATATCTATAAGAGCTAATTCAGCTTTTTAAAACATATCTTCTTCACCGGCCTTTCTTCTTTTAATCAAACGCTTGCAGTAAACTCTGTATTTTTGTTGAAAAGGGAAAGGCAACATAATCACTTTTCAATAAGCTGTTTAACTAAAATTGGTAAGTTATACATGAAGTCAATCCCAGATTATTTTTAGATACGATTTTTATATGTGCCATAGACGGCTCGTATTTCCGATTTACGTATTAAATCAAATACTACATTACAGACTTCACAAACAAACCGATACAACGCCGCAAAGACGACTCCATATATCTTGGAGACCGAGCGGGCTTCAATCTAGATGTTGTGAGTTCGAACCCCAGCTCGGCCAACATTCTTTCCGATGTTTGACAAAAGTAACTGTGACATGCGTCATTCACTAATAAGTTTGAAAAAAATACATTTGAAAATAAGCGAGAAATTTGCTGAACAAGAAAACATGAAACAAATAGATAACTTTAAAATTAGGCATATTGGAATTATTACAATCTTCTGACAACTCCAACAAAAGGAGTGCTATCGTTAGTGTGCACTACACTTGATTGAGCTTAAAGGCACGCAATCCACTTGTATATGAGTCGTTCTAAGAGAAAATCAACACTATGGACTCTGCGTAATGTATCGACATGTATATGTTCTCTATTATATGAGACAATTTCAATAAAGTTTCTTTGAACACTTATGAACTAGAAACATAGAAATACATTTGCTTTAACACACTAAACAAACAAAGACGTCCGTGACATTTGTATATGTGTTTTTGTCTAGCATACAAACATACGAAAACATGCAATTTGAAAGAAAGCTTGAATGTTCCCTACTTATTGCTCTTTAATTTCAAATTCATGCTCGCCAAAATTAAACAAGGCGTGTTTCACAAAGAAACAATTACAGATGCCTTTTACTGACTAGTATTTGTCTTTTTCTGATGACAACAATATGACAACGCATCGAGTTAACTTTAACATACCCGATTTGATACCGCCGGTTTTTAAAAATAAAATTGACAAGACCAATGTCGTTTTAAAAGCAAACTTTCTGTCCAGTCTGGATTACTTGACCCTACCTCTTTGTTACGGCACTTTTTGAATATAAAGTACGCAGAGAACCAAGCTAACTTTTTGTCAAGTGTCCACAAATACAGTGTAGTTTTCGTAGCAGGTGCAATTTTCTCTGCCATGTACTTCTGTGTGTAACGCAAATTGCAGATATAGAGATTGTACCTGGTATGTGTTTAGATTTACTTTTCAGATTTATTCTGATTTTCAAATGACATGCCAGGATAATTAAATAGCTATCTACATTAGGTGCATGCATACCTAATACAAAACAAATAAAGACCACTGGAATGCAAACCATTAGTGTTTGCCTCTGAATTCCTTGTCCAAATTTTGTTTTACAGGTAAACCCAAGCTGTGTACTAGGTTTTTCTATGCAGGCATATGAAATTGATCCCAACTCTTCAAGCGCGACGCAATTTGATCCTCTGATGACGTAAGTTATAGGACTGGGGAAGTTCTATTCCGGTTGATAGGTAGCAGGGTCATATATACACGTCCCTGCTTGTAGTAAACATGATATCGCACCAAACTCTAAACAGTATGTAAATGTAATTCTGCCCATCTGACGCTGCTCAGGATCTACTGTAGTAATGAGGAAGTCCTGTGCCGGTTGAATTGTAATCAACGCGATTCCGCACCAGAGTCTTAACTGTACGTAAATGCAATTCAGACCATCTGACATGACTCAATATGAGCCGTTCTACGAGAAAAACCAACATTATCGACTCAGGGGGATAGAGGTATAGGGTAATGATTCATGAAACAGAACATCCACAGGAGACGAAAAGTGTCAGTCCGGGTTAGCCTGCACGGCATGCTTAGGCTGATCCGGGTCGATACTTTTCGCATTATTGATTGTCTTGTGGAACGGCTCATATCAGTCGCTGGTGATCTTCTATAGAACTTAGAAAGTTTCAACTGACTTGAGATGTAAAATAGCATATATCAAATTATGTTTGAAGTAAATGATGGAAAGAGATTTTAACGCATGTTTCGCCTGCAAGAAATTTCAAAAAAAGTGAGAAAATAACCTGACAAATCCACAAAGGGGGAAGACTTCAAACATATTCATGCTAACATAATACTTCCAACGCACAGTACTTGCACGGATGAATTTGATAATTGGTAAATATGTGAGGAAAATGGGTGATCAGGAAATAATAAAATGGTAGAAAACTGTACAAATAGAAGCCATGGTCATGTCCCTTTTCAACTACAAGGCGGCAGATCACAAGCTATCTATAGACCAAGTTTCAAGTTAATACATGTGGAAAAAAGAAGGAAAATCACAAAACTTGAAAAAAAGGAAGATAACGCTAACAATAGTTATAGATGTGATCCATTTAAGAAGCAAGCTTGAATTTGATTTCTTGTATTGCTCTATTCTTCTGATCCGAAGGTGTTATTAGTACGAAATTTAAGGGAATGGCCGTCTCTAATGTTCTGAGAACTTGTGGCCAGACCATTTGGCCTATAATAGTATATGATATACCTATACAATGTACAATGTTAAATAATTTTATACGGCAATGAAATATGTTTAAACTAATAGAAACAAAATTAGGACAAGTTCATGCTAAGTGGGCAGACAGACAACGGGGAAGTCGTCCCTTAGTGTGTTCCTGTCTTGCAAGCAGGCGAAACAAACATGTGTATCTGTACATGTGTACATGTAAACTCTTAAAACCCTTTCTTCTGATTACTTTGTATAAGTGTAGCAAGTACGTAGTTAATCGGCCAAAAAGAAAAAGAGTTATGACAAGTTAATGCAAATCGTGAAGGACAGTCAAAGGAGATGTGATCGTTATGTGTTTATCTGACTTACAGGTGAGTAACTGTTAAACGGAGTATTGTATGGATACATACTATTTAAATCAATTATCTGTTTATATGCTTTTCCGTAGACGTCTGCATTCCTTTAAGACGGCCTCAAACAAGTAAAATAGATTTTCAACAATACACATGAACTACAACAAGCGAAAACCGACGTTTCTGCGAAACAGAAAATCGTAAATAGTACGCCAACATCAGCGCTCCAAATGTCTTAGTTTTAGGTCAACTTTTATTATCTTCAAACACCCTCAACATGTCTGTTTTTGGAGTAAACAGTACGGAGGCATCTACAGTTGGTCAAGACAGTTATTGTCTGTAGTTATTATCCAGGTGTAAAGTTGTTAACCCTTTTCCAATTACAAACGCTTTCTGACGCCTCTCCAGCAGACGTATTTGAAACATTGAGCTAAAAGAAGCAATTGCTCATAATGAGGAATTTCCCCTATTGCCACAACGTTTTCAACTCTATTTAATAATTATAATTGCTTTTATAAGATTTTCAATATTGTTGCCAATAATTTGCTACGGTCGTCTGCTGTATAATTATTGAATGTTGGAATGGTTAAAGTCGTCTGCTTTGAAAAGTATCTAGAAATATTAGTATACACGGAAAACAAGACTCGTATACACTATATTCAGCGCTTAGTTCAACAAATTGTTGAGACAAACCCTCGTTTTGAGCAATTTCTATATTTTCTCTAATAGGTATAAAAAGTTGTATGTTTAAACGGAAGTGTATATGTTTCAACGAAAGTGTATATTTTAATGCGTGAGAGCGGTGCAAAGATCATAATACAGTACATGTTGTGTGAATACTGCAGGGAAACACAAGATAATGAATACTGCAGACAAACATCTATCAGTGAATACTGCAGACAATCACCAGTCAGTGAAAACTGCAGTAGAGTATAAGTCAGTGAAAACTGCAGACAATACCAGTCATGGAATACTGCAGATAAACACCAGTCAGAGAATACTACCTACAAATTCTAAACAGTGAAAACTGCAATAGAAACACGAATCAGTGATCACTGCAGATACATAATTCAGTAGATACTACAGAGACATACCAGTCGGTGAATACTTAAAACAAAACATCAGTCGGTAAATACTGCAGGTAAACACCAGTGCAGACAAGAAACAGTCTTCGAGTAATACAGACACACATTAGTCAGTGAATACTACAGAAAATACCAGTCAGGGAATACTGCAAAACTGTGCCATTCAGCGAATACTACCAAACTATGCCAGTCATGGAATGCTGCAAAACTATGCCAGTCAGAAAATACTGAAGACAAACACCGGTCAGTCAATACTGCAAACAAGCACCAGTCAGTAAATATTGCATACAAATAACAGTCAGTGTATATTGTAGACACATCTAAGTCAATGAATATTGTAGACAAGCACCAGTAAGTGGATAATGCCGTCAAACACTTATCAGTGAATATTGTAGACAAGCACCAGTCAGTAAATACTGCAGACAAATACAAGTCAGTGACAATTGCTGTCAAGCACTAATCAGTGAATACTCTGGCAAGCACTATTCAGTGAATAGTGTAGACAAACACCAATCAGCGAATAATATACACAAGCACCAGTCAGTAAATACTGCAGACAGATACCAGTCAGAGAATATGGCTGACAAATACCAGTTAGTGAATAATGCAGACAAAACACCAGTCAGGCATTACTGCAGACAAACACCAGTCTGAATAGTGTAGACAAACACCAATCAGCGAATAATATACACAAGCACCAGTCAGTAAATACTGCAGACAGATACCAGTCAGAGAATATGGCTGACAAATACCAGTTAGTGAATAATGCAGACAAAACACCAGTCAGGCATTACTGCAGACAAACACCAGTCTGAATAGTGTAGACAAACACCAATCAGCGAATAATATACACAAGCACCAGTCAGTAAATACTGCAGACAGATACCAGTCAGAGAATATGGCTGACAAATACCAGTTAGTGAATAATGCAGACAAAACACCAGTCAGGCATTACTGCAGACAAACACCAGTCAATGAATACTACAGATGAACACCTTGCAGATACACATCAGTCTCTGAATACTGCAGACAACATACTAGTATGTGAATACTGTAGATAAAATACTAGTATGTGAATACTGCAGTCAAACACTAGTCTTTGAATACTTTAGCCAAATACCAGTCAGTGAATACTGCAGACAAACATCAGTATGTAAGTATTGCAGACAAACAGCAGTCTGCAAATACTGCAGACAAAACACTAGTGTGGGAATACTGCAGACAAACTCTAGTCTATGAATACCGCAGATAAAAACCAGTCAATAAATACTGCAGGCAATATCAGTGGGTTAATTACACACACAAATACAAGTCAACGAAATATGCAGACAAATACCAGTCAGTCAGTACTACAGATAAATCTAGTCAGTAAAAACTGCAAACAAAACCAGTCGGTAAATTGCACAGACTAATACTACTCAACGAATACTGCAGACAGACACTAGTCTGTGAGTACTGTAGAGAGTCTGTGAATTTCCTCCATTTGCAAAAGTATTTTCTCCAAACGTATGGAACGTGTTTGTTTTCGCTGACATTCCATCTTATTTATCCTTAAGATGTTTCAGACACTTAAAACGTTTTTAAAATCAGAATGAAAAGGAAATACATCATCATAATAAATTTGAACAAGTCAGCAATCAAGCAAGAGATTACTGGAAAAACCTATTTGAAAAAAATATCACGATATGGCTTGCAGGTTTTGTGTAATTTTTTTACAATAAAAACTATGTATTGACTAATGAGTAGCAGACGAGTTTGATAATATATTGGTCCCAACAATTTGAAAATGTATATAATTAAAAAAAACAAAGACATCCCCAATTGAATATAATTAAATAAAATAGTGACAAAAGAAGAAGTTGTTCATCATAAGCAAATTCTCCTTTTGCAATAATGTTTTCCAAAAATCGTCTGCTGCAGAGGCGTCATACGTCTATAGGTAAAGTTTGCGTTTTTATTGGGTCACCACTATTGAAAGGTCCAGTCATTTCTGACTCATTTTTTTTCCCGGGTCTTAATTTTTCCAGGAACCACGCAGACAGCTTTTTGCAACCTTATGTAACAAGCCGATGGATACCCAAACGACACGTCCAGAACGGACCTCACTGTCACCATTTGGTTTCGAACATTCGACCTGACACTCCCGAATCGAATATGTTAACCAGTAGGCTATCGAATCAGTAGAAGGGAAAGGGTAAATTGAAAACATTTTACAATTGGAGGTTAAAAGATGGTTGATCTCACAAACATCTTTCCAGCCCACCGATTTTGGAACGTCCTTGACATTCTTCAATTGGTGTAAACACTATGATATTTTTCAAGAATTGAGTAATTGAGATTGTTTTCCACATTTGAGCGCATTTGAACGAAAGCTAAACGTTCGCATTACTGTACAGTATATATCCAAATTAAATGAAGTAGTCAGCTTGAATTCGCACTGTTTCACAAAAGCCTTAAATGTCTATCTACATATTTAGTCATAGATGCATAATTTGACATGTTTTTCAAGTTTATATTCGGTAATCGTCATCTTGCCTTTGGCCATTTACACACACACACACACATATACGTGTTCACACATGAAACCCACTACATGTGACATAACACCTAAAAATGACTACAGTGCTTTCAAGAGGTTATAGAGAAACAAAAACGCATTTTAAGGAAAATTTGACATACAGAAACGTCTCTGGGGGTCCAAAACCTATGCATTCTTACTTTGAAATTGCACCTGCAAACCACGACAGTGTCACATGATCAACCTGACGCACAATGGAAACCGACGACATGCAACCAACTACCAGTTCTAAACACACATGCGCCGTGTCTAGCGATGTTGGCTCTTTATGCATCTGCAGTCTCACCAGTGTCTTCACTTATGGCCAAAATATTATATAGACATTAAACCTTTCCCACATACAACACATTTGTAGTGAGCAATTTCTCCTTTTGTCAAAATGTTTTCAAAAGTCCTTTGCTGAAGAGGCTTCAGATTAGTCGGAAAAATGATTCCTCTTCGGAGTGTCAATAAGGCCCCAAGTCGCCTGACGCGGTTCATATTAGAGCAGTTAAGACTGCGTTTACCTAGGCACGAGAAAATCTGTTATTAATTACGATTCCCCAACAAAGTTGGGAATCGTATTGTTTTTCTATTGTTTTTTATTATTATTACGATTCCCCCAACTTGTTGGGGAATCGTATTGTTTTTCTATTGTTTTTTATAATTTATTTTCTTTCTTCTAACCAAATTTTTGTCCAGAGCAAAACTTATAAACTACTCGATGGAATTGATTGAAACTTGCAACATAGATAGATGGCAATGTGAAGTTGTGCAGTTTGCAAGAATTATAACTACACATTTGTAGTGAGCAATTTCTCCTTTTGTCAAAATGTTTTCAAAAGTCCTTTGCTGAAGAGGCTTCAGATTAGTCGGAAAAATGATTCCTCTTCGGAGTGTCAATAAGGCCCCAAGTCGCCTGACGCGGTTCATATTAGAGCAGTTAAGACTGCGTTTACCTAGGCACGAGAAAATCTGTTATTAATTACGATTCCCCAACAAAGTTGGGAATCGTATTGTTTTTCTATTGTTTTTTATTATTATTACGATTCCCCCAACTTGTTGGGGAATCGTATTGTTTTTCTATTGTTTTTTATAATTTATTTTCTTTCTTCTAACCAAATTTTTGTCCAGAGCAAAACTTATAAACTACTCGATGGAATTGATTGAAACTTGCAACATAGATAGATGGCAATGTGAAGTTGTGCAGTTTGCAAGAATTATAACTCTGAGCCACTTTTTTGCAAGTTATCTCCCCTTTTTCTTTTGTTTTTAATCAATTTCTGTCCGAGCGATATCTTGTGAACGAATGGTCAGATAATATTGAAACTTGGAACATAGATAGATGGGAAGGTGAAGGTGTGCAACATGCAAAGATTACAACTCTGGGCGACTTTGTTGCAAAGTTATCTCCCCTTTTTCAATATTTTAATAATTGGGTGATTTGAGCTTGTATAACTCGATAACGAAAAGTGATAGAGACTTGAAATTTAGTACAAGTGTTCCCAATCAAGTCATACTACTTTCTCATGTGTATTTGCGCATGACCGAATACTCGCTTCTGATTGGTCGATTTTTCGGACTTGTATAACTCAAAAACGACTAGTGATAGAGACTTGAAACTTAGTATATGTGTTTCTAATCAAGTAGTACTACTTTCTCAAGTGTATTAGCGCATGACCGAATACTCGTTTCTGATTGGTCAATTTTTCGGACTTGTATAAGTCAAAAACGACAGGTGATAGAGACTTGAAACTTAGTACATGTGTTTCTAATCAGGTAGTACTACTTTCTCTAGTGTATTACCGCATGACCGAATACTCGTTTCTAATGGTCGATTTTTCGGAATTGTATAACTCAAAAACGACAAGTGATAGTGACTTGAAACTTAGTACATGTGTTCCTAATCAAGTCGTACTACTTTCGCAAGTGTATTAGCGCATGACCGAATACTCGTTTCTGTTATCTCCCATTGTTAAATAAAATGGCAAGGGAATCGTTCGTAACTGTTGCTACAGTTACAATCTCTAGTTATTATTACGATTCCCCAACTTGTTGGGAATCGTATTGTTTTTCTATTGTTTTTTATTACGATTCCCCAACAGAGTTGGGAATCGTATTGTTTTTCTATTGTTTTTTATTATTACGATTCCCCAACAGAGTTGGGAATCGTATTGTTTTTCTATTGTTTTTTATTATTATTATTACGATTCCCCCAACTTGTTGGGGAATCGTATTGTTTTTCTATTGTTTTTTATTATTATTATTACGATTCCCCAACAGAGTTGGGAATCGTATTGTTTTTCTATTGTTTTTTCTTATTATTATTCTCTTTCTTCTATCTAAATTTGTGTCCAGAGCAATACTCATAAACTACTTGATGGAATTGATGAAACTTCCAACATAGATAGATGACAATGTGAACTTGTGTAGTTTTCAAGAATGATAACTCTGAGCCAATGTTTCGCAAAGTTATCTCCCCTTTTTCAATATTTTAATCAATTTTTGTCAGAGCGATATCTTGTGAACGAATGGTCAGATATTATTGAAACTAGATAGATGGCACTGTGCAGTTGTACAACATGCAAAAATTATAACTCTGGGCCTCTTTTTTGCAAAGTTATCTCCCCTTTTTTCATTTTTTTAATAATTGGGTGATTTGAACTTGTATAACTCGATAACGAAAAGAGATAGAGACTTGAAACTTAGAACAAATGTTCCCAATCAAGTGACCTACTTTCTCATGTGTATTTGAGCTTGACCGAATACTCGTTTCTGATTGGTCGATTTTTCGGACTTGTATAACTCGAAAATGACTAGTGATAGAGACTTGAAACTTAGTACATGTGATTCTAATCAAGTAGTACTACTTTCTCAAGTGTATTAGCTCATGACCGAATACTCGTTTCTGATCGGTCGATTTTTCTGACTTGTATAACTCAAAAACGACAAGTGATAGAGACTTGAAACTTAGTACATGTGTTTCTTATCAAGTAGTTCTACTTTTGCATGTGTATTAGCGCATGACCGAATACTCGTTTCTGATTGGTCGATTTTTCGGACTTGTATAACTCAAAAACGACAAGTGATAGAGACTTGAAACTTAGTACATGTGTTTCTAATCAAGTAGTACTACTTTCTCATGTGTATTTCCGCATGACCGAATACTCGCTTCTGATTGGTCGATTTTTCGGACTTGTATAACTCAAAAACGACAAGTGATAGAGACTTGAAACTTAGTACATGTGTTTCTAATCGAGTAGTACTACTTTCTCAAGTGTATTAGCGCATGACCGAATACTCGTTTCTGATTGGTCGATTTTTCGGAATTGTATAACTCAAAAACGACAAGTGATAGAGACTTGAAACTTAGTACATGTGTTTCTAATCAAGTGGTACTACTTTCTCAAGTGTATTAGCGCATGACCGAATACTCGTTTCTGATTGGTTAATTTTTCGGACTTGTATAACTCAAAAACGACAAGTGATAGAGACTTGAAACTTAGTACATGTGTTTCTAATCAAGTAGTATTACTTTTTCAAGTGTATTAGCGCATTACCGAATACTCGTTTCTGATTGGTCGATTTTTCGGAATTGTATAACTCAAAAACGACAAGTGATAGTGACTTGAAACTTAGTACATGTGTTCCTAATCAAGTAGTACTACTTTCGCAAGTGTATTAGCGCATGACCAAATACTCGTTTCTGTTATATCCCATTGTTAAATAAAATGGCAAGGGAATCGTTCGTAACTGTTGCTACAGTTAAAATCTCTAGTTCTTCTTATTATTACGATTCCCCAACAGAGTTGGGAATCGTATTGTTTTTCTATTGTTTTTTATTATTATTCTTCTTCTTATTATATCCCCAACAACAAAGTTGGGGGATATATTGTTTTTGCACCGTTTCTTATTATTATTATTATTTTTCTTCTTCTTTACCTCCAATTTGTCCGGAGTTTTTCTAGGAGATGTATGGAGGGATCTTTATGAAAATTGGCACAAACATAGGTTTCCGCCTGAAGTTGCGCAGGAGGGTTTTAGAATTTTCAAGATGGCCGCCATTTTCGAACGGGAAGCCGTCAAAAATCAAAAAAATTCAGTCCGTCATTTGTCCGGCCTACTGCTCCTACATCGTATAACATATTCATGCCAAACTTAGTAGAAAGAATCGACAGCACATAATATTGTGTGTGCCAAAAACAGAGATAACTCTGTTTCTTATTTCCAGAGTTATGGCCATTTTTAGACAACCGCTGTCAAACAGCAAGAAATTTCCGTCCGTATTGTCCGGCCTACTCCTCCTACACCGTATAAGATATTGATGCCAAACTTAGTAGAAATAATCATCAGAACATTATATTGTGTGCATCCAAAAAAGAGGTAACTCCGTTCCTATTTCCCGGAGTTATGCCCCTTTTTATACTTAAAACATGTTCGAAACCTCAACAAACCTTAAAATGCTCTGATTTCGATGAAATTTAGTTTTCAAGTATATATAGGTGTGGCGACTTATTTTTCCGGTATCGAAATTTTATCCCGCGGCGGCCATTTTTTTTTCAAAATGGAAGCCGAAACCTAAAAATGCTTCGATTTCCATGAAATTTGGTTTTTAAGTACATATAGGTGTGGCGAGTTCATTCCCGGTATCCAAATTTTATCCCGCGGTGGCCATTTTAAATTCAAAATGGCCGCCTGAAACTAAAAATGCTCAGATTTCGATGAAATTTGGTTTTTAAGTAGATATAGGTGTGGCGAGTTCATTTCCGGTATCAGAATTTTATCCTGCGGCGTCCATTTTAGATTCAAAATGGCCGCCTTAAACTAAAAATGCTCCGATTTTGATGAAATTTGGTTTTCAAGTAGATATACCCAGCAAGCAAGCACAACTGGGGCCCATATGGGCTGTTCCTGGGCAAGCTCTATATTGGCGACCGATGTGGGACCCATCTGGGACCCATATTAGAAAGTTCTGCCCTTACTGGACCCACATGGGACCCATGACAAAGTAACTTTTCAGAAATATATAAGTTAAATGTATAAGAAATAAATAAACGTTGAAAGCAGAAAAGCTGGTCCTTTTGTCTGTAATTTTATGAATGTTTTTTTATTGATACCTGTTTGGCTGTGTGTAGATTACTTATGTGGGACCCATGTGGGACCCATATAAGAAGGTGTTGCCCTACGGGGGCCCATATGGGGCTATACATGTGTAAGCCCTGTATTGGTGACCGATGTGGGACCCATCTGGGACCCATATTAGAAAATTCTACCCTTACTGGACCCACATGGGACCCATGACACAGTTACTTTTCAGAAATATATAAGTTAAATGTATAAAAAATAAATATACGTCAAAAACCAAAAAGCTGGTTTTTTTTCTGAAATGTTATGAATGTTCATTTAGTGATACCTTTGTGTGGATTACTTATGTGGGACCCATGTGGGACCCATATTAGAAGGTGTTGCCGTACTGGGGCCCATATGGGCTGTACATGGGTAAGCCCTGTATTGGTGACAAATGTGGGACCCATCTGGGACCCATATTAGAAAGTTCTGCCCTGACTGGACCCACATGGGACCCATGACAGTTACTTTTCAGAAATATATAAGTTAAATGTGTGTGAATTACTTATGTGGGACCCATGTGGGACCCATATTAGAAGGTGTTGCCCTAATATGACCCACGTGGGGCCTATATGAGAAATGCTTCCTTCTTAAACTATATAAAATACGGTAAAACATTGAAAGATTTTATCAGCTGGTCTTTTGTTAGTCATTTCAGGAATGTTCTTTCATAACTGCGAAGCATTCACAATGAAAGTCCTGTATTGATTTCACTTGTGGGACCCATGTAGGACCAGTATGGGACATATATGAAGAAAGAGTCCTTGCTTAACAGTATAATTAAAATGCAATTTATGTAATATTAGGAATGTTTTTCATATAAATTTAGATATTTAGCTTGTATATATACATGCATTGGTTACCCATGTGGGACCCATGTGGGACCCATATTAGAAGGGTTTGCCCTTATAGTATAGGACCCACAATGGACCTTTATTAAAAAATAGTCATGCTTCTACATTATTAAATACAAAAAATATTGAAAGGTGATAGAAGCTGATCTTGAAATGTAAATTTAGGAATGTTCTTTCATAAAAACGAAGTTTGCACATTGAAAGTCCTGTGTTGATACCCATGTGGGACCCACATAGGGTGTGCCTTTATATGACCCACATGGAACCTATATGTGTATTAAACTAAATAAGATGCGACACTCGATGAAATGTGGTAAAGTCTGGGTTTTTTTCTGATTTTTTTATGAATAAATTAGGTCGTGTACTTTAAAAGTCCTGTATATCCCTGCCCTGATAGTACCCACATGGGACCGATTAGGGAAACCTTTTTAAAAATATAATAATTAACACCATCAACAGTGAGACAGTCAAAAGCAAAACTAAAATCATGAGAATTTTGTTATTTTTTCAATAATGTAAATCTGATAATTGAAATAGCCAAAATATTATGTTAATCCTACCAGCAGTACTTTGATTTCTAGAAAGGAACAACAACAACAATTATGCGCCATTTTTGAAGAGACGAAATAAAGGCGAATTCAACGGGAAACTGGTTTTGATTATAGGAATATACAAGGTAAAATAATACAAAGCCCACTTTTGCAATAGATGATCTTTTTGTCATTTCTTTGGTCTTTTCATGCGTATGTGAAGCTTTTGTTAACTGTGAAGCTGATTTGCATTTATCTGACTGTCATGTAATTTCGCGAGTAAATTTATAGTTTTGCTTTTGTTACGTGAAATCAGACACATATATATATATATATGTTTATATGTCTCTGGTGAAAAAGAGCTCTACTGTGTATGTGTTGGAACATATTTTGACAATTGAGTGTCGAGAAAGAAATAACCTCTGTTATGGTCGATACATGCACATTGTTCATTAAATATTTATGATGTAAATTTAAGTATATATATAATATAAAAAATAGTTATTTGTGTTCCAAGTTCCTTTGTCTATAAGTTACTTAATTAGTTGTATTGATAAACACATTTGAAAACAATTATAAATGAGTAGAAAATGTCAATACTGGCATAATTAGAGGAGAGTATGGTCTAGTATGAATGATCATTTGTCAAATATACAATGCATGACTATTCAGTTAGTCATACAGCCATGGTGTTTTAGCTATGATAGCTAGTGTAATTAGTCAATAACTCATGTATGTATGTGTTCTTTCAGGAGCTCCCCAAAGGAATCCATCAACAAAAAGTGCTACAAGGAATGATATGAAGATGGAGTTAAGGAATTGGCTGTCTGGGGCTCGTGACAGGGATGGAGGAAGAAAAAAAGGGCAACAAAGATAAATGAACATTTGCCTCGACACAAAGTGATACGGAAAATTCGGATGTAGAAAGTTAGCACAAATAAGTTTGACATGTCTGCAGCAGACAACTTTTGAAAACATTGTGGCAAAAGGAGAAATTGCTAATAATTATCAATTTCTCCTTTTGCCACGATGTTTTCATCTTTATTCAATAATTGTTCTTTTATTTAGAAATTTTGTTTTAAACATTCTCCTAGGTGTGTTCAAAGTCTTCTGCATGCACAAATGGCTCGAATATTCGAATAATTTGTGATTCAATATTCGAATACTAATTTTGGTATTCGTTGTCAACCCTAGTAAAATATGTTCTGGTTATTACAGATCATAAATATACATGTATATGAGTAGTTTGTGACATATTTCATATTATACAAGATGTAATTATATGTATAATTCTTTCAATTATTACACCATTCACTCTTTCAAAACCATATTTGAGCCTGTTGATTGAGATTTGGTAAAAGTTGGCATTTCCGAACAGAGTAGGTTCAGATCAGCCTGTACATGTACATCAGCATATGAGAATCTAAATAAGTTAACAGAAACTTCTAAGAAGTGGTTTTATTATTTTGGTTTTATTTAGCTTCACCATAATAGGTAATTCTGCAAAGCGAGGTAAATAAAACCAAAATAATAATAAGAAGAAGTGGATGTAAGTGATGTGTGAACAGTTTATATCTTGACAAGACAAGATTCAAAGACTGATCTTGATCTACAAAACTGTTCACAAAACGTTTGCTAGTACTTTATATCATGGCTTGTATTAAGCTTTTACCACATACAGCAAATCTGCAGCAGAAAGCATTGAAATTATCTACACAAAAATAAAGAAAGTCTACATAAATGAAGATATAATTATGGAAAAAGGTGAAAACCTTGTAGCAAAAGGAGAAATTTCTTCTTCTGTCACTATGTTTTCTAAAAGATGTCTGCTTGTGTTATGTGTTATACATTAGATGCATTTGTTTTTATTTAAGATCCAATGTTACCATAGATCTAAAAAACTCTTTTCAATTTCAGCTTGTCTGTTTTTGGAAGAAAAATAGTCTGGATACACTTAATTGATGTCATTGTCAAAACACTTTAAAGTTACCTCAATATTCAAAAACCGATAAACATTTTCAAAATGAATCTTAGTAAACATGTACCTTGGAACAAAAAGCATGTCTGTGCCGAGTCCCATAACTCTGGCTTCAGTAATTATTCAGAAATGCCCCTTTTTCACCTTAGAATAAAGCAGACAAGCATTTGATTGGCAGTGCTTTTGTTGTTCTTTGTAGTGTTATTATTGTCGATTCTGTTATACATTGCTACTATTAACTACATATTTAATCTCATTTCTATAATTTGTATTTTGATTGTCACTGATTTATGATATGTCTTTGTTTCTTACGATTCAAAAAATCACTGTTCAAAATTTAATTTTTATTTCCATAGTTGGCCCTTATTCTCGGATATGTCTTAAAATTACGGTATTTATATGTAATATATCCCATGTCCAGTAAAATTAAATTCTGACGGTGTGCAGAATACAGTGCATAATTATACATTAACATCATCTGGCACAAAGTGGAAACTGAAAATGTATAGATATTTAACAAGCCTCATATTCCAGTGCTTAGCCAGATGAGTGTTACAGTGCCATCATAGCACTCTTCGTTTGATGGCTTTTGTTGTTGTCGTTAGATAACTCAGGTGATCGATTTAGGGCCATCTTGTTTTCAAATTATCATCACACTTTGAGATTAAGACATTATTAAGAAGTTATTTCACACGAATCTAAGTTAGAGCTATGAATTCACTTGTTTTAAAACAAGTATATATTGAATGTTGTTATACCTCACATGACTTTGTAATGTTAAATTCTCATATACTCATCATGGGCAATTTCTTACTGTCTCATGCTAACAGTACATTTTTGACCGGTAAACAGTATACTAGCTGTTACATGGCAAGCGCGTTAAAATGTTGGTTATGCACGTCCATGACGTCATCTCAAACAATAACGTCACCTTTTAGACACGCGTGCCATGTAACAGTATACTGTTAACGGTATATTCATATGTTTGTGTTACATTGTAGTAGATCTACCCATGTTCACCTCCCCTACAAAGATACTGAAAAAATTGAATAAACATGTCATTTTGTTCGGTAAAATAAAATAAATAATGCATGGCTTCGTCTCGGGTAACAGTATTTTTCTCATGTTGACAATATGTACTGTCACACTGGAAGCCATGCAATATTTATATAATATAAGGTTAGTGGCTTAATTCTAGTCAAATTCTTCCTATAAGTAAAACCATTTATATACCGACTAAAGTTATTTCACACAAATCTAGTCAGAGCTATGAATTCACTTGTTAAGAAGTATATATTGAATGATATAAGGTTAGTGGCTTAATTCTAGTCAAATTCTTTCTATAAGTAGAACCATTTTGTTATATACCGACTAATCAAAATGTCAGTGCATCATTATTTCATTTTCAATAACCTTGTTTGTGTCCCAACACGTTTTTTAACATGCTTTGCAGTTTGCTTTCATGTAAACACTACTTTAATTGTTACTTATATTTCAAATTTTAAATAATTATGGATGCAATAGTCTGTCGAGCTGTCTATGGTCTACATATATATATTTTGTCAGGCTGCATAATATTATGTTTTGTATTAAATTGTCTATTTTTAAAATGATATCAAGTAGTTTGTCAAAATATGCCTTAATAACATCAACCCACTTTTACAATGGTTCGATACCTGTTTGCCCATAATGGTCCGATATCTGTTTGACCATAATGGTCCGATATCTGTTTTCCCATAATGGTCCGATACCTGTTTGCCCATATTTTGCCCACGAGGGTCCCATGTTGGACCCATATCTTAACCCGTATGGGATCCATAGCAATACCGGTTGCACTTTCCATGTGGGTACCACATGGGTTACCCATCTGGGGCCCATAAAGGAATCTATATGGGACCCATATCTGTTTGCCCACGTGGGTCCCATGTTGGACCCATATCTTAACCCGTATGGGACCCATGCCAATACCGGTTGCACTTTCCATGTGGGTACCACATGGGTTACCCATCTGGGGCCCATAAAGGAATCTATATGGGACCCATATCTGTTTGCCCATAACGGTCCCATGTTGAGCCCACGTGGGTCCCATGTTGGACCCATATCATAACCCGTATGGGACCCATGCCAATACCGGTTGCACTTTCCATGTGGGTACCACATGGGTTACCCATCTGGGGCCCATAACGAAATTGATATGGGACCCATTAGGGTCCCATATATTTTGCTAACTGGGTAGATGTGTTGAGTGTATTTTAAGTATTAAAATGTTATCCCGCAGCGGCCATATTTTATTAAAAATGGCTGCGGAAACCTAAAAATGCTTTGATTTCGATATTTGGTTTTCAAGTAAATATAAATTTCATCCCACGGAGGCCATTTTAAATTCAATATTGCCGCCAAAACCTAAAAATGCTCCAAATTCGATGAAATTTGGCTTTCAAGTAGATATAGGTGTGGCGAGATCATTTCCAGTATCGAAATTTTATCCCGTGGCGGCAATTTGCCAGTTGGGGATATATATGTGACTTGCTTGCAATCACAATCAGTACTTGTTATTATTATATCCCCAACAACAAAGTTGGGGGATATATTGTTTTTGCACCGTTTCTTATTATTATTATTATATCCCCAACAACAAAGTTGGGGGATATATTGTTTTTGCACCGTTTCTTATTATTATATCCCCAACAACAAAGTTGGGGGATATATTGTTTTTGCACCGTTTCTTATTATATCCCCAAAACAAAGTTTGGGGATATATTGTTTTTGCACCGTTTCTTATTATTATTATTATTTTTTTTCTTATTTTTCTTTCCATTTACCTTTGTCCGGAGTTTTTCTCGGAGATGCTTCACCCGATCTTAATGAAACTTTGCACAGACATAGGCCACCACTCGCAGATGTGCATGTGTGTTTCGGAAATTTTAAAATGGTCGCCATTTCAAAATGGCAGTCGACGGGGCGAAACCTAAAAAAAACGCAAAGTGCTCGGATTTCGATGAAATTTGGTTTAAAGGTAGATATAGATGTTTCGAGTTCAAGTTTGGTATCGAAATTTTATTCTCGCGTGCGGTTTTCAATATGGCCGCCAAAAGGGCGGGAAACTTGAACATTGTCCGATTTCATCGCAATTTGATTTGATAAATAGATTTTTATGTGGCGACTTCATTTCCGGTATCGAAATTTTATCCCGTGGCGGCCATTTTTTATTCAAAATGGCCGCCAAAACCTAAAAATGCTCCGATTTCGATGAAATTTGGTTTTCAAGTAGATATAGGTGTGGCGAGTTCATTTCCGATGTTGAAATTTTATCCCGCGGTGGCCATTTTTTTATTCAAAATGGCCGCCAAAACTTAAAAATGCTCCGATTTTGATGAAATTTGGTTTTCAAGTAGATATAGTTGTGGCGAGTTCATTTTCGGTATCGAAAATTTATCCCCCGTGACGGCCATTTTTTATTCAAAATGGCCGCCAAAACTTAAAACTTGTCTGATTTTGATGAAATATGGTTTTAAAGTAGATATAGGTGTGGGGAGTTCATTTCCGTTATTGAAATTTTATCCCGCGGTCGCCATTTTTTATTCAAAATGGCCGCTAAAACTTAAAAATGCTCCGATTTCGATGAAATTTGGTTTTCAAGTAGATATAGTTCTGGCGAGTTCATTTTTGGTATCGAAAATTTATCCCCGCGGCGGCCATTTTTTATTCAAAATGGCCGCCAAAACTTAAAACTTATTCGATTTTGATGAAATTTACTTTTCAAGTATCTGAAATTTTATTGTCGCCCGCCACTTTCAAAATGCCCGCCCGAAAACTAAAAATGCCCCGATTTCGATGAAATTTGGTTTTCAAGTAAATATAGGTGTGTCGAGTTCATTCCCGGTATCAAAATGTTATCCCGTTGCGACAATTTGCCGGTTTTGGGGATATATGTGACTTGCTTGCAATCACAATCAGTACTTGTTATTACGATTCCCCAACAGAGTTGGGAATCGTATTGTTTTTCTATTGTTTTTTATTATTATTATTATTATTATTCTTTCTTTATTCTCCTATCCAAATTTTTGTCCGAGCGATATCTCCTGACCGAATGGTCAGATATTATAGAAACTTGGAACATAGATAGATGGCAATGTGAAGTTGTGCAAGAGGCAAAAATTATAACTCTGAGCCTCTTTCTTGCAAAGTTATCTCCCCTTTTTCAATATTTTAATCAATTTTTGTCCGAGCGATATCTTGTGAACGAATGGTCAAATATTATTGAAACTTGGAACATAGATAGATGGCAATGTGAAGTTGTGCAAGAAGCAAGAATTATAACTCTGAGCCACTTTTTTGCAAAGTTATCTCCCCTTTTTCAATATTTTACTCAATTTTTGTCGGAGCTATATCTTGTGAACTAATGATCAGATAATATTGAAACTTGGAACATAGATAGATGGCAATGTGAAGTTGTGCAAGATGCAATAATTATAACTCTGGGCCACTTTGTTGCAAAGTTATCTCCCCTTTTTCAATATTTTAATAATTGGGTGATTTGAACTTGTATAACTCGATAACGAAAAGTGATAGAGACTTGAAATTTAGTACAAATGTTCCCAATCAAGTGATACTACTTTCTCATGTGTATTTGTGTATGACCGAATACTCGCTTCTGATTGGTCGATTTTTCGGACTTGTATAACTCAAAAACGACTAGTGATAGAGACTTGAAACTTAGTACATGTGTTTCTAATCAAGTAGTACTACTTTCTAATGTGAATTAGCGCATGACCGAATACTCGTTTCTGATTGGTCGATTTTTCGGGCATGTATAACTCAAAAACGACAAGTGATAGAGACTTGAAACTTAGTACAAGTGTTCCCAATCAAGTGATACTACTTTATCATGTGTATTTGCGCATGACCGAATACTCGCTTCTGATTGGGCGATTTTTCGGACTTGTATAACTCAAAAACGACAAGTGATGGAGACTTGAAACTTAGTACATGTGTTCCTAATCAAGTAGTACTACTTTCGCAAGTGTATTAGCGCATGACCGAATACTCGTTTCTGTTATCTCCCATTGTTAAATAAAACGGCAAGGGAATCGTTCGTAACTGTTGCTACAGTTACAATCTCTAGTTATTATTATTTTTCTTCTTCTTTACCTCCAATTTGTCCGGAGTTTTTCTAGGAGATGTAAAGCGGGATCTTTATGAAAATTGGCACAAACATAGGGTTGGGCCTGAAGTTGCGCAGGTGCCTTTTAGAATTTTCAAGATGGCCGCCATTTTCGAACGGGAAGCCGTCAAAAATCAAAAAAATTCAGTCCGTCATTTGTCCGGCCTAGTTCTCCTACAATGTATAACATATTGATGCCAAACTTAGTAGAAAGAATCGACACCACATGATATTGTGTGTGCCAAAACAGGAGGTAACTCCGTTCCTTTTTACCAGAGTTATGCCCATTTTTAGACAACCGCCATCAAACATCAAGAAATTTCCGTCCGTATTGTCCGGCCTACTTCTCCTACACCGTATAAGATATTGATGCCAAACTTGGTAGAAATAATCAGCAGCACATGATATTGTGTGCGCACCAAAAACAGGTAACTCGTTCGTATTTCCCGGAGTTATGCCCCTTTTTATACTTAAAAAATCTTCGAAACCTCAACAAACCTTAAAATGCTCCGATTTCTATGAAATTTGGTTTTCAACTAGATATAGGTGTGGCGACATCATTCCCACTATCCAAATTTTATCCCGCGGTGGCCATTTTAAATTCAAAATGGCCACCTAAAACTAAAAATTCACCGATTTCTATGAAATTTGGTTTTCAAGTACATATAGGTGTGGTGAGATCATTTCCGGTATCGAAATTTTATCTCGAGGATGCCATTTTTTATTCAAAATGGCCGCCTTCAACTAAAAATCCTCCGATTTTGATGAAAATTGGTTTTCAAGTAGATATAGGTGTGGCGAGTTCATTTCCGATATAGAATTTTTATCCAGCGGTGTCGATTTTATATTCAAAATGGCCGCCTTATACTAAAAATTTTCATATTTTGATGATATTTGGTTTTCAAGTAGATATAGGTCTGGCGAGTTCATTTCCGGCATCCAAATTTTATCCCCCGGGGGCCATTTTTTTTTTAAAAAAGGCCGCTTAAACTTAAAAATGCTCAAATTTCAATGAAATTTATGTTTTCAAGTAAATGTAAATTTTAATCCGCTATGGCCATTTTTTATTCAAAATGGCCGCCACAACCTAAAACCTTAAAATGCTCCGATTTTGATGAAATTTGGTTTTCAAGTACATATAGGTGTGGCGAGTTCATTCCCGCTATCCAAATTTTATCCTGCGGTGGCCATTTTAAATTCAAAATGGCCGCCTAAAACTAAAAATGCACCGATTTCTATGACATTTGGTTTTCAAGTACATATAGGTGTGGTGAGATCTTTTCCGGTATCGAAATTTTATCCTGAGGCTGCCATTTTTTATTCAAAATGGCCGCCTAAAAGTAAAAATTCTCCAATTTCGATGTAATTTGGTTTTCAGGTAGATATGTGTGTGTCGAGTTCATTCGGGTTTCAAAATGTTATCTTGCGGCAGCCATTTTAGATTCAAAATGGCCGCCTTCAACTAAAAATCCTCCGATTTTGATGAAATTTGGTTTTGAAGTTTATATAGGTGTGGCGAATTCATTCACGGTATCCTTTTTCCCAAGTGGTACTACTTTCTCAAGTGTATTAGCGCATGACCGAATACTCGTTTCTGATTGGTCAATTTTTCGGACTTGTATAACTCAAAAACGACAAGTGATAGAGACTTGAAACTTAGTACATGTGTTTCTAATCAAGTGGTATTAGCGCATGACCAAATACTCGTTTCTGATTAGTCGATTTTTCGGACTTGTATAACTCAAAAACGACAAGTGATAGAGACTTGAAACTTAGTACATGTGTTTCTGTAGTTCTACTTTCTCAAGTGTATTAGCGCATGACCAAATACTCGTTTTTGATTGGTCGATTTCTCGGAATTGTATAACTCAAAAACGACAAGTGATAGTGGCAAGGGAATCGTTCGTAACTGTTGCTACAGTTACAAATCTCTAGTTATTATTATTATTCTTTATTCTCCTATCCAAATTTTTTGTCCAGAGCAGAACTCATAAACTACTTGATGGAATTGATTGAAACTTGCAACATACATAGATGGCAATGTGAAGTTGTGCAGTTTGCAAGAATGATAACTCTGAGCCACTTTTTTGCAAAGTTATCTCCCCTTTTTCAATATTTGAATCCAAATTTTTGTCCAGAGCAATACTCATAAACTACTTCATGGAATTGATTGAAACTTGCAACATAGATAGATGGCAATGTGAAGTTGTGCAGTTTTCAAGATTGATAACTCTGAGCCACTTTTTTGCAAAGTTATCTCCCCTTTTTCAATATTTAAATCAATTTTTGTCCGAGTTATCTCCCCTTTTTCAATATTTTAATAATTGGGTGATTTGAACTTGTATAACTCGATAACGAAAAGTGATAGATACTTGAAATTTAGTACAAATGTTCCCAATCAAGTGATACTACTTTCTCATGTGTATTTGCGCATGACCGAATACTCGCTTCTGATTGGTCGATTTTTCGGACTTGTATAACTCAAAAACGACAAGTGATAGAGACTTGAAACTTAGTACATGTGTTTCAAATCAAGTAGTACTACTTTCTCAAGTGAATTAGCGCATGACCGAATACTCGTTTCTGATTGGTCGATTTTTTAAACTTGTATAACACAAAAACGACAAGTGATACAGACTTGAAACTTAGTACATGTGTTCCTAATGAAGTAGGTCTACTTTCGCAAGTGCGCATACTCGTTTCTGTTATCTCCCCTTGTTAAATAAAATGGCAAGGGAATCGTTCGTAACTGTTGCTACAGTTACAAATCTCTAGTTATTATTATTATTATTATTCTTTCTTTATTTATTCTTTTTCTTCTATCCAAATTATTGTCCGAGCGATATCTCATGAACGAATGGTCAGATATTATTGAAACTTGGAACATAGATAGACTGCAATGTTCAATTGTGTAGTTTGCAAGAATTATAACTCTAAGCAATTTTTTTTGCAAAGTTATCTCCCCTTTTTCAATATTTTAATCAATTTTTGTCCGAGCGATATCTTGTGAACAAATGGTCAGATAATATTGAAACTTGGAACATAGATAGATGGCACTGTGGGCCACTATGTTGCAAAGTTATCTGCCCTCGTTCAATAAAATGGCAAGGGAATCGTTCGTAACTGTTGCTACAGTTACAAATCTCTAGTTATTATTATAACTGTGACGTTCGGTAATCAGGATCAATCTTAGAAACGTCTCGTAAATTTGGCGTAGAGCCCGTCGATAGTCTGTTTTGAACATGAACTGTCTGAGCGAACTGTCTGTCTTCCCAGGCTGATTTGAACCTTTGTTGAGGATCAATGTGCTTTCTTTAGGATGGACTGTTTTGACGGTGTTGTGCATTATATGCACTTTAAAATAAATAAGCCTTTGTTAAGCACCGAAATGATTTCAATGGGTTGGCCTTTGGGGTGTACGTATTAAACCTGTATCATTATTTCTACTAACTAGAGATCTTTTCATAGAAAATGTTTATTTTAGGTAGGTTCATTGAAAAGAATAATATTTTAACTTTTTCCCACTTACAACTCATCAGCAGCAGACGACTTTGAAAACCTGTTGGCAAAATGTATGTAATTAAAAAAAACAAAGACAACCCCGTATTGAATATAATTTATGAAATAGTGGCAAAAGAAGAAATTGTTCATCATGAGAATTTCTCCTTTTGCCAAAATGTTTAAAAAAAATCGTCTGCTGCAGAGGCGTCAAAATAGGTATATAAGTAAAGATTGTGTTTATAATAGTGTCGCCACTATTGAAAGGTCCAGTCATTTCTGTCTTTTTTACCTGAACATCTTTCTGACCGAGTCATATGTTTTTCAAGGCACTGCGCAGACAGGCTTTTGGTACCATTATGTAGGTAGCCGGCGGCTACCAAACTGCACATATCACTGGGATTCGAACCTTCGACCTGCCATTCCCGAATCGAATGTCTTAACCAGTAGGCTATCGAATCGGAAGGAGGGAAAGGGTATTTGTTAACCGGAGGTGGATCTCACAAACCTATTTTCAGCCCACCAGTTTCCGATCGTCCTTGACATTCTACATTTGGTTTAAAAACCCACCCGCCTGCCAAGGGCATAAAAACATTATAGTGTAACCCAATATCTATGATATGTCATCTACCTGTTATGGCCGACTTTTCAGGGAGCTAAACACACATGCACCGTGTCTAGCGATGTTGGTTCTTAATGCATCTGCACAGTCTCACCACTGTCTTTACTTTTGGCCAACATGTTATATAGACCGATGAATGCACACCCAATGGGTTGAAAACTACCCAAAAGTTTAAAGTCAGAGAGACACACAGACACACACACACACACACAGACACACACACACACACACACACATACAACCAGGCATACGTGTTCACATTTGAAACCCACTACATGTTTCATGACACCTGAAAATGACTACAGTGCTTTCAAGATGTTATAGAGAAAGAACAAACGCATTTTAAGGTAAATTTGACATGCAGAAACGTATTTGGGGGTCCAAAACCTATGCATTCTTACTTTGAAATTGCACCTGCAAACCACGACAGTGTCACATGATCAACCTGACGCACAACGGAATCCGAAGACATGCAACCAACTACCAGTTCTAAACACACATGCGCCGTGTCTAGCGATGTTGGCTCTTTATGCATCTGCACAGTCTCACCAGTGTCCTCACTTATGGCAAAAATGTTATATAGACATTAAACCTTTCCCACACACTTTCCCTTATCCCCTTCGATATTAATAAAGAACATCTATTTAATCTGCACTGGATTAACCCTTTTCCTTTCCCACATCCCCGATACCTAAGATAATATTGACTACATCAAGGCAATAGTATGGAAAATCCCTACTCTAATTAGTGACAAAAGTAGAACAGTTTGTGAGTAAAGGAGATATTGCTAGTTTTGATCAACAACTCCTTCTGTCTCAATATTTTCTTAAATCCTCTGCTGAAAGCGTTTTGAGGTTTTTTCTCGCAAAGAACATTATCGAGTGGTAAAAACAAAAACATGAGAGAGAACAACAACATCTAATCACATTCTAACAATATACTTTATCTTCAAATAATATATCTATAGGTGCTACCTATTTACGAAAAACCGTTAGATGATTGTAAACAAAACTTAAAGAGCAAATTTTGGCCATAACAAAAGCGATGTTCGTTAAAAAAAATAAGTTTAAATTGCATGAGTTTAACGAGTTTAACATTTATGTATTTTTTTCGTATGATCTAGAGATTGAGAAACAAGTATATTTCTTCGAATAAGCACAATAAATAGCACATACTATAACATAAACACAGAGACAGAACACAGCGAAAGCTATTTCCCTTCATTTATCTATATATTTACACATTCTTAAGTTACTTCGTAAGTCTAATCAGGGTGAGTGTATTACATTTAATTGAACAACCACGGTCTACTGTTAGAATCAATAGTGTTTAAGAATTGTTTAATGACCTTCTGTCTAATAGATAAGTATAGGAAAACTGTTAAACACACACATTTTGGATTAAATATTTGAAATGAAAATCCAGTAATTGTTCAATTAAGCTAATATATAATTTGTTTATTATCGAGTAATTGAAGGCAAACTGTTAAAGGGGCTAATTTCCGCTATGTGAAGGTACTTTTCTAAGTAAAAAAGGGCCATAACTTGCATAAAATGCAGGATAGAGTTATCTAACTTGATAATCTACATAGGTTTGATAGTTAAGTAGGGTTGTAGAAAGTTTCAATGCAATACATGTAGTATTTAAGTACTTGCATGCAAAACCTTAACCAACGTGTGACGTGGACACCGACGGCGACGCCGACGCCAGGGTGAGTAGTACAGCTTTCATATTTTTCTAATAGTCGAGCTAAAAATCACTAAAAGCACCTCACATATAAATACATCTTGACCTTCGTTTATAACTTGTATGCTGAAATTAACAAATCTCTAATTTGAAGATTGACTTTACAATTACTAGTTGGATCGACAAACTGACGGAAAGACAAACAGAATATATCTTTTCAAGCTACATTTGAGAATATCAAAGACAAAACATGCCCTGTTTTACCCACAAATCCCCCAGTATATGCGAGACCATTAGTACAATTTGTTCCTGGCACTTATAAATTGTAGGAGGCTATCTCTATGGACGCCTACAGCAAGAGTCTTCATGTAGACAAACTTGCCGATTATCATTCATCTGTTAAGGTAAGTCAAAATGTGTCTTAAAGGGGAAAAGGTTAAAAGAATAACTGTAGGCAATTTTTTTTTTTGTTATCTAGCTTATAGAAGAAAAAAAATGATTCATGTTTGAAAGCATTGTTTGAAAAGGAGGGATTGCTCAATAGTTTCAATATTCGTTTGTAACTAAGAAGCTGTAGCGGAAACGGTTCAACACTTCTCCACTAACATGTGCAGCAGACGGCATTTGAATACATCGTTACAAGAGGATAAATGGCTTGTCGTGACTAATTTCCTCTTTTTCAACAAAGGTTTCAACTATTTTCAATAATTACTGTCCATTTCGTCCACTATATGTAAGGCAAAATTGCTCATTATCATTCATTTGTTGCAGGTTATTCAAAATGTGTATGAAAGGGAAAAATAGTAAATGAATGTCTGTAGTAAAACGTTTAAATATCTGGAGTATGAACAAATTCATTTGAAACGAGTTTGAAAGCATTGTGTGTAAAGGAGGAATTTCTCATTTTCTGCAATAGTTCCATTTTCCACAATATCTTTCAATATTTGACTTTTATAGTATCACGGTACAGCTATCATGGAAATGATGTAACCCTTTTCCTGCTTACAGACACTGTTTGGCTTAAGTGCAGCAGACGGCATTCGAAAACATCGTGACAAAGGAAGAAATTGCTTATTGTTTGCAATTTTTACTTTTGCCACAATGGTTTCAACTTCTTTCAATGTATTAATTTTACTTACAGTAATTTGAATATTTCTCTATATGTTTTCTAAGTCGACTGTTGTAGACTTATTGTGGTCACAGCATGTTCGACGTTAGCTAACAAGACTGACATTGATGTAAATCATAGTTCAGATTGTGTTTCACTCGCTGAAATTGTTTCGACTCATTAATGTAAGCGAATGGATTTTCTTTATTCTGTCGAACCGATGAAATCATTGTAAATCAGGAGGCAAACAATAAAACACTGGAATTTCGTGGGATTAAACAATTGTTCGTATTAGTTGCAGCCGTAAGTCGACTTTTCGAAAAGCATGCCAGGAATGGGATAGGGACGAAAAGCACTTATAATATATTACCTTCATGTGCATGTCCTCTAGGTTTGATATCGAAGTCTCCTTTAATCTCCATATTTCCTCGAGAGACATTCATTAAATCTTTACCACCAATATCTTCAGGACGCTGCCCACTAGTATTTGTTCTACGGTTATCTTCTGGTGCTACAACAAACAATGGTAACTTTAACAGCGGACAACTTTTATTTGAAAAGTCGTTCATTTTAATACTGTATCCGATCGAATGTGCTTTGCAAACATATAAGACAATAACTTTTATCTGAAACGTGGTAAGTATCCATTTGATATAGACAGGAAATGCTGTTTGAAAAGGAGAAAAGATGCATGTTTTCAATTCTGAAAAGTGGAGTTTCTATTTGAAACAAATTGTGGTACAGGGGACAATTTCTTGTAATGAGAATATGTTTCATTTCCTACAATATCTACAACACCTGTCTGGTACTCTCATCTCAAATAGTGTGTTTTGGTGGAAAAGAGTTAACCTACTTGGTTTAGATTTGTGATCCTCCTTGTCTTCTTCCTTCTCCATACTGTCTAAACTATCTGCTAGATGACCCTGTTTTGCATCGCAAAGGAACTTCTTGAAGTTTCGGTACCCACTTACCCCTTTGTTAAGTACACTCTTAATAATGTCACGATTCTTGTCTGATGTAGTTCTTAATTCCTAAATAAAAAACAAAGAAATGTTGATACAAAAATAATATTAGTGCTTATAAGAAACTTAATATAAGCTCTCCTGGTACATTTTGCAACTGGCACCACAACACTAACACAAATTCACATGAGCCCCATGGTGATGTTATATGTGTTATCAGGGTCAAGGTCAAGATAAGATGTTAACTGCTAATTCAATTCCGCATCCAATTTAAACAAGAGGGCCATGATGGCCCCAGTGTGCTCACCTTAATTATACAAGGTACAATGTACTGCAATGCAAAACACATCAAGACAGTTATTCTGAATGCAACCCCCACAGTGTTACAGTATGACAACATTTCTTCTGAAGCAAAAATGCGGTCTCTAGAGTGTTAACACGATTTTCCTTCAGTTTGACCTAGTGACCTACTTTTTGACCCAATATGACTCACGTTCAAACTTGACTTACATATCATCAAGACGAACATTCTGAAAAGTTTCAACATGCTCAAGTTAAAAATGCAGTATCCAAAGAATTAACAGGTTTCCCTTCAATTTGGCATAGTGAGCTAGTTTTTAACCCGCACGACCCATATTTGAACTTGGTCTAGATATCATTTAGATAAACATTCTGACCAAATGTCAAGCTGCTGTAGCCGAAAAAAAGGCTTCTTTAGTTAACAAGATTTCCCTTCAATTTGGCCTAGTGACCTAGCTTCTGACGTAATATGACCCATATTCGAACTTGACCTAGTTATCTTTAAGACAAACATTCTTACAAAATTGCTGAAACAACAATTGCAGTCTCTCGGGTATAAACAAAATGTTCCTTCAATTTGACCTAGTGACCTACATTTTTACCCAACATGACCCATGTTCGACCTTGACCTACATATCATCAAGACAAACATTTTGATGCAGTTGAAAATGTGGCATCTAGAGTGTTAACAAAATTAACCTTCCATTTGGCCTAGTGTCCCATATTCGAACTTGGCGTAGATATCTTTCAGCTCAACATTCTGACAATATGTCAAACTGCCGAAGCAAAAATTGCAGCCTCTGGAGTGTTAACAAGATTTTCGTTCAATTTGAGCTAGTGACCTAGCTTTTTACCCGACATGACCCATGTTCGAACTTGACTTACATATCATCAAGAAAAACATTCTGATAAAGTTTCAGAATGCTGAAGTTAAAATGTGGCCTCAAAAGTTTTAACAAGATATCTCTTCAATTTGACCTAGTGACCTAGATTTTTACCTCATATGGCCCAGTGTCGAACTTGTCGAAGATTTGATGGAGATGAATGTTCTGCTAAAACTTTCATGAAGATTTGATACAAAATGTAGCCTGTAGTGTTAACAAGCGCAAATGTTGACGACGCACGACAGACGACGCACGACGGACGGACGCCGATTAAAATGTGATCACAATAACTCACCTTGCACTTCGTGCACGGGTGAGCTAAGAAAAGAACTGTAATGGCCATGTAGAGCTCACCTGAGACACCAGAATAATACACAGATACACCAACATGCTGAAATCTGTTGAGGCTATTTTGGACAAACTCGATGAACATTTATAGGAAATTAGTTTGGTTTAATATAAAATGCCAGTGTATTAAGGCGAGATGTATTATCTATGTTTAGCTCTGGCCACACAAATCTAACAATTTAAGAAGAGGTTACTTAAGGAGCTTGTGAATAAAGTTATATACACAATGGGTCCTTGGTTTAGCAGTAAGAAGAGGTTACTTAAGGAGCTTGTAAAGAAAGTTATATACACAATGGGTCCTTGGTTTAGCAGTGAGAAGATGTTACTTAAGGAGCTTGTTAATAAAGTTATATACACAATGGGTCCTTGGTTTAGCAGTAAGAAGAGGTTACTTAAGGAGCTTGTAAAGAAAGTTATATACACAATTGGTCCTTGGTTTAACAGTAAGAAGAGGTTACTTAGGGAGCTTATAAAGAAAGTTATATACACAATGGGTCCTTGGTTTAGCAGTAAGAAGAGGTTACTTAAGGAGCTTGTAAAGAAAGTTATATACACAATGGGTCCTTGGTTTAGCAGTGAGAAGATGTTACTTAAGGAGCTTGTTAATAAAGTTATATACACAATGGGTCCAGGGTTTAGCAGTGAGAAGAGGTTACTTAAGGAGCTTGTTAATAAAGTTATATACATAATGGGTCCTTGGTTTAGCAGTGAGAAGATGTTACTTAAGGAGCTTGTTAATAAAGTTATATACACAATGGGTCCATGGTTTAGCAGTATAGTTATGTAAAGGACGATATATTATTGGTTTATAATAATACAAAGAAGAATATGAAATAAAGAGTTGGTTTATTTACATAATGATGAAACAACGATCAAGCTATAACCAGTATCTAAGTCAATTGTAATATGTGATAATGTTGGTCAGAGATCTTATATTATACAGTGTATGGAATCATGACTAATTACAGACACATGCTGATTGGTCAGTGGGTGGGCACGGAGTCAAAGATTTTGCATTTTTGTCATATAAGTGGTTTGTCTTTTGCTCTTTCCCTGTAATCTTACTTTTAACCTGTTGAGAATGATACATTTTGGGAGTAAAGTTTTCAGTGGTAGTATGCATGAAAGACCTAAGTTGTATTTCCGTCAGCAATTCTGCAGGTGAGAATCCAATGTCAAGGGGTGTACATGTACATGTGTTGCGATATTCAAGTAAATTGATCAGCGCAATTGTACCATCACTCTTAGCCTTTGACAACATTTTCGGGCGCCAAGGATTATCCGTTACGTCATGAGGACAGATAGAACATTTTGACACTAAGTGTACGATATCTGCTGTAATGTGGGGCCAAAATATGACATCACGCACGCTTTTGTAATTGTTCTATACCAAAATGACCAGCGTGTATGATATCTTGCATGTTTTGCCTAAGTGTTTTTGGAATAATTATCTTGTGGCCATTCAAGTTTAACCCATCTGCTACAGATAACGTAATGCTATCGTTCTAAATTTCTATTATATCTGATTTACAACTTGACATTTTCTCAGGCCATCTGTCATTAATCACCTGTTTAAGTAGACATAACTGCGAGTCTTGCTCTGTAGCTAATTTGATTTCATGCATTTTATGATCTAACACAGGTAATGCTGATATGACTGAATGTACATGCATATTTATTTCTTCAGTCAAATCAGAGTATGTTTCAGGTAATGATTTACGGGATAGTGTGTCTACAAGAGGAATGTTCTTGCCAGAGTAATGCTTAATATCCAGGTCATAACAAGCTAATTGCAACAGCATTCTTTGTAACCTAGGCGGCGCTCTAAAAAGGGGCTTTTTGAATATTGGTACAAGGGGAACATGGTCTGTTTGAACATGCACTTTTCTAGCGTAAACATGTTGATGAAAACGTTTGCATTCGAAAATTATGTCTAGATTTTCTTTTTCAATTTGCGCATAATTCTGTTCGGTTTGTGTTAACGACTTTGATGCGTAAGCAATAGGCTTATCATCTTGCAATAAACTTAAGTTGTCTCATCGGATGAGTTATCTCTGCTACGTTTGGTGCGAATTTTGACAGATAATTAACCATACCTATAATAGTTTCAAGTTCAGAACTGTTTTAAGGTGGTTCCAAGTCCTTTACAGCATTAACCTTTTGAGGATCAGGCATGAGACCTGATGAAGACAATGTGTGACCGAAAAACTTTATTTCAGTGCGACCTACTTCTAATTTGTCTTCATTTAACCTAATTCCTTTTTCTAAAGAACGTTTTCAAAAGGTTTCTTAGATTTTCATCGTGCTGTTAGCGAGTGCGGCCGTACACTAAAATGTCGTCGCAAATAGTGTCCACGCCTTTAATGCCTTCTAAAGCTTCGTCAATCTTTCTTTGAAATTCATCTTGTGATGATTTCAAACCAAAAGGAAGCCTCAACTATCGGTATCTACCAAAAGGGGTATTGAAGACCGTAAGATAAAATGCTTCCTTAGTCAACGCAATAGCCCAATATCCTGCTCGTGCATCTAACTTTGTGAAGAATGATGCATCTGAGATCTGTGGCAAAATATCATCTAATGAACGCATCGGATAGTAAGGATGCAAAATTGCTTTATTTAGGTCCTTTCGGTCAACACAGATTCTCAGTTTTCCTGATGGTTTTTTCTCTACTACAACCACTGAATTTACCCACAATGTAGGTTTTGTGAACAACAGTTTTGCATTTTGTTTAACATGTATTGTACATTTTCCAGGGAAACAACAAATACCTTTAAAATCATCTGTATGCTCTTTGATAACACTTTCCTTCGTTAGATAAGTGTTGCTGTACTGACACGAATTAGTGCTTTGGTTTACAACACATGTGAATTTGATCAGTTGAAGATCAATACAAGAACGTAATCCTAACAGTGGTGGTGCTTTTGTTTTTACAATGTGAAATTCTAAGTTATGCTCATTGTCATTGAATGTGCATGTAAGCTTGCAAGTGCCAATTGGTTCTTTATAGGTTTGCCGTTATATTTAGTCAGTGTACAGGATTAAGCTGCAAGCGTGTTTTTGACACCTAATTTGCAGAATATGTGGAATGGTAAGATGTTAACCTGGGAGCCAGTATCTAGCTTAAAATCTACAGAAACTAAATTTGGTCCTACCACAAGTTCCGTATACACCAAACCATTTCTATATATATCCTTTTTAGCACTCTCTAGAAAAACATCTGTTGTCAAAGTACGCCAGTCACTGTAAGATTTAACATGGTTTACAGCTTTTGATCTGCAAACTTTTGCATTTTTTTTTCATTTTACCACATTTATTGCATGTCTATCCCTGGGCAGGGCATTGGTCCTTAGAATTGTGAGTCTGATAGCCACATTGTCCACACTTTTGTGCCGCTTGCTAATGTTGGCCTGTGTCTTTCTTGGTTACTCTCTTCCTCGGTTCTTGGAGCGCATGTATGTTGTTGTCCTTCGTCGCTCCCATGAATCGCAACTGCTTCTGGGCGTATTCATCATTTTGAGTGATCTGAAAAGCATGCTTGAGCATAAGTCTTTCTCCCTCATTAATGAACTTTTCAAGTATCTTCGGGGAAGATATGCCAAAAACGAATCTGTCTCTTATCATTTCATCCTCATCTGTGTAGATACGGTCTTTGGACAATAAACGTAATGGGGTGATAAATTGTTCAATTATTCTTGATCCTTGAATTTCATTTTTGAATTTGAAACTGATAGACAATAGATTCACTCTGGGCTGTACGTGTTTGCGAAACTGTTCAAACAATGCTGTTGGATTTCGTTGGTCTTCTGCGTTGATTTTCCAAAAATGGGAAATGTCTCTGCCCTGAGATCCGATCCATAACAATATGAACATCGCCTTCACAATGTCATCTTTTTCTGCAAGGGACCGTCAAAAATCAATTTACAGTGTTGCTCTAACTTATTCCAAACGTCTGGCAGATTCGAGGTATTCAAGTCCATTGTAGGGGTGGGTACACCAGAAATATCCATTTTGTAAACTTAACACGTTTTGAAGGTATCATATTCACACAGTGAAGAAGGTAATTTCACACGTAATATCTTTCAGAGCACAGTCACGTATCTAACATAGTTCTGACATCATGTTGTAGTATTGGTTTATGGTTTATAATAATATTATGTGTATTTTGAAATGTGTGCAACCTGTTAAAAAGATTTAAACAATTGTCGTAGTTGGCTACTGCAAAAAAATGTGTGTGTATTTATCTTAAAATGTGGTCAGTGGTTTAGGAGATAGTTATGAGATGTTGTTCTAGTGGTTTGTTATTTATTTGCAGCTAGCCCTAATTTCAACCTTGTGCATCAAAGAAGAACAATTTGAACAGTTTTTGTAGAGAGCTACAAAAGGACCATTGATGTGAATTGTTTCCAAATCGGGTCAGTGGTTAAGAAGAGAATAATCTTAAAAGAGTTTTATACATTTAGGTATTGTGGCCATCTTAAAGAGTAGAACAATTTGAACAGATGGCTGCTAAACGACATTTGAATCACATATTTTCTTAATTGCGTCAGTGGTTTGAAAAATAGGTTGTCCAAATATGTTTCTATTTGTTACTTTCTGGCAGATATATTGTGTAGCGGAGAGGATCAGTTCGAACACTTTTGTGCTCAAAAGAAATAGTTGAGTTAATGTATTTTGATTTTTGTAGATGGCTAATATTGTAGATGGCTTCTTAAGTACATTTATTTTAACAAACTTATTTTGAAATTGGATCAGTTGTTCAGGAAGAGATATCCTTCAAGAGTTTTTATATTATCAGCACTACTCACCATCTTGTATAATACAGTGTGAACGTTTAAACTAGTTTAGAAGAAGGCAACCTGTAGAATATTCTTCTTATTTCATTTTGAATCAGTAGCTTTAGAAAAGAGGATTTAAACATTTGACAAACATCACATGAGGGACAATCTATGGAAAGTGCGTGATCACAATAGCTCCCTTAGCGATCTGCATGGTCAAGAGAGCTAACAAGAGGGCCAAGATGACCCTAAATCGATCACCTGATTATTTTTAAAGTGTTTACCTAAACGAGTCTATGTAAAACAAGTGATCCTCAGGGTGGGATCATTTTTGACACCAGGGCTATAATTTGACCAATCTTCGTAGTGGTCCACTAGATGAAGTTAGATTTCAAATATCAACTTTTAGACATGATATTTTCCCTGTACAAGTATAATTTTATGTAAAACCGGTGACCTGGGATGGGGCCATTTTTTACCCCAGGGCTGTAATTTGAACAATCTTGTTAAAGGTTAACTAGATGAAGCTACATACCAAATATCAAAAGTTGAACATTCTACCTTCAGACAAGAATATTTTTATGTTTCTCCCTATACGAGTCTTTGTAAGCCATTTTCGACCCCAGGGCATTAATTTGGAAAAGATTGGTAGAGGTCCAATAGATGAAGCTACATACCAAATATCAAAGGCCATGGCCTTCTACTTTTAGACAGGAAGATGTTTAAAGTGTTTTCCCAAAATGAGTCTATGTAAACGAAGTGACCCACGGGGAGGGGATATTTTTTACCCCAGGGCTATAATATAAACAATCTTGGTAGAGGTCCACTAGATGAAGCTACATACCAAATATCAAAGGCCTGGGCCTTCTTCTTTTAGACTTAAAGATTTTTAAAGTGTTTTCCCTATACAAGTCTATGTAAAACAAGTGACCCCAAGGGAGGGGCCATTTTTTACCCCAGGGCTATAGTTTGAACAATCTTGATAGAGGTCCACTAGATGAAGCCACATACCAAATATCAAAGGCTTTGGCCTTCTATTTTTAAACAAGAACATTTTTAAAGTGTTTTACCTATACAAGTCTATGTTAAACAACTGGAGAGAGGTCATTTTTGACCCCAGGGCTATAATTTAAACATCTTGTTAGATGAAGCTATATACCAAATAGCAAAGGCCTGGGCCTTCAAGACAAGAGGATTTTTTAAGTTTTGTTTAATTTCTCCTTTTTTCTTAATGGAATTTTAATCTTTAAACAATTTTGAAAGATGGCCACCAAAGGAACATTCCTGTGAAGTTTCGGTTGAAATTAGTCCTGTGGTTAAGGAGAAGATGATGTTTAAAGCTAACAGTTAACGACAGACGACGACAGACGATGGACAATGGACAGAGAGTGATCAGAATAGCTCACATTGAGCCTTTGTCTCACAGGTGATCTAAAAAATAAGTGTTTTCATAAAAAATATTTGTCAATGAATGAATCTAAAATATGGTCTGTTAACCTAATATTTTAAGTGGCATTTGTTTTTAACATTATTATTCATAGTCAGCTGCTATCTACAAGTAACCACAAATACATGTCCTATTGTATTACCTGTATATCTCTTAGTATTGTACTTGGTAAAAAGTCATGTTCTTCAAATTGGTCCAAAATAGGTATCGGTTCCATATCTTCAATAAGTAGTTTATATGACTTCTTTATCACCCTTCTATAGTCTAAAATGTAGAACAAAAGAATATTCAAGACCTTACTAGTTAATCCCTCCTGATCTATCAGTGTCTGACTACCAGTAAAATAGCCACAGCAGCAACATCTTATTAACACAAGTGTCCAAAGGAATACATGTGTCACCTGCCAATAGCTCAGTAAAAGAAAATGTTATGGACAGACAGATGGGCAGATAACAAATACAATGTCTCTATATGTTACCTAGTCAAGGAGTGACACAAACACTAGAAGTGCAGTCCTACCTGTTTTTACTAACATACATTTATCTCATTAAGATATCAAGGGCTTGGCGTGAAACGGTTGTAACTAAAATTGGTATTTTTGTTACCAAAATTAATCACCTCACCAAAAAGTCTTCATAAGCGTTAAATCAATTGTCTTCGTAAACAATGGGAATTTAGGTGCCATTTCTCGTTTTGAGCAATGGCACCTAAATTTGCATTGTTTACAAAAGTGTGAAAATTGCCCTTAAACCGGGGTTTTCAAAATAGGTTTTTAGTTAACAACCGTTTCACGCCAAGCCCTCGATATGCACTGCGCATATCACAAAAATATCATCAAATGTGAAAGAGAGATGAAAAAAATATAATCTTGGTACCAATATGCAAAGCTCTAGGTAAGTCCTATATGTCATGCTTCCAACCCACAACATTCTATGTAAGGGCTGTATTTCATATTCGAAATAATTATTTCACTCCCGTAGACTATATTGTATGTACTCTAAACGCTTTCCCATTGATTCCTTTCAGTGTCCACAATTTGTATTTATGCACCCTTTCGAAATTACAACAACAATTTATGCTGGTACAAAAAGGCAAACTATATGGAAAATCTATACCAATGAAAGTAAAAGTATATAATTAGTAGAGTTAAAATATTGTGGCTAATGATTAAATGCTGGAGGTCTGTGTTTGCTTTGATATTTAATATCAGAGTAACCTACATTAAGTGAGAATAATCTTTCTTTTTTACACAATATATCTTGAGATTACATTTAAACCCTATGCTCTGGGTAGACACATACTTGTAAAAGTTATTTAAACTCTGCGGGGGTTCTGTTTTCCACAATTAATTTAAACTCTACGGGGGTTCTGTTTACAACATTATCCCTTATAGTATTTATTTAAACTATATGTTGTAGGTAGATAAATAATTGTCAAATTGATACATAATCCCACTGGCCTATATAAGATGTTTTCCACACTTTTCCTGGTAGTGTTCATTTAAACCTTATGTTGTGGAAAGACAAATAATTGTTTCAGTGAGATAATATCACAGCATCCGTAAAAACTGGTCTTTGTTCCACAATATCCACTATAGTATTCGTTTAAACCTATGATGTAGTTGATACAGGAACTAATTGGCTATGTGAGACACTATCAAAGTGACCTAGGCTATACAAAAAGGGGTTAAACGTTTTGTTCTTATAGCATTTCTTAAAAACCCTATGCTATGGGTTCACAAAAGACGTGTCTTACAATATTTCAGTGATTTATAGATATCAGTTTTAATGACACAATATCACAGTGACCTATAGATATTAGTTTTAGTGACACAATACCACAGTGACCTAAAGATATCAGTTTTAGTGACACAATATCACAGTGACCTATAGATATCAGTTTTAGTGACACAATATCACAGTGACTAATAGATATCAGTTGGGGGTAAACTGGTTTGTGTTTCACAATAGGCTATTAAAACATTTGAGCCGTCTCGCGAGAAAACCAACAGTGTGGACACTGCGTAAAGTATCGACCCAGATCAGCCAATTAAGATGCCATGAAGGCGTACCTAGGTAGACACTTTTCACCTCATGTGGATTTTCTGTTTCAGGAATCACTACTTTATACATCTACCCCGACGGAATGTGTCGACCGCATCAGTCTGCACGGACAGCGTAGGCTGATCTGGTCATTATGTTGGTTTTCTCGCGGGACGGCTCATTTATATGTGTTAGATACAAGTAATGTAAATATCTCCCAACAGGACATGCCTTGTTATCAAATCATGATGGTAACATGTAATTACTTTAATTTTATTAAAGTATCTGTTTGATATACAGTGTGGTTGAATTTCAAACATCTTTGCCATTTTAACATATGAAATAACTTATTTACCTAGTTCATCTGACATTGTAAATCAACAGCAGTCTTAACTAGGCCGTAATCTGGAAAACATAAAACAAACAATTGAATAAATTATATGAGCATCTTTGTTTAGGAGTGCAAAGTTAAGTAAAAATAATATTCGTCTTTTAAATTGCAGTGTTCAATCCATCTATGATTCAGAGTAAGTTCATTAGACAACAGTTGGTAAATAATTTGAGGTTCAATCCATCTATGATTCAGAGTAGGTTCATTAGACAACAGTTGGTAAATAATATAAGGAATCATGTGAATGTACTTATGTGTTTTTTAAAAACGAATTAATAAAGAAATCTTAACTGTTAATTATATCCAGTGTCACTCGTTCCATTATGTGTCCTTATTAATTAACTCACACAAACAAAATCATACACTCCTGTGGAATTTCAAAAAATCGTGTTTTTCGGGAACCATTTTTTTATAATTGACATCAAGGGAGACAATTTACAAAAAGCATTACTGTAATGAATATGCATTGTAGCGAGGCCGACCTGTTGTTGTTTAGTAAAGTTACGTCCCTTTGGTTAATAGAACCCATTTATAGAAATATTGACGACAACAAAGCCACCTTCAAATCTAGTAAATACTGGTTTGAATGTCCTGTTAAGTCTTTAAATAGTTCAAGAGCAAGCATATATCGTCAATAAGCACGCTGCAAACCCAGCCTGTCGATTGTTTTGTTCATATTTAAAGCCTTATTTAATGATCAAAGTGCATTCACCAGACGCTCATTACAACATAGAATATGTACATCGTAAATGTCCGTTATAGGGCGACAGTAATCGGGATTCCGCCAGATGGAGCCAATTGTGCAAGTAAGTATAAATACCCGTGTATTTCGATTGAAAAAGTGAGTTCCGTGTTCTTCCTCAAACCGTTCACATCTCTGGGGGACGTTCTATGACTTTGGGTATTAGGCATCAGAAAACTTCCTTCTCTCGATATATTCTATCGGATATCAAGAAGCAAGCTGTAGCCGTGTTGCTCGAGTCGTATTTTGATGTCATAAGAGAGTGTAGGACTGTGGTAGGAAGTGGGTGACTTCATTGAGGCCATTGGGTCTCGGTTGCATACTTGGCTTCAATGAACTTATTTACATGATATTTTCAGAATGAATTTGTTCAATGTTCGTAGTGGCACACTTTATTATCATTGTTTGTAACAGTATATGATTTATAAGTTTAAATATATCATATGTTCAAATTTATAATCACCCCAAACATACAGGCAAACAAAAATAATTACACTTTTTAATATTTTGGTTCTTAACTTCTTCCATGTTTTCTTTAGTCGAGAAAACTTCACGTAATGTCATCAAGTGAATTAAAATTCATATGATGTCATAAGCAGTTAATAGACAACACGTTCAAATGTGAAAGTAAACAAACAACTACAGGTTTTCTCCTAAAATATTCACGTTTTTGTTAGTGAGGGGTCAGGGCAAATATAAATTATTTTTATAATGACCAACACTCATGATGGGTCGTAATTCCCGAGAATTTTTTTTGAAAGTCGGGATAACGGGGTTTCCTGTTGGAATCATACAACATCCAGTCGTGCGCGCGCAACAAAGAAAACTCTGGTTTTGTGTTTACCTTGGTATTCGTGATAACACGATATTCGTAGAACCTATTATACATCACAACTATTTTGAATTAATTTATAATATGGATTAAAAGTATAAATCCGCACCCAGAACAATAGGTTGACGGTGGTCACTTAGTGGAAGAAGAAGTAAAAGACTAGAAGAATCAAAGATTGAAAATAAATGTTCGAAATTTCGAAAACAAAAGTAGATTTGTACTTATTTTCATAAAACACCAGTAAATCTGTTAGAAGGTCACATGGATAAGTTTTCTTAATGATGTGTTAAAATAAAAAAGAAATACCTGTGTATTCGTCCGATTTCCACAAATTTACAACTGTAGTTCGGTATATGTCTGGGGACCCATATTTCTGACGTTTATTTCTTCCTTATCAAAATAACTTCCGGTGTACTGGTTCCTTGATTTACATACACTTTTGTACTATCGGTTAATCGGTAGGTAGTGTTATTTCTCTAATGCATGAACAGTATGTAATACTCCTTTTACTATTTGAACGTGAGAAGTCATTTAAAAACTTTATTTTTTGTTTTAGAAAATTAATTAATGTTTTTGTCGAAACTGACTTTAAGAGTTACTGAACTAAGAAGAAGTAATGAAAGTACTTTTGAATTTGAGCTTCAGCATATATAAAGCTCATGGTTATTATACACACATATACATGCAGAACTATGTACGAACATTCAATAATTGAATACGTATATGGCGTTTCAGAAATAACACACATATTGTCTTTGTATTTTCCTGTTGATCAAACTGTTGAGGATACTGCTCTTTCGGTGTTTTTTTTTAGAAGCGATTGTACAGCCATGTTGTCACTATACAATCAGTGCGTTTTAAGTATGTCCAGTTATTCAGTGCTTATCACTGGATTTAGCACGAATACTTTATTAAATAGCTGTATCCGCTTTGTTTATACATACAACATATACAAACCTTGCGACAATTACGAATGTTTCGGTCATTCCTATAGTGTTGAACCACGTATTAAATACATTTTAAATGTTGTTGTGAAATTACTTTTAATACCGGCTTAATTTAAATGTATGTACATGGAATGTCACTGGCCTTTTGTCCAGTGCTCATATATCAGTAATGTCTCAATTTCCGAGCATTGGTTATTTCCATCTAATTTGCATTTTCTGAATAGCATACATACAGTTTTTATGGGAAGGGTGTATGCGATTTTGATTTTAATATGTACAGCAACAGAAAAGTTGGAAAATGTGGCATTGCTTTGTTATGGTATAAAGAAGTTAAACCATATAAGTTCACCTATGTGTATAGACTGTGACAGGATCATGGGTTTTCATGTACGGATATCACGTGACTCCTACATGTTTATAATACAGGTTTATTTGCAGAGCTCTAATCATAGTTTTAGTCGTTATCATGAGCATATGGAGATTTTGCATGATTTAATTAGTTTGTATTCACAAAGATGCAGTTACTCAGTAAGTATTTGTCCTTTAAGTTAGTGTTGCGATATAATCATTCACAAGAAGATTATATCATGCGTGTAAAACGGGATGGAGAAACGAGAAGATGGGTGGCGATTTAGATTAAAGGCCATTGACGTTAAATGCTTTTGCAAACAATGCATCAGGTAAGACATTACATCACCAGATGTCTATCCTGAAATATGCATTGTTTGACCCCTAGACATGACATACAAAATTTCCTGTTTGGCGAAAAATGGAGTGGTCCGATTTTCAACATGAAAAAAGTCGGAAGTGAAAGAGTTAACGGTACACCAGTTATATTACGGCGGCCAGTTAATCCAACATGTGTTATCTGACCTTCTCGTTCTTCCCAGACGACTGGCTACATTCTCACATATACTTATAAACAATTTGATGCAATAAAGTATATGCAATTTTATGTTATATAGATGATTGATTGATTGATTGATTAGTTTGTGTTTAATGCGCTTTCAACAATTTGTCAGTTATATCACGGCGTATCGTAGGTACGTTACAAGTAAATCTGATCCATTTATCCTGATACCAATTAGTCAGTCATAAGAAATAGACTAGTAAGTATGCCTTGCCCAAGGACACTCCTCCATGACTGGGACATCTGTCAATAGCGACGAGGTCTTTAAAACTAAGGGTATTGAGGGGTAAGAGCCCCACCTGGGTCATACATTATTTTCGAAGATTGGCCAAACCATTTTCGAAATTAGCCTAGATATCATCAAGATAAACATTCTGGTAAAGTTTCATCATGCTTGAGTTAAAAACATGGCTTCCATAGCATTAACAAAAAAAATCTTAAATTTGATCAAGTGACCTAATCTTTGATCAAAATTGCGGTCTTTTAAGTGTTAAATCAAGAATGTCCTACAACTTGGCACAGTGATCTAATTGTTGAACAAACATGACCCATATTCAAACTAAATATAATAAAAACAATCATTCTGACAAAGTTTCAGCATGCTCAAGCTAAAAGTGAAGCTTCCAGAGTCTTAACAAGATTTTCCTCCAACTTGGCTTAGTGCCCTAATTTTGTTATCCAAAATAACCAATATATAAAATTGTCCTATCATCAAGACAAACTTTCTGACAATGTTTCAAACTGCTCAATACAAAAATGCAGTGTCTATAGTGTTAACCCTTTCCCTCAAAGGACAATTCTGCAGCAGACGACTTTGAACATATTTTGTCAAAACATAGAAAATCTCTATAATTGAATAGATAACATATGACTAAAAGTGGAAAACATTGTGTCAAAAGAAGAAATTGCTCGTTTTGAGTAATTTCTTCTTTTGTCACTATGTTTTCAAAACGCCTTCTGCTGCAGAGGAATCAGAAAGCGTCTATATGAGGGAAGGGGTTAACAAGATTTGTATACAGTATTTGGCTAAGTGCCCTAGTTTTTTACTGGATCCGACACATATTCGAACTTAGGCTAGATATCATACAAGCAAATATTCTGAGGAAGTTTCAACATGCTCAAGTAAAACATGCGGCTCCCAGAGTGTTAACTAGATTTTCCTTTAATTTGAGCAGTCCTGCTAGCAAACCAACAGTGTGGACTCTGCGTAAAATATCGATCCGAATCGGCCTAAGCATGCCACACAGGCTTACCAGGATAGACACATTTCACCTGTGGATTTACTGTCAAATTGACCTGTCATTTTCATGGACTCTAAAGCTCCTTTAGACACTGTCTTTCCCTCAGATATCTGGTTTGCGGGTAAATTTATTTCATTTATACAAATATAACAAATATTTATAAATATATATATATATAAACAGTATATATAAATAAGCGTATAACAAAGGTTTTAATCTATGTTGCCTATTGAGGCAACTTGTTGTGCGACCCCACAGAACTCTTTTTTAACATTTGATTAAGGTTTAATGATGAGGAATGTTCTCGTGAGATTTGGATGAAAATTGTGGACTAAACAGTCACTTTAAGTTCAAATAACCGTGACCCTTGTATACATATGCTTCCTATCTGTGATATGAGAATAAAAGTTGTCAAGCTGAACAGATGTAATCATGATCAGTTACATATTATAGGCCAGCCCGCAGAAAAACCCAAATCTAATAAACCAGTTTTTTTTCCAAACAAATATGATGGCCCTTTATTTGAGTAAACATCAGGAATGTTAATCCACTTTAATTCAGATACATAGATGAAGTTCCAATCAGATCAGCCTTAGTACTACTTAAATTTAAATTCTGACAGTTGCTTAGAAAAGAAAATAATTTTCAAACGTTGTTTCCTGCTAAAAGACAACTTTATGAAATTTAGAAAATCTTAAATAGGTGAACATATGTCCCATTCTCATAACGACCAAAATACATCAAATTTTTTTTTTTTTACCCCGAAATAAGGACCGCTCAGCATCTTCATCATTCACTGTGAAGAAGATTATTAGATGAACAAGTTTTCCAAATTTAAAAGTAAAGGTTTGATAGTTTCCATGTAAGAGACCAAAACACATAACGGTAGTTAAGACGATTTTAATTCCAATTTTAACACATTTATTTATCAGTTTACCCATCACCAAAAGATGATTGTTATCAAACAGTTAAACGACATACTATTGGAGTAAGTATGGGAGGGTAAAGCCAAAATGAAACGTTCTGTTTTTATAAAACAATATGCGGACGGAGGTTTAAAGATGATTGACATCAAAAATTATATTTCTAGCATGAAAATAAAATGGTTAAACAAATTATTAATTCGTGAAGAAAGTAATTGCTACAAGTTAGTTTACAATATTTTTGATGTTAACAAAGTTTTTAATATGTGAAAAATATACTGTGAATACGTATAATATAAGAATACGTAAATATAAGAAATGAATTCTGGATAGATGTATTGAAGGCATATGTAATCTTTATGGAAAAGGTACGTTGTAATGATTGGTTTAAAGTTTTACACATGCCTGTATTCTATAATGAACATTTTCTTATTAATTCAAAACATATTTTTATCGAAGATATCTCTAACCGAGGCGTAAGGCTTGTAAAGGATATAATGGATGTAAATGGAAATTTTCTAACCTTGGAGAATATTGAAAACATTATGGGAAAAAGAGTCAATTGGCTAGTATTACATAGTCTAAGAAATTCTATAAACTCCTTTATATCAAAGAACAATATTGCAAAAACTGATTTTCCGTTACATACAGCCCATAACCCATGTATCAAATTCTATTTCTACGATATTTAAATAAAGACTGACTCGAACAAATTTGTCTATAATACATTAACATATAATAGTGAGGTGCCAACAAGTCAGAAAAAATGGATGGTATTATTTCCAAATGAAAACATTAACTGGAAAACAAAATATTGCAATGTTTTCAAATGTACAAATGATACCTATATACAATGGTTACAAACCCAAAAAATACATAGGATATTACCAACTAATTCATTATTATATAAAATGAAATTAGTAGATACAAACTTATGCAATTTCTGTTTAACGCAAGAGGAAACATTAAATCATTTATTTATTGACTGCGAAAAAGTTAAACCATTAATTCAACACATTCAATTAAATATCAATGAAATATATCCAATTTTAGATATATCAAATATAGATATACTTCTAGGTTGCGATAAGAAAGATTTTAAACTGGAAACTCTAGTATTAAATGTCAAACGCTATTTATACTCATGTAAAATAAAAATAATTTTTCCATCTTGGTTTGGTTTAATGAACAGCTTACATCTAGCTTGGAGTATATACAAATCGACCAAAGCAACAACAAAAGACATAGAAAAGTGGGCAGTTGTAAGACATCTGATTCAAGATCATCCCTAATCTCTAAAAAAAAGATGTTTTAAAAAAAAAAATATGCCATTTTTTTTTTCTTTTCTCATACCTATATTTTTTGTATGTTTTTTTTTTCTTTATACCCCAGCCATCAACCCAACACTATTGTTTTTTCCCGACTTTATTTTAATATGTCCTTTATATATATAAACTAAGAACTAAAAATGAAATACAATTGTCTAAAATGTATACATACAACTTTTGAATTTAATTACAGTATATATCTCTTCCTTATTTTAAATAAACAAATCTGCAGCAGTTAACTTAAAAAAGATCAGTCTTTCAATATACAAGACATATGGAAAAAGGAAGAAAGTTGCGTTTGGAAAAATAATTAGTATGAACTGTGTTTAACCCTTATCATGCTGCAAATAACTCTTAGAATACATGTACATCTGAACACAGTATAGACCAATAATTACATATGTACAATGAGTTATGGGTTTGTATTTGTGTTGTTTTTCTGACAAATTAAGCTTTAGAAAATCTCCAAAGAATAATATGAACAATGAAAAAAATGATATGATCTGCAAATCAGAGAAAAACTGTTATACAACACAATTCAGCATGATTGGGGTTTAGATGAAAAAAACGCAAACTATTTTTAAAAAAACATTTGTATGTATGTATTTATTCTTATATTCTAACGATAAATTTGAAAAATCTTGATGTAAGGTATGCGAGAGGATGGCCACGACCTCTCCATACCTATGGACGTGGCAAATAAAGTTTGATAAAAAAAAAAAAAAAAGCGCTAAGTAATAATTTAATACTTTAAAGCATATTTCATAATTTTTGTTCAACTTATAGAAATTCCAAAATAGTTCAGTTCTTAACAAGTATTGTTAGTCAGCAAGGTAACTATTTATGTAAACTTACTCAGTTACTTAAATACATTCCACCATTCATGTTTGACAAAATATAAGGGAAACAGAAATTATGAAATATACTGTTAGATACTGAAGCAATATTTTTACTAAGTTAGGTTGGTGGAATCGGACCTTTGTCTTGCAGCGCGAAAATACTGCTTTGTCTTTTTATTTTTGTTTTTTTTTCAATTTAATAAAATCCTGAGGTTTTTTCTCCTGTGACATAATTCATTTAAACTTAAAACAAAGAAATCATTTTTTGTTTAGTCGTCATCTGAAGATAAAGAAAAGAAAAAAAGAAAGAAAAAAGAAAAATATTATACTTGCCTTAAAGTCTCGCAAGCAGTTAGTTCTAACTTCCTTGTTGAATTAACCACGTTCTTCTAATGCGTAGTTATACAAATAATAGCCACCTTGCATTATATGAAATCTTTTTACGAAATTATCAATTCAGTAATTAAATATTTAAGTTTTTACGTATGTTTAAGACCGATTTCAAATATCTTGCGTTTCGTACTATCATTCAGCCGTATTGACAGGTCCTGAAGCTTTTGGAAAATATAGATTGTTTGGGGTTTAACGACGCTTAAAAAAATATACAGTCATATCGGTGCGTTTCCTGGCTACATCATACCAGTAATCAACACAACATACTTTTACAAGACTGCTTTTCATCATAAACTGTAAGCCCAAAGATGGAAAACAAATGGCGCATGTCACAGTGACTTTGTCAAACGTCGAAAAGAATAATGATCGAGATGGATGTGGAAAAAAACATCTTGAATGAAGGGTTGAACTGCACACACCGTTTAAGGTGTTAATTCAATACATCAGTGGAAAGATTCTAAGCCATAGTGCGCTTAACCAGTAATTAATTCATAAATCCACCGCTGTATATTACGGAAATTTATGGGTAAATTACCAATGTTATTGTTCAATTTAATTCTGACACCAGTGAGTAACTCGTAATATCTACCCCACAATACTTAACAAGTAGGGAAAACGATAAGTAACATTTCTTGGAACGTTGATAGGACCCGGCTGGTGATCGAAACCGCAAGTTTCTGGACCCGAGGGAGACGCTTTACCATTACACCACCGATGCGTTTCTGATTTTTGTGAAAAGATGTGTTTTGTCCAGGTAGAAATGCTGAGTTTTAATGAGAAAATAAACATTCTCGTCATAACCCATCAATTAATGGCATATATGTTACATATAGAATCATATCAATAGTGTTACTGTTGGGTAAAATGTTTTATTGATTGATTCAATTACATTTCTATATGTAAGTATTAAGGCCTCCGGCCAATGTACATTTAAAAGTACAAATTATATAATAAGAATGACACAATTTAAATAATTACAGATTACAGATTAGTTTCGTATAGAGATATTTTAGATGTTGAAACTGTTATGAATCATCGACCTTTAAATAAACCAAACCAAAAATGTTTGAAACAACACAGATTGCCTGCCAATAACCAATACCTAATTTATCAAAATTTGATATTTTTCCTGTATGACGCTCTATAACCCTGTTACCGGATATAAACAAAATATTGACAAACAACCGAGCAGTGACCCTTAAGTATATTATTTCCAGTTTAGAGAACATTAAAGATCTACACTGTATACTGGAATCATGCTGATAAATGACAGACAATAGAAAGCATGCTATATTTATGTATCTTGTGCACTGCACATTTGTAGCTCATACGTTTCCTATACACCAAGTCTGAAAGTGATACATTACACATTTATTGAGGCAATGGCCGTAGACAAAATATGAAAAAATGAGTTTACACCTAAAAACCAGATCAGATTCGGGTACAAAATATTGTATCGGTCTCCTCATCCCAATATATAAGTGTGACCACTTTAAAATGAATCCGCCAAACAGAAACAAAGTGTTGACCCATCAATGCAAACCGTAACTGACAGGCGGACGGATGGATGAACACACAGACGGACAGACAGTCACTCGCTCCGGACAAAGTAGAAAGCTTGGGGAAGTACTCGTTAACAAACAAGAGCAGTTCACGGAACGCATGTGTTGCATGCGAACGTCATATGATAAGTGAGAACATGTAAGGACAAAAATATAAGTTTGAAATGGATACAATGGAAATTAATTGAGACGATGGCTGAACTAATAAGGAACAAGAGGAACATGATGGCCCTGGACCGCTCACCTTAATTATACAATGTACTGCAATGCAAAACACATCAAGACAATTATTCTGAATGCAACCTCCACAGTGTTAACAATATTTTCCTTCATTTGGCCTAGTGATCTATATTTTTTTACCTGATATGACCCATATTCCAACATGGACTAGATATCATCAAGACAACATTCTGACAAAGTTTCAACTTGCTCAAAGTAAAGATGCGGCCTCCGGAGTTTGAGCAATATTTTCCTTTATTGACCTAGTTTCTGATCCAATATGACCCATATTCGAACTTGACCTAGATATAATTCAGACAAACATTCTAACCAAATTGCAAGGTGCTGAAGCAAAAAATGCGGCATCCAAAGTGTTCACAAGATTTTCCTTCAATTTCATCTAGTGACCTAGTTTTTGACCCAGCATGACCCATATTCGTACTTGGCTTACATATCATCAAGAAAAACATTCTGATAAAGTTTTATCATGCTGAAATTAAAAATGCAGTATCCAGAGTGTTAACAAGATTACCCTTCAATTTGGGCTAGTGACCTAGTTTTTAACCCGGCATGACCGATATTCGAACTTGGCCTAGATATCATTTAGACAAACATTCTGACCAAATTTCAAGCTGCTGAAGCAAGAAATGCGGCATTCAAAGTGTTAACAAGATTTTCCTTCAATTTGACCTAGTGACCTAGTTTTTGACCCGGCTTAACCATATTCGAACTTGACCTAGATACTTTTAAGACAAACATTCTGACACAATTTCAAGCTGCTGAAGCAAAAAATGCTGCATCAAAATTGTTAACAAGATTTTCCTTCAATTTGGCCTAGTGACCTAGTTTTTGACCCGGCAGAACCCATATTCGAAATTTACCTAGATATTTTTAAGACAAACATTTTAACAAACTTTCAAACTGCTGAAGCAAAACTTGCGGCCTCTGGAGTGTAAACGAGATTTTCCTTCAATTTGACCTAGTGACCTACTTTTTGACCCGACGTAACCCATGTTCGAACTTGACCTACATATCATCAAGACAATCATTCTGACATGCTCAAGTTGAAAATGTGGCCTCCAGAGTGTTAACAAGATTTCCCTTCAATTCGACCTAGTGACCTAGTTTTTGACCTCATATGACCCAGTTTCAAACTTGTCTAAGATTTTATGGAGATGAACGTTCTGATAAACTTTCATGAATATTGGATGCAAAATATAGCCCGTAGAGTGTAAACAAGCTCAAATGTTGACGACGCACGACGAACGACGGACGAACGCCGGACAAAATGTGATCACAATAGCTCACCTTGCACTTCGTGCATAGGTGAGCTAAAAGTGGAGATAACTAAAATAAGCAGACCGGAGTTATGTACCTAGTATTTTGCCGTTCCTGATCGCACGGTATAAGTGTGACCACTTTGAAATGAATCTGTCAAACGGAAACAACGTTTTGACCAATAAATGCAAACCGTGACGGACGTACAAATGCACATTCAGGCAGACAGCACATAAGTATTGATTAAAGAAGACTGGTTCGATGCGTCAAAACACGTCCGTGTTTACGAAAGGGTTAACAATGTTACGTTATTTGTAATGTATTCGTTATAATACAAGCCGCATCTAGTGATTTGCAGTTCAATTGAATTTCCAAAACGGGACCGTACAAGGTTAATTGACATAGAAAAATATTTAGACTACATTTCTAGTTTATTTGTCAACAGATACAGCTAGGACTAGATTATATGTTGACGGACGTTAAGTATTCAATTCACAAAATCACTATAAGCGCCTCACTTATAAATAAATATTGACCTTGCGGTTATAACTCGTGTGTTTGTTGAAATTAACTAATCTCTAATTTGTAGATTGAATTTATATTTCCTAGTTGGGTTGACATACTGAGAGACAAACGGAAAGATGGAAAAATATCTTTTCCAGCGACATATGAGAATATTCAACACGAGACGCGCCCTGTTTTACCAACAATATCCCAGTATCTGTGAAACCGTTAGTACCATAATGTCATGGCTAAACTATTGAACTAAATCAATGAAAGCATAATTTGATGAATAGTAATGAAAACAATGTGGAAAATGACAAACATGCTGATTATCATTCATCTGTTAAGGTTAGTCAAAATGTGTTAAAAGGGGTAAAGGTTAAAATAATAACTGTAGGGAAATGTTTTTTTATCTAGATTAAAGAAAAAACTTGATCCATGTTTCAAAGCATTGTTTGAAAAGGTGGAATTGCTCATTGTCAGCAATTGCTCCGTTTGCAAATATACTTTCAATATTCGTATGTAACTAATTACCTATAACGGAAACGGTTGAACCATTTCCCGCTTACAGTCTCTTTTTGACGCATGTGCAGCAGACGGCATTGGAATACATAGTGACAAGAGGAGAAATTGCTTTTCGTGACCCATTTCCTCTATATTAACTAAGTACCTATAACGAAAACGGTTCAACCATTTCCCACTTACAGTCTCTGTTTGACCCATGTGCAGCAGACGGCATTAGAATACATAGTGACAAGAGGAGAAATTGCTTATCGTAGGCGATTTCTACTTTTGCCACAATGGTTTCAACTCCTTTCAATAATAATAATTTTATTTACAGTCATTTTTGTATGTCTCTATATGTATTCTAAGTCGACTGTTGTAGACTAGTGGGGTTGACTTTCGACCCAATGAAATCATTGTTAACCAAATGGCAAACCAATCAAAACTCGTATTTCGCGGATGAAGACAATTGTGCGAATTGGTTGCAGCCGTAAGTCTACTTTTCGAAAAGCATGCTATGAATGGGATAGGGGCGAACAGTCCCTATCCCAATTATGCTGCAAAGGCGTCAGAAGTCGCCCACAGCGGATATATACTAAATACTGCCTGTAAACAGATAGGTTCCAATAAAGCATGTTCCTTTGATGATATAATCTACGAATATTTTAAAGAGAGCATACATTTAATGGGAAATGCTCTTTTTTTGGTCTTTAATTATATTTTAGAGTCAGGAAAATTCTCATTGACTTGGTGTAAAGGGCTGATCATACCTATTTTTAAGAAGGGTGATTCTTCCGACCCTAATAATTATAGAGGCATTCCTCTAACTAGCTGTTTTGCTAAACTTTTTACACTTATATTAAACAATAGGTTAAATAAATGGACAGAGGAATGTGATATCCTGACGGACGCTCAATTCGGTTTTAAATCAGGATATAGCACGGTGGATGCGGTATTTATTTTAAACGCATTAATAGAAAAGCAATTAAATAGTAGGGGTAAACTGTTTACATGTTTTGTTGACTTTAAAACGGCATTTGATAGCATAGATAGGGATGCGTTGTGGTATAAACTTATTAAATCGGGTGTCGATGGTAAACTTTTTACGGTCATACAGTCGATGTACTAAAATGTCAAAATGTGCGTTAAACATGTAAATAACCTATCAGAGTTCTTTGACAGCAATATAGGTATATTCCAAGGGGAGATAACCTCACCGATACTGTTTTCTTTATTTCTAAATGACATTGAAACATGCTTTCAAAAGGATATATCTGAAGGATTAACAATAGATCAAATTACCATATACCTACTCCTGTTTGCAGATGACGCGGTACTTGTATCAGAGACAAGGGAAGGGTTACAAGGCTTACTACAGAGCCTAGAATAATACTGTTCGAAATGGAAATTAACGGTAAACATAGACAAAACAACAGTTATGGTACTTATGAAAGGGGGAAGGGCCGGGCGAGATTGGGTATGGTCATATTCAAGCAATACAATAGATGTAGACAGTTTTAACTATCTAGGGATATTATTTACAAGCGGGGGTTCATTTCACAAAGCAAATAAGTCACTCGTAGGAAAAACGCTGAGGGCGATGGGATCACTATTAAGTGTTACCAAAGAATACCATCTACCAGTCAATATTTTACTCAATTTATTTGATAGTTATGTTAACTCAATACTGTGCTACAACTGTGAGGTGTGGGGCCTAAACCAAGCTGAAAATGTCAAAATAGTCCATAGAAAATTCTGCAAACGTATTCTTAATGTTAAAATGACAACAAACTCTCTATCACTGTTATCAGAACTTGGTCGTTTCCCATTGATAATAGGACGAAATATACACATAGTCAAATACTGGTTAAAATTATTTCACAATAAAACAAAAAAATGTATTCTATCAACAATAGTCAGATTACAAAACCAAGAAATACAGAACAATTCACAAGTTAAAAACTGGTGTAACAGAGTTAAACGTTTATTAGAAAGTTCAGGATTTAATGAAATATGGCTTCATTATTAGAATAAAAGACCTACATATAACTAATTGGGCTACTAGTATAAACATGTGCTCGTCATTGAATACATTTCGATATATGAAAACTAATTACGAAAGATCAAGCTATATTGATATTCTAGACAATAAACAACAACGAAGCCTCATCAGTAAAATAAGACTATCATCCCATGATTTAAAGATAGAAACCGGAAGATATAATAACACTAACAGAAATGAAAGATATTGTGAATTATGCCAACTACATGATATAGAAGATGAATATCATTTTACCCTAATTTGCCCGCACTATAATGAAACCCGATCAAAATATGTAACTAAGTATTTTTCTAAAAATCCAAGTATGTATACATATTTTGAATTACTGAACTCAAGTAAAAAAAAGACTTTACTAAACCTTATATATTTCTATAAAAACGCATTCCAGAAGCGAAGGGATTATTATCTAGCCAGTACATGTGACTAATGGAACCAGGAAGAGATGAACATGTAATCTATGTAAATACTAATAATTTGTGTAAAAGACCAATAATCTGTTCAATGTTTATATATGTACACGTATAAACTATGTATATGTATATATAATGTCAGTGTGTACCATGTATAAGATATACCATGTATACTTAAACAAAAAACATCGGAAGACAACAACCAAAGATCGAAGGCATTGTGAGAAAAGCAGGAATGTGAACACGTTACTTCTTTCCATACAATGACTTTAAAATATAATAATATAATATGCCAAAAAAAGTCAACAAAATGGAAAAGGGTAAAATTATTGTTGTGTCTATGTGCAATAACTTAAATATGATATATGTTATGAAAATATGTTTTGATTTCATTATGTTTTATTAAAAACAATATATTCACAATAGATAAACAGTGTGAATGTCAGGTTGGTAACTTCTTGGGTTTCGTTTTGTAAGGAGTTGTCAGCCATTCACCTGTATAGAAAATATACCCGTTTCCTCTCTACAACATATAACTTATTGAATGCTTTTAAGTTGTTTAAACTGAACAATTTGAGTATCTTATATGTTGCTAAGATCTGCAAAATGATTAGATAAATAAATAAATGCTTTTGTCACAAATATTATCAGATGTGTGTAGATGCCGGAAGGTAATGGTAAAAAATATTAGTATATGACCAGTACTGGAGGATGTATGTTCCAGGAATAAGTAACAATAAGCGGAAGTATTTTAACATTTTCAACATAATGTATAAAATTACGATAACAATGTTATGTATATGTATGTATTAAACAACATGCCATTTGTTGTTGAATGTATATTTATATGTATGTTTTATATGACTATGAGCTTATATGCTTAATGCCAATTAAAATTACTGTTCTGTTCTGTTCTATACCAATATATTCCTTATGTTTTTAATGTTTTTCACGTCGATGCAAACAAAACATTATACATATGACACAATAGTGATTAGATTAGATTAGATTAGATTGTTAGTTAACCCGTTTTAGATTACCGACTCACTTGTTTAGCAGACGACTTTTGCAAACATTGTAATTGATGTGGGAATTTGATCAGTATAAGCATTCCTCCGTTTGTCATAATGTTTTCTAATGCTTAAACGTTAATTGAGCCAAAATCCCATCCATGTGTTTGTTTATGTTTTGAATGTCGCCTGTAGCTGTTAGTTGTATATTTGAAAGGGTTAAAAACCATAGTCAAACCGATTGAACGAATTATACGAAAGATAAGACACGTTGACGTTCTTCCAAGTATTTAACCCTTTAACGTAAAGACGCTTTCTGACACATCTGCAGCAGATGACCTTTGAAAACATTGTGGCAAAATGAGAAATTTCTCCAATTGCCCCTCTTTCTACAATGAGTACAACTCAAAACATGTATATCTTTTCATTTATAGAGATTTTTTACTAGGGATGGCACTGAATACGAAAATAAGTATTCGATTATTCGATCACAAAGTATTCGAATATTTTACCTATATATGCATGCTTTGCCAAAAAAGAGTTTATAAATTTGTTATTGCTGTAAAGTTATACTATTGTTGTCTTATTTTATTCATCCCTCAGTTCTCGCATTAACATTTCCGTTCAACCGATGAATTCGAATGAAAATATTGTTCGTGAAAATACGTCAGTAAAGTGCTTAGATTGTAATTAATTGATCACTTGCTTAATGTATTGATTACGTAACATTTAGTTCTGATTACCATGTATACATCTTTAATATTGTTTAAAACGACGTGAAATATTCCCCATTCTCAAATCTGTTTAAAATATGACAAATCCGACAGGGACCGTCGTGAAGGGTGAAGGTCGTTTTAATTTTAGAAATGTGGAACTGCGCCAAAACAATGGATTTTTCGCATTGATGTAAATGTATCATTCTAAAAAGCCGTAATTAAATGTTTTATAAGATGAATTTACGGCGTTTTAAAACGAAACCATCACTATTGTATCGATTACTTTAATGGCCTAAAGCACGGATTATCAGTTGTTATCTACAGTATTGACATCCATAATAATAAGCGTAAAATGGACCATCGGTAACCCTTTACTTGCATGTTTTAGCTAAAAGGTGTGGGTAAAAATCTGAAGTATCCTCAATTTGATTCATATATATATATATATATATATACATGTATATATATATTAAGGAATACTCCTGATTGTAATCGACTATTCGAATCATGATATAGCATTCGAATATTCGTTGCCATCCCTATTTTTGTCCTATTTTCGTCTGGATGATTTAAAGTCGACTACTTAATTTGTGTTGTATGCGAGTAAGGGTTAACACAATTAATTGTTTTATAAATCTATTCATTGTGGGTAATATGAGTCGATGATCACCGATTTACATGAACAGCAATAGCCTAGCCACCTTGTTTTTAAAATATCTATAGGTGCAACCTTGTTAACGAAAATAAACTTTAAATATTTGTAATCGAAACTTGTTTTACGCCGCTTTCAACAATTTTTCAGTTATATCACAGCTTCCGTGGTAAGTTACCAGTACTACTGGTACATTTATCCTGATACCAGTCAGTCGTAATGCTAGCCCCAACTCCCTAACGTATGGAAAATAGTAATAAATATGCATACATTATTTTATACCAAACTTGCTTATACGATAAGTTAAATCTTAGGTCTTGAAGAAGGCCGTCACGAGGTAAATTTGCATATTTTGAGTTTATAAATATATTGAGTTATAGACCAATCGTGGTAAAATAAAAATAATAATACAAAAAAGTTGGTTATTATTTATTTAATAGTATTAGTGAACTTCGCAATGTTCAATCCGTATCTTTGCATGACCGATGTATTTTATGCATATCCAAAATAGCGGCCCCCATTTGCGAGTTTTTGGCATTTTCAAATATACTCACAGGTTATTGAAAATAACAGTTTGTTATCTATGGACGTAAAAAGGCATCTATGTTTGTTTTCGTATAATAGCCGCACTGCATGCATATTCTATTGCGGAGTTACTAGTATCGGGGTTATGGAACACATCGCTAGAGGAAATACTTAAATTAGACTGTGTATTCGCGTAGTCAATGATTTCTTAAGTTTTATCACAGCGTTTCCTGTGTCGGTTATTTGTACCACTGGTCCGTCTAACCTGACACAAGCAAGTAATAATACTAACCCCATAATCCTTGGCGATATGGAGGGAGCACCATTACTAAAATGTTTAAAGCATTTGAATGATCCGGCCCGGGATCGAAACCGCGACCTGCATTAATACAGTCGATCTACCACTTACACCACATAATCATCCAGCTAAATGTAATAAAGACCTATCTTTATATTTTGTCAAAGTTATATAAGTGTAACCCTACTATTAATGTGCTTGTTTACCCTTTTAAACACGCCGCAAATATGCAGCCATTGGAATTATTCAAACACAAATATGGAAACCCTTTGTAAATTTAAGCATGATTATTGCATAGAGTTGTAAACATTGTGGCAACAGAACAAAATGCTCATTTTGGGCAATATCCCCATTTGACATGTTATGGTCAGGCATACTGCAATAATGGCGGAGTACTTTGGAAATGCTGTAGCATTCGAAAGGCTATAGAGACTACCTTTGAGTGGACCAAAAGGTTTACCTTTTAAACTCTGAATGCAGTTTGATTTGTTATTTATGTATTGATTATAAATATCAAGTTCTACCTGTCCACTGAATAGTTTACGAACATCCTTTTATGGAAGGAGATTGTGATGTAATTAATTATCTCCTTCCATTGCCTTGGTACCATGACCTTTATCAAATATGCACTATAACATGTATTACTATAGGAACATTTTTTATAAATACGCTTATCAATAACACAAAATATTTAATTTCTTAACAAGTATTGTTAGTCAGCAAGGTAACTATTTATGTCAACTTAGTCATTTACTTAAATACATTCTACCATTATTGTTTGACAAAATTTAGGGGAAACAGAAATTATGAAATATGCTGTTAAATACTTAAGCATCATTGTCACTAAGTTAGGTTGGTGGAATTGGACCCATGTCTTGCAGCGCGAAAATACTGCTTTTTCTTTTCTTTTTTTATGTTTTCAATTTAATCAAATCCTGAGCTTTGTTCGAAAAATATTATACTTGCCTTAAAGTCTCGCAAGCAGTTAGTTCTAACTTCCTTGTCGAATTAACCACGTTCTACTAATGCGTACTTATACAAATAATAGCTTGCATTATATGAAATCTTTTTACGAAATTCTCGATTCAGTAATTAAATATTTAAGTTTTACGTATGTTTAAGACCGATTTCAAATATCTTGCGTTTCGTACTATCATTCAGTCGTACTTACAGGTCCTGAAGCTTTTAGAAAATATAGATTGAATGTGGTTTAACGACGTTTTACACAAATATACAATCATATCGGTGTGGCCAGTTAACCTACCAATCCTGGCTACATCATACCAGTAATCAACCAAACATACTTTTACATTTCTGCTTTTCTACATAGACTGTATGCCCAAATGTGGAAGACAAATGGAGCATGGCATAGTGACTTTTGTCACACTTCTGAAAGAATGTTGACCGAGCTGGTTGTGGAGAAAAACCCTCTTGAAAGATAGGTTGAACTGTACACACCGTTTAACGGGTTATATCAATAAATCAGTGGAAAAAAAGCCAAGCCATTGTTCGCTTAAGCAGTAATTAATTCATAAATGAGCCGCTGTATATTACGGAAATTCTTAGTAAATTACCATTGTTACTGTTCAATTTAATCCTGACACCAGCGAGAAGCTCGGAATATTAATCTCACAATTCTTAGCAAGGAGAGAAAACAGTAACTGCCACTACTTTTAAACTTCGGTAGTACCCGGCCGGTTATCGAAAGCTTCCGTACCCGAGGCAGACGCTTTACCATTACACCCTCGATGTGTTTCTGACTTTTGTGGAAATATGTATTGTGTCAAGGTGCAAACGTATTTTAAAAAAAATATTGACTTGTTTATCCGAAATTTTGATGAGAGTATAAACATTCTCGTCATAAGACATCAATTAATGGCATATATGTTACATATAGTAACTCAATAGTGTTACTGTTTGGTAAAATATTTGATTGATTGATTCAATTAAAATCAATTCCATTTCTATATTTAAGTATTAAGGCCTCCGGCCCGTGTATATTTATATGTATATATAGCATATAATAAGAATGACACAATTTAGATGATTACAGATAAGTTTCGTAGAGAGATATTTTAGATGTTAAAACTGTTATGAATCATCGACCTTTACCAAACCAAAAATGTTTGTAACATCATAGATTGCCTGCCAATAACCAACACCTAATTCATCAAAGTTTGACCTTTTTCCTGTATGATGCTCTATAACCCTGTTACCGGATATTAACAAAATAAAACACGAAGGACAAAATACAACAACCGAGTAGCGACCCTTAAGTATAATATTTCCAGTTCAGAGAACACTAAAGATCTACACTGTATATTGGAATCATGCTGATAAATGACAGACAATTGAAAGTAATGTTTCTTGTGCACTGCACATTTGTAGCTCGTAAGTTTCCTATACACCATGTCTGAAATTGATACATTACACATTTATTGATACAATGACCGAAGAAAAAATATGAAAAAATGAGTTTACACATAATAAACAGATCAGATTTGTGTACAAAATATTGTATCGGAATCCTTGTCCCAATGTGTAAGTGTGACCACTTTAAAATGAATCCGCCAAACAGATACAAAGTTTAGACCCATCAATGCAAACCGTAACGGACAGGCGGACTTATGGACGAACACAAAGACGGACGTACAGTCACTCGCTCCGGACAAAGTAGAAAGCTTGGGGAAGCACTCGTTAACAAACAATAGCAGTTCACGGAACGCATGTGTTGCATGCGAACGTCATATAATAAGTGAGAACATGGAAGGATAAACATATACACACTCCAAACACAGCATGTTTATGCTAAAATAATGGTTATTATGTACTGCACATCTGTAGGTCATAAGTTACAAACAAACCAAGTTTGAAGTGGATACAATGGAAATTAATTGTGACAATGGCTGAACTAAATAAGGAAAAATGAAGAAAACTAAAATAAGCAGACCAGAGTTATGTACCTATTATTTTGCAGTTCTCCTGATCGCACGGTATAAGTGTGACCACCTTGAACTGAATCTGTCCAACAGACACAACATTTTGACCAATAAATGAAAACCGTGACGGACGGAAGAATGCACATTCAGGCAGACAGCCGGCCAGACGCCGGATAATGCATCCAAGCTTTACAGACAGAAACAACACTTAAATTATAGATTACAGAAGACATGTTCGATGTGTTAAAACACGTATGAGTTTAGGAAAGGGTTAACAATGCTATGTTATTTGTAATGTATTTGTTATCACATATAAGCCACATCTATCGATTTGCATTTTAAATAAATCTCCGAAACTGGACCGTACAAGGTTTATTGACAAAAACCTTTAATAAACTACATTTCTAGTTTATTTGTCAACTGATACATCTAGGACTAGATTACAAGTTGACGGACGTTGAGTATCCATTGTACGCACAAACATTATAATTCAGGTCCCAAATTCACTACAAGTACCTCACTTATAAATAAATATTGACCTTGCGGTTATAACTCGAGTGTTTGTCGAAATTAACTAGTCTCTAATTTGTAGATGGAATTTATATTTCCTAGTTGGGTAGACATACTGACAGACAAACGGAAAGATGAACAAATATCTTTCCAGCTACATATGAGAAAATTCAACACGAAACGCGCCCTGTTTTACCAACAATTTCCCAAGTAGCTGTGAGACCGTAAGTACCATAATGTCATGGCATGTATAAACAGTAGGACGTTCTCTCTTTGGATGAATTATGTAATAACAAGTTTACATGGTATGATATGTTTACATTCTTCCTAACCCTTTACACCATATACTAAATCTACAGCAAACAACATTGCACTAATGCTTAACTATTGAACTGAATCAATGAATGTACAATTTGATGAATAGTGATGAAAACATTGTGGAAAAAGACAAACATGCTGATTATCATTCATCTGTTAAGGTTAGTCAAAATGTGTTAAAAGGGGCAAAGGTTAAAATAATAACTGTGGGCAAACGTTTTTTTTTATCTAGATTATAGAAAAGAAAAACTTGATCCAAGTCTCAATGAATTGTTTGAAAAGGAGGAATTGATCATTGTCAGCAATTACTCCGTTTGCAAACATACTTTCAATATTCGTATGTTACTAAGTAGCTATAACGGAAACGGTTCAACCTTATCCCGCTTACAGTCTCTTTTTTACATATGTGCAGCAGACGCCATTGGAATACATAGTGACAAGAGTAGAAATTGCTTATCGTGACCCATTAGCTCTTTTTCCACAAAGGTTTCAAGTATAGTTTTCCCCTAGATGTAAGGCAAAATTGCCCGTTATCATTCATCTGTTGCATGTTATTTAAAATGAGTCCGGAAGATGGAAAGAGTTAAAGAATGTACATATAGTCCAGTCAGCACATACTTGAACATCAAACTAATCGCAACAGAAACGGTCTATTAAATCAAAAGAAGTTTATAGGATATATAACAACATGTTAAAAATCAACATCTACGCAGCCATAACTGAAATAAAATAGAAGAATATGTGCTCATGTTGGGTACTCACCGTACTTTGATTGATACACCAAGCTCTGATTTGCAATGGATCAAATTCATGAGAATTGCAAAATGAATCATTAAAACATATTTTTGCTTTAACGGATCTCATAATCCATAGCTTTTGTTGTAATAACATCAAAGCAGCATTCATTTTGATACTTCAAAGATAGCAGTATACCTTAAGAAATGGTTAAAATCAGAGCGGTAAGTATGACTTTCAACACTTTGATCCAAGCGTCTGGATAGTATGCAAAACAAATTTCAACAGATTAACCGTTTCCCTCATACGGCAATTCTGCAGCAGACGACTTTGGACATATTTTATCAACAAATTGAAAAGCTCTATAACTGAATGGATAACCTATGACTAAAAGTGGGAAACATTGTGGCAAAAGGAGAAATTGCTCGTTTTGAGCTATTTCTTCTTTTGTCACTAGGTTTTCAAAAAGCCGTCTGCTGCAGAGGCGTCAGAAAGCGTTTTATATAAGGGAAAGGGTTAACACAAAACAATCAATGGTATGAGGTAAATTGGTGTTTATAATTTTATCACAATAATTGCTGAAGGAAATATAATTATTCTTGTCAATGGTACATTGGATACTTTTAAAAGCATCGTATGTGGTTATAATATTGGAGTATTCAATTGGTTTCAATGAATACTATTACACTCTTATTTGTGTTATTAAATAGTAATGATAATTAATTTTGATCTGTATAGTTGAGTAATAGTTATAGGAATGTCTCTAAAACACTCTAAAACACACAAAAAACATACATATGTTTGCTCATGTGCGAAGAACATTCTTAGCAAAATATATAATCTCAATATATTTTTGTTTGTTTGTTAATGTGTTTTACGCCACTTTCTACAATTATTCCTAATACTAAGCTCACAACCCTGAGTGCCAAGGAGGGAAAACTATCATTACAATGTAAATAGTATTTGGTATGACACGGCCGGGGATTGAACTGGAGCGTCCTCTACATTGGGCATACACTGTCCCATTACATCACACATGTAACCTATTGTTGCGTAATCTGCCTTGCCAGAATGAAACTTGAAAGTAATTAATATGTTGTGTATCTGTCTGTTTGTGCATCTGTCTGTGGGACCATTCTAGCATCGGGTTTTGACAAAATAATATGAATACATGTATATCAGAAATTGTTCAAAGAGAGAAGTTTGTCATTTTCTAATGTTTTTCAACTGTCTATTTTAGCAAAGCATGTTATTCTCTGAATGTTAACTATTTTCCTCATTTGTTGTCAAAGCAGATATATCTATATCCTAACAGGTAAAGGATTATGCTGTCCACATATTTCCAGTCATTCATTTGTTATACTTTAGTCTTCTGCTACAGATTTGTTGACGTGGGAAATGGTTAAAACACAAGATGGCAATTTTTTTTTTGAAACCCTTATATTTTTATTTTAACAGTTTTTCAAGTTCACAGCGTGTCGCTGCCTTCGTAATTCACCGAAACCGTCATCCTGACCTTGATCCCTGAGTGCTTATGTTATGTTTCCCCACAAGTCTATGCTGCAAGGAGGATAGACATGAATCAGTCCATTGTGTTAACCAATTGCCACGTACACCAAATTTGCAGTAGACGACTTTGAACACATCTATGCAAAAATACGAAAATTCTCTATATAATTATGAAAGTACAAATAATTGAATAGTTGAAGAAGAAGAAATGTTTCAACGTTTTGTCCAGATGTTTTCATAGGTGTCTGTTACAGATTTGTTGGGATGTGGGAAATGATAACAGTTAGTATTTAACCCATCTTTTCTAAACAACATTACATGGACTTAAAAATGTATCAAGTTAACTCTTAAATTTCCCACATATAGATGCTTTCTGACACCTAGCTCTGCAACAGACGACATTTGAAAACACTGTCACACTAGAATAAATTGCTCAAAACAAGTAATTTCTCCTTTCGCCACTTTGTTTTCAACTCTGTTTGATAACTATACTTTCATTTATAGGACGTTTCCATACTTTTGCGAAGATGTGTTCGAAGTCGTCTTGCAGATTTGCTATTAGTGGGAAAGCGTTAACATTTGTCGTGCATTGTCCTTTCTTTGATTGATAAGTTTATTGGTTATTTATATGTTAACCTTGCATAACTTTGTTTTCCATATATGTATACAGGGACATCGATATTCCAAATTCTTTTCAGAGCTTTCGTTAGATTATAATGAATTCCTCTCTTATTTAGTGCCCGCTAGTTTTTGTCACTCCCTTCAATCTTGGAACGACTATTGGTCTTTACCCAACTAATCATGCATATCTCAGCCAATATTGGTTGCCAACATGTATAACCATTTCCAACATGCAGATGTATTTGAGAAATTTACATCACACAAAATGTGAAAACCCTCTGTCAAAAGAGGAAATTGCAAATAGTTGACTTTCATTTATAGCAATGTTCAACATTTTCCTCAGATGTTTTCAAAATCGGTTGCTGCAAATTTGTTGTATATAGGAAAGGGTTAAGAATAATTGAGGAAAGGATAGGAAAAAATTGACAAAACAGATATTTCAATTCAATTATTTTAAGTATTCACCAGTAATTTTCTACCAATTATAGTTTAAAACATGTTTGTTTGATATCAGAAACAGAAATCTTTAAAAACACGTTGCTTTCTATACAAATGCTAATCTATGAGAGGGTCTTCTTTTGTCAGTCAAGCTGAACAGATTTTATACAATATAGGAGTAGTTGTTAGTCCATTTTGTAAATAATGCCGTATCTAATGAATTACTGTAAATAAAGAAGAGTCGAGTCTGCTGTGAAAGGCCTCTCAATCTTGCATCTGTGAAAATCCAAGACTCAGGACAGAGAACTAGATATTAACCCTTTCCACATACAAGAAATCTGCTGCAGACGACTTAACATCTAGACAAAAATACGGAAAATTTCTATAAATAATGATGATTTCTGAAAGAAGTTTTGAGCAATTTCTTCTTTTGCCACAATGTTTTTAAAAGTCGTCTTCTGCTGCAGAGGCGCCAGAGTATGTATATATGTAGGAAAGGGTTAATAAGGAGTAAACAGGTATTTTTGCAAGAATATCATTGTTTTGGCTTAACATACATAACGTACTCAAACTAATTATCGTAGTGAGACTATTTTTGTAATACCCACAACATAGGGTTTGAGGGTCTTCAAAGGAGGTTGGAGAGTGAAATACATTGTACAAGCGTTGTCTAGAGCTCTGATAGGATGGACTATACATTTTTAGTTTCATCCGAGTCCTACATGTTCTGCTACATCAAGATGAGCAATTATAAGCTCACCAAAGTAGTCTCTCAAAATGTCACCTCTGTGGAGCAAATAGCGATCTTTAGAACCACATTCTGCATATTCTTACAAAAAGCAAACAGTATATATATCAAAAAAAGTCAGGTTATTTTGTGGGAATAGTGTGGAAAACATTGCACGAAAAAAAGACATTTGGTCTCCATTATCAATCTCTCAGTTTCTCATAATGTTTTCCTAAATTGTCAGCATTCAGATGACTCGAAAAGTGATTCTATTCGGATAATGTTTAAATCTCTTAAGAGCAACACCTCTGTAGAACGGCTGTACATATTTAACCCTTTCCCACATAAAAACGCTTTCTGACGCCTCTGCAGCAGATGACTTTTGAAAACATTATGACAAAAGGAGAAATTGCTCAAAACGAGCAATTTCTCCTTTTGCCAGTGTTCTCAACTCTTTTCAGTAATTATACCTACATTTATAGAGCTTTCCTTAGAACATTTTTAAGATACTTTCAAAGTTGTCTTCTGCAGATTTGTTGTATGTGGAAAAGGGTTAACTTGCCTCTGTACGGTGTTGATCTGGGTACGGGAAACTGTATGTTTCTATTACAAATACGTGGTAATGCCCAGCTCTTTTACCTCGATGTGATACCAACATACAATACAATACAGAAGCAATAAGACCCCTTTTGCCATGATAGAGCTAAAACATAATTGAACTTCACCTCAAGAAAAAAATAAATGCCTTTCATTCTTTAATATAGATAATGCTATCTTCTTTAAATCCCCATTGTAGGGCACAAACACAATTCATATTTAGACTTAATGGCACAAGTTTTAACCATTCCCACATATCTATCATTGTGGAAGACAGTGGTGCAGAGGTAGAGCGTCGGCCTCTCGTATCTTGACATTGGGAGTTTTCCATATAAACGGCGCGAGTACTGGTTAAGTCTCCAGTAAGCAGACATCGAGAGTGATTAATCAAGTCAAAGGCTTGTTTCGCAATCGATATAAATAAAATAAATAAGTTTAAACTAAACTATCATTGTAGTTATATTAGAGATTAGTCTGTATAGTAATAAGTATAACTCTCTGTATCCTTTATCGTGCATTATACTGTCTTTCCCCGATATGCTGATTTAAATTCATTATCGTTGATTACATTATGAAGCAAAATGTTATATTTGGACATTTTGAAGAGCTATTTATATATAGTGTTGAAAACTTTGTAGGAAAAGGGGAGTTTGCTCTTTTTTTTTTACGGGTTTCAAAACATATACATTTCGGAGACATTTAAACAAATCCTTTAATAGCTATTGATTAAGCAAAATAATTAAAATCCGGAACAAAATGTTAAACAGTGTTGAAAAGGTATGCTTTGTAAGAGCAATGCCCTCTTTTTCTACAATGTTTTTAATATTTGTCTTCAAGTGTGCATTAGTCGGCCTGTTTGTTGAAGAAGTCTTCTTGCACAAGCCTATGCTCAACTTGATTGATTGCTTGTGTATCTAAGTTACTTTATGGCACTGTTTAGTGTTATGTGTATGCCTGCTTGCGCAAGTGGGTGGGGTAAGATATACCTCGAAGTATGCTCACAAATGTCTATAAATTGATACAAAGTAGATAAATTCATACAAAGTAGATAAATTCATTTTTTATTCAGATTACATTTGTGTTAGATATATTATAAAACTAAGGTACAATGTGCGCTTAAGTTTATTCCTTGCATAGATACTTAGAAACAATGTTGAGAACAGTTGGTGTTTTCAGAGACATATTTATAAACATATATGTGTTTATATGTCTCTGGTGTTTTCTACCTTTTGGGTTATCATATAAATAAGGTAAATATACCAATTTTCCCTCTGAAGATTTGTGTAGATTTGTTATCAGTGATGTTTTAGGTAACAAACTATCAAAAAACTATAATATCATTTCTGTTGCAATTAGTTTGATGTTGAGCCCATTTTCCCCACTTACTGACTTGACTAATAGTAAAACGTTTAATTGTGAAAAGAACTAATTTGAAACGTGTTTGAAAGCATTGTGTCAAAAGAAGGAATTGCTCATTGTCAGCAATAGCTCCATTTTCTACAATATTTTCAATATTCGACTGTTATAGTATCACGTAAAGGGGTTCGATTTAATGGAAATGGTGTAACCATTTTCCGCTTACAGACGCATGTGCAGCAGACGACATTCGAAAACATCGTGAAAAGAGGAGAAATTGCTTATCGTAGGAAATTTCTACTTGTGTCACAATGGTTTCAACTCATAATAATTCTATTCACAGTAATTTGCGTATTTCTCTTTATGTATTATAAGTCGACTGTTGTAGACTAGTGGGGTCGACTGTCGAACCAATGAATCATTGTAAATCAAATGGCAAACCAATCAAAACTCGTATTTCGCGGATAAAGACAATGGTGCGACTAGGTTGCAGCCGTAAGTCTACTTTTCGAAAAGCATGCTAGGAATGGAATAGGGGCAAAAAGCACCTATCCCAATTATGCAATAAAGACGTCAGAAATTGCCCACAGCGGAGATATACCAATATATTCATTATGTTTTTAATGTTTTTCAAGTCGATACAAACACAAGAATACATATATGACACAATAGTGATTAGATTAGATTAGATTATATTGTATTGTTAGTATCCTTTTCAGCACGCCTACTCACTTGGATGCAAGCAGACGACTTTTGCAAACATTGTAACTGATGAGGGAATTTGATCAGTATGAGCATTCCTCCTTTTGTCGTAATGTTTTCTAATCTTTAAACTTTAATTGTGCCAAAATCCCATACATGTGTTGTTTATGTTTTGAATGTCGTCTGTAGCTGTTAGTTGTATATTAGAAAGGGTTAGAAACCATAGTCAAACCGATGGTTCGAGATCTACGATAAATTAAACACTTTGACGTTCTTCCAAGTATTTGACCCTTTAATTTAAAGGAATTATCCTTCGGTGGTCCCGTTTCAAATTTGTTTAAATATATAAATTCTAAACACAACTTGTGTTGCTGCGGCAGCTGTCAGGGAGTAAAATTCCTAGACTGTAAAACAATTATTTATCTCTACTTCTATTTCAGTCTGAAAATACTTTTCTAATTAATCAGATTTAAAACATCTTGAGAAGAATTTGCCTAGACTGTAAAACAATTCTTTTTCTCTGAATTTCCTAGTCAGATGCCAATATAATTTAGTACAAATGTACATCGAGTGACCCTCTACAAGAATGTTGTAAAGCCGTATCGATTGGTTGAAAAACATGGCAGACAGACGACATCGACAATGTTCGTTAATTTAAGCTAGGCCTACAACAACTATGCACCAAACGACCTTGAAAACATAGACAATCTCTGAAAAGGAACCAACTTCTTTTTTACAAATTCGCAATAACAACTTTTTGCAGCAAACAACTTTGAAAACATCTAGCCTAACGTATTGAAAGTCTGTTTAGTTGCTTATACTTAGATCAGAAATAAAACAATGCGGTAATAGAAGACCAGAAATAGAAACCATGCGGTAACAAAATAACTTGTGTGGGTCTCCGTCGTCCGCTGTAGACGACTTACTAATTGAATATTGTACGCCGAGTACTTCTGTAGAATCTGTCAGATTGAATGGCATGAACGATTCTGCACAATTGATCCGTCTGAAAGAATCCGACTTAGAGATATCTATATATTCGTTCACACATGGAGTATGCATACATTATATATAGATTATCGGACGAGTAATCCGACAGAACGCATTTAAAGAAAATAGCATTATGAAGTGTCTGTATGAATTTTCTTATATTAAAATATACATAGAAACTTTCAGACGGAAAATATTTGTCGAATAAATCAAATGTAAAACATCTTTAGAAGAATTCAGACTAGAATTATTTTCTGAACAGTTCATTTTGAAAAAAAAAAACCTGAATGACACATAGCAGAAACAGCATTGCCAGGGTCCAATACCAGCAAGCTTACTTAGCGCTAAGTAATAATTTAATACTTTAAAGCATATTTCATAAAAAAAAAATCACTTCTAGAAATTCCCAAATATTTCAGTTTTTAACAAGTATTGTTAGTCAACAAGGTAACTATTTATGTAAACTTACTCAGTTACTTAAACACATTCTACCATTCATGTTTGACAAAATATAAGGGAAACAGAAATTATGAAATATACTGTTAGATACTTAAGCATTATGTGTACTAATTTAGGTTGGTGGAATTGGACCCTTTTCTTGAAGTGCTAAAATACTGCTTTGTCTTTTTTTTTTTTTTTCAATTTAATAAAATCTTGAGGTTTGTTCTCCGATGACATAATTCATTTAAACTTAAAACAAAGAAATCATGTTTTGCTTAGTCGTCATCTGAAGATAAAAAAGGAAAACAGAAAGAAAAAAGAAAAATGTTATACTTGCCTTAAAGTATCGCAAGCAGTTAGTTATAACTTCCTTGTCGGATTAACCACGTTCTACTAATGCGTACGTATACAAGTAATAGCCACCTTGCATTAAATAAAATCATTTTTTCGAAAGTATCTATTCAGTAATTAAATACTTAAGTTTTACGCCTGTTTTAGACCGATTTCAAATATATTGCGTTTCGTACTATCATTCAGTCATATTGACAGCTCCTGAAGCTTTTGGAAAAGATAGATTGATCGGCGTTTAACAACGTTTTAAACAACTATACCGTCATGTCACTGCGGCCAGTTAACCTACCAATGCATTTCCTGGCTACATCATACAAGTAATCAACACAACATAGTTTTACAAGACTGCTTTTGCACATAGATTGTTAGCCCAAATGTGGAAGACGAATGGTGCATGTAAAAGGTGACTTTTGTCAAACGTCGGAAAGAATGTTGACCGATCTGGTCCTTGGAAACGAACGACTTTTATTAGTATTTCACTTAAGAATATATCTGCTTTGTACTAACTGCATTTGGATGGGAAATTAGAATATCCTGCTTGTATAGAATTTCTGCTCACACATGTGGGTCTTGTAGAATTTTACAAACAGTGCATGGGTTTGTCTACACCCAAGTAATATTCATTTAAATAAATCTTAAACGTATTTCCTTGAGGTTATACTTCCACTATATCTATATAGAAGGTAAAAACTTGTAAACAAATGTTTTATCTTCGAATATTTATGCACGACTGTAAAGTTGAACATAGCTCCAGAAGATAATTAAGCAACCGTATGTTCTTCCTTATATGTTATTCGTTTCGAAACTGATCGTCCGCTCGCTAAAACAATAGAAATTCTAGTCTATCTGAGCCACAGTGTAAGTTTTATCAATGTAATCGATGTATATTTGTGACTTATAATGTTTTTCATATTATAAATGATTTGGTTTATAGATTACATTCTTGTACACGAGCTACGCTCGATTTTTCCATGAAAGGTCTATTCGTACACGGGTCGTCTCGTACTACGGATACATTGTTGTTTTTCATTCAATTCACACGTAAAAGCAGTATAACAGTAATTATAGTCTATGGAATGTCTCGTAAATCATTACTAAAGCATGTTTAGGTTTCTTAAAGTTTAATTAATACTGTAAATGTATAAAACATTACAGTTTGACATGATGTGCATTTTCTATTTCTTTTACATGTATATTCATTTACTGTAGTTCAGTCTTTTACCTACGTCAATAAAGACGGTTAACTCTTCTGCATTGTTGGGTCTTAAGCACGACTCCCCAGAGGCAGAATAGTAAAAGAACTACAGATTACAGGCTACAATTCTAGAAGTTCAAGTCGATACTTCAAGAAGTTCAAGTCAGCACTTCAAGAAGTTCAAGTCAAGAATTCCCAAGTCTGCACATACAATTTGCCACTGCAGCTTATAAACATTTATTGTACATTGTTGATGAGAATAAATATTGTTGAAATTTAATGTCAAGATTAAAAAAAACTCACACTTAAAGCAATGGAAGCTTACAAAGATCGTGTAGATGCATATTACTGCAAATTAAATCCATTGTGGAAAAGACGGCTTGAAATGATAAACACTGATTTATACGGGTGCTACAAAGCAGAACTGATAATACATGAACAAACGCTAAGGGACATAATTGAACAAACAGACTCTGTAGAGAAAGAATTTCACGAGTATTTAACCAGAACCTGCACTGCAGAAAGCAATTTAGAAATCATATCTTTACAACGTTATAGTTCTGATGTTCGGTTAAAAGTTGATAGTCATTTCGACCAGGTTGTTTCACAAAGGCCACATTTTGAATCCACAACGTTACGCGACAATGAAAACATGTCCATCAGAAGTACGTCGTCCAAGACCAGTAGTGCTTCATCGCGCACAAAAGCTAAAGCTGAGGCCGCCAAAGCAAAAATCGCATTCGCACAACAAGAAGCTGCACTTAGGCGACAACATGCAGAGTTTGAGGAAAGGCAGCTTATCGCTCAGGCAACTACTGCTAGACAAAAGGCTAACTTGGAGACTGATCTGTTGCTGCTCCACCAAGAAAAGGAAACAGCAGCACTTGTTGCAGAAGCTGAAACAAACTCTATGATCTCCGATACACATACACAAAATACTGTACGCTATATACCAGTTGTTGATCCGAAAGAACGCGTTCAAGAATATGTTAATCAACAATGTCAACCTACGATCGCTCAGTCTGTACCGGTAACTCAAAGTACACCCTTTCTGCCGCCTATGCAGCAAATCCAGAGACCTTTATCAATGTCGCCAGCTAAAAACATAGGGTTGGATACTGATCAACAGGCGCAACCGGAGCACAACGTCAAGTTCGAGCAACATGCATGTCCAACAACCCACTTATATCAGCCCACTCAACAGTTTGAACCTCATTTTAATCAACACACTTCGACACAACCCATGATGTATCCCCCACCGCCTACTCAAGTGAATGTCCAACAGCAACCATTTGACCAAATTACCAAATTTCTAATTCGAAAGGACTTAGCCATGTCTAGGCTGAGCTATTTTGATGACAAGCCCGAGACCTTCCTAGCCTAGAAGGGAAGTTTTCGTACAGTATGCACCAAAATGGGGGTATCACCATCGGAAGAATGCGATCTACTCGTCCAGTGGCTGGGTCCCGAATCCAGGCGTTATGCCATTAGCATCAGATCTGCATTCGCAAGCACTCCTACTACTGCTCTAGATCGTATATGGGAACGCCTAGAGGAAAGATATGGTACGTTGGAAAACATACATCGGTCTATTTTACAGAGAATGAACAAATTTCCGAGAATCAACAACAAAGAGAATATTAAACTATATGAACTCTCAAACATATTAGCGCAGCTACAATCGTTAAAAGAAGATCCAAAATTCACAGTAGCCTTGTCATACTACGATTCAAGTGTAGGAGTTGGACCTATTGTTGACAAACTGCCGTACAACCTTCAGGAAAAGTAGGTGTCCACCGCCAGTGCATATAAAAGTAAGGAGAATGTAGCATTCCCACCATTTTCGGAGTTCGCAAAATTTGTCTAACGACAAGCAAAGATTAGAAACGATCCTGGTTTGTTTCCGACAACAACGGAACAATCAAAGCCTTCATTTGTCGATGAACCAAGGATCAAAACTCAAACCAAGGATAGTGTCAAAACGAGGAAGACAGACATTGAAGACACTTCAAACCAGTGTATGTTACACAAAACTAATAGTCATAGTTTGGATACATGTCGATCTTTTAAATCAAAAACATACAATGACAGAAAACAATTCATAAAAGACCAGGAATTGTGTTTTAAATGTTTTAATGCAAACCACCAATCCAAAGATTGTAAGAAAAACATTTTGTGTGACATTTGCAAGAAACCCCACAACACTTTACTTCATATTGAGAAGCAACAACAACAATCTGCGAAAACTCCATCTGTCAATGCCGCGGAGGGTTTCAAAACTGAAAAAGCGGAAAATGTCGATAGTCGGTGCACCCAGATATGTAAAAAACAATTTAGTGGTAAATCGTGTGCGAAAACCATACTAGTCAAAGTGTACAGGAAGGATTGTCCAGGGGATGCTACAAATGTGTACGCAATCATCGATGACCAAAGCAATCGCACCCTAGCTGATCATGACTTCTTCGAACTATTTCAAGTTAAGGGAACTGAGATTGAGTATTCGCTGTCATCTTGTTCCGGGACACATGTGACATCAGGCCGGACTGCAGAATGGTTAGTGATCGAATCCATGAACGGATCATCACGACTAGATTTGCCTTCGGTCCTAAAATGCAACGAAATTCCGAACAACCGAGAAGAAATTCCAACACCAGAGATCGCGAAATGGTTTCCACACCTGTGTGACATCGCCGGGGAAATGTCTCCTCTCAATGACGATGCTAAGATCTGCTTGCTGATTGGAAGGGATTTGCCGGAAGCACATCATGTGTACGACCAAAGAACTGGCGATACAGGATGTCCATATGTCCGGAAATTGTCACTTGGCTGGGTGATCGTTGGTGAAACGTGCCTAGATAAAGTACATCGTCCAAATGTCGCCGTTAAGAAAACTTTCATTCTTCAGAATGGTAGGCCAACAAGGTTCGAGCCATGTCGCAGCGATATGTCTGTATTCGAGCAAACACCGTTTGACAATAAGATTGGATTGTCTAGAGAAGATCATCAGTTCATTAAAGTGATGGATCAAGAGGTTTTTAGGGATAAGGCAGGATTTTGGACAGCTCCTCTACCATTCAAGCCAAACCGCCCAAGGCTCCCTAACAACCGTGCTCAGGCATTAAAAAGAGCTCATATTCTCAACAGGAATCTAAAACTTAACCCCACTAAGAAGGTTCATTTCGTGGAATTTATGAAGACGATCATTGAAAATGGTCATGCAGAAATCAAACCAGACTGCGCATCAGGTGAGGAACGGTGGTATCTTCCTATCTTCGGCGTATATCATCCTCAGAAACCGAACCAGATTCGAGGCGTGTTCGATTCCTCTGCTCAATTTGAAGGCGTGTCACTCAACAGTGTTCTTCTCCAAGGACCTGATCTGACAAACAGTTTGATTGGCGTACTAATGATATTTCGCGAGAATAGCTTGGCCATCGCAGGTGACATCCAGCAAATGTTCTATTGTTTCAAGGTCGCCAAACACCATAGAAGCTACTTGCGTTTTATGTGGTACCGAGATAATGACCCAGATAAGGAATTAATTGAATATCGCATGACGGTACATGTCTTCGGCAACAGCCCATCTCCTTCAGTAGCGAATTATGCCTTAAAAGAGATAGCAAGGAACAGCGAAGAAAAGTATGGAGAAGATGTCAGAAAGTTTATAGAGAGAGATTTCTACGTTGACGACGGACTGATCGCTACTAGCACAACTACGGAGGCAGTTTCGTTAATGAAAAGAGCACAAGAAGCGCTAAAAGTCAATGGCAATGTTCGACTTCACAAAGATCGTCTCAAACATAGTTGACGTTGTTAGAGCATTTCCTCCAGAGGATCTCGCGAAGGGGATGCAGGAAGTTGTTTCCGGTCAAGATCGGCTGCCTACTCAATCATGTCTAGGTCTCACCTGGGACTTGAACTCCGATTCATTTACGTTCAGAGAAAGTCAAACTTACAAGCCGACAACCAAAAGAGATGTCCTGTCTGTCGTGAATGGTATATACGACCCACATGAATTTCTAGCCCCAGTGACCATCCAAGGAAAGATCCTTCTACGCGATGTAAATGCCAAAACTGCAAACTGGGATGATCCTGTACCAAATTTCGAAATACAAAGTTTTAACGACTGGTGCGCGGAACTATGCGACTTGAAGAAAGTGAAAGTTAAGAGACCATATACTTCCATTCTTGCAACAGATGTAGTAAGGAGAGAACTTGTTATGTATTCGGATGCGTCGGAAAAGGCGATCGCTGCCGCAGTGTACATTAAAACTATACGGTCCGACCACACACACGATATTGGATTTGTGTTAGGCAAAAGCAAAGTAGCGCCGACTCATGGACACACAATTCCCAGACTAGAACTATGTGGTGCTGTTCTCGCTAGGGATGAATTGGACATTCAAATTGACAATGTCATGTTTTTCACTGGTAGTAAAGTAGTTCTGGGTTACATTAACAACCAATCACGTCGGTGTTACGTGTATGTGAGTAACAGGGTCGATCGCATACGACAGTCGACAGAACCGTCTCAGTGGCATTACGTACCCACCCACCTTAACCCAGCTGACTGTGGGACCAGCGCGAGGAATGTCAGAATGTTTTTGGTTGAAGGGTTCCCCCAAAATACCGACCGACTCTTACTATAATGCAACACACGAGTTGATGGATCCGGATTATGATGTCGAGATCAGACCACAGGTCATCACCATGGCCACCAGACTAGCTCTTGATGTTCCCGTAACACTAGGTTGTCATCGATTCGAGAGATTTTCAGACTGGCGAAGCTTGATTAAGGCCATCAGTGTATTGCAACATGTCTGTCAATCACTTCACAAAGATACAGACTGTAATGGCTGGCACGTCTGTACCAAGTCTACATCTGTGGATCACATGGACATGGCAAGAAATTTCATCATTATTTCTGTACAGCAAGACCACTACCAGTGTGAGATTGAAAACCTGAAATCTCAAAAGCCTTTGGCAAAGAACAGTCCAATACAAACTTTGAACCCCTATTTGGATGCCAGTGGCATTCTCAGAGTCGGAGGCCGTCTCAACAACTCTGTTTTGCCGCAAGAACAGACCAATCCAGAGATAATTCCCGGCCGAAGTCACATAGCGTTGTTACTGGTTCGCTATTACCATAATGATGTAAAACACCAAGGCCGACACTTCACAGAAGGCGCGATTCTAACGTATACGTATATACAAGCACAGATATTTATGACCTTTTAACACCATTACAGTTAACATGCATGTATTTGTAAGAAAAGAAAAAGTGTACCGAAATATAATATATGACCAGCCGTTTGCACTAGACCGGGCCCATCTAGGCTCCCGTTTACAACGAAGCAGAGGCCAAAGCAGTGTGTTGGAAAGCCGGAGATCTCTGCGCTTCCCTCAACTGCCAGGATCCTCGTTTCCTGCTTACGAGTATCCACCCCCGGCAAATAGGTGGGTCCATTAGGGGACTTCTACACCTTGTAGGACGGACAGCCGGCGTATTCTAACCCCCACCGACAGGGGGTCCTAAGGAAATCAATTACAAGTTCAGATTTGACAGATTCAAAGAGCTCACGCATACTTTGAGACTTGAGAATCTGTCACGTATAGGGGCGAAATCAGCACACTCAAGAAGAATGTGCTGTACTGTAAGTTGAGTGAAACATGGAATACATTGAAAAGCTTCCCCTCCTTTCAGTAAGTATGCATGCGTTAACCATGTGTGTCCAATGCGTAAACGGGCAAGTTTAATTTCTTCACGACGAAAGGATCTCAAAGCTGGCATCCACTCACCAAGCACAGGCTTTATTGAGTGGAGTTTATTATAAATGTGATCATTCCAGTCACTTTGTCAATACTCGCGAATCAAAACATTGATTAAACGTTAAAATCAAAATAAGGTATTTTAAAAGGTAATATATCTTGTGAAAGAGCAGATTTTGCAGCTGTATCTGCTCTTTCATTACCTATAATACCCATGTGACTAGGGATCCAACAAAATACAACATTCGATGTGACACAATATATGATAGATTAGACAGGAGATTAACAACAAGAGGATTTTTAATTTTCTCATTCTGAAGTGCCTGCATAGCAGTTAATGAGTCGGTAAAAGTAATATACCGCCAATAACCTTCGGATTTAATGAAGTCCAAAGCTAAATGTATTGCCTTTAATTCGGCGGAGAAAACAGAAGAATTATCTGGTAGCCGAAATGTTATGACATCGCCATCAGGAACGGCGGCAGCAGCTGCCCCTTTCTCATCCTTAGAACCATCTGTATAAATACGCTCAGTTAAAATATGTATTTTTATTTTCCATATACTTGGATTTAAAAACAATACGATCTGTGCAGGCCTTTTTATCGGTCGCAAGATCATAAATAAATGATAGTTTATTTAGAGTCCAAGGTGAAGTATCTGAAATCTCCTGCTTCGCGATGTTGTTTAGATCAACATCAAGCTTAGCGACTTCTGGACCGTAACGGATACCAAAAGGCTGTATTACCCGTTCATTCTTCAAAAATAATTCCTTGTTTCAAGGGTTAAAAACAATTATATGAGTGGGATTTGAAGGGTTAGACTTAAGTTTTAAAAAATACTGCATAGCTAGTTTTTGTCGTCGTAAATATACCGATGGTTCATTGACTTCTGCATAGAGACGTTTGACGGGCGATGTTCGAAAGCGCCCAGGTCTAGCCGTAACCGTGGTGGTGAATAGTATCAAGTGTTGCAATGTATGACTTTCGTGCTGAGCCATAAACAATACATGCGTAGTCTAATTTAGATCGTATTAATGACCTGTACAGTCTCAAAAGGAATTTACGGTCAGTACCCCAATCCATATGGGATACAACGCGTAAACGAGTTAATGCTTTCTGGCATTTATTTCTAAGATATTTAATATGACGAATAAAAGTCAGTTTTGGGCAAACAATAGACCAAGGAATTTAAATTCAGGCACAACTTCAATTCGAGTGTCATCTAGTGTTAAATCTGGATTTAGGTGGTGTTTACGAATTTGACAAAAGTGCATAAATTTGGTCTTGCTTTTAGAGAATTTAAAGCCATTTTCGTTTGACAAATTTTGCAAATTATTCAAAACTTGTTGCAATTGTCCTTCAATTGTATGCATATGTTTTTATCTGTAGCAAATACGGAAATCATCAACATATGGAAAACATTCAACTCCAGGGTCAACAGCTTTGATAAAGTTATTAATCTTCACACTGAAAAGTGTAACAGAAAGAATGCATCCCTGGGGAACATCCATTTCCTGTTCATTTGTATCAGACAAAGTATCACCAACACGAACTTTGAACTGACGTTCATTTAAAAAAGCAGAAATGAAATAAGCAAGGCGACCACTTATGCCCAAATCATAGAGGTCATTCATAATACCATATTTCCAGGTAGTGTCATATGCACTTTCTAAGTCAAAGAAGACGGAGACAACGTGCCCCTTTTAAATGAATTATTCTCTTATAAAATTTCAAAACGGATCAAATGATCCACTGTGCTTCTATGTTTACGAAAACCAGACTGGAAAGTAGTAATAAGTTTGTTATTTTCGAGAAACCAAACAAGTCTGTCGTTCACCATTCTTTCCATGGTTTTTCATATACAGCTAGTTAAGGCTATAGAACGATAATTTCAAGGGTTAGTTGCATCTTTACCAGGCTTGGGAACAGGAATAACTATGGCCTCTCTCCAAGACCCCGGGAGATTTCCCGTTCGCCAAACCTGATTGTAGACGTCAAGTAAACAAGAAAGGGACCGGAAAGGTAAATGTTTAATCAGTTAATAGTGTACATCATCTGAACCCGCAGCGGTATCATGGCACTTCTTGAGAGCCGATTTAAATTCTTTTAAAGTAAAAGCTTTATTGTAGGCCTCTTCATTTTTCGATTTAAAGTTGTTTTTTCTTTTCTCCTTTTGCTGTTGACATTTTTGAAACTTTAGAGAATAGTTTGAAGAGGATGACTTCTGTGCAAAGGAATCTGCCAAAGTGTTAGGAATATCCTTTTTTGAGGTAGTGATACCGTCTGAGGTGTTCAGATGATTCACACTAAGCAAACTGCTCTTTCCTTTTATTTACCTTATCATGTCCCATGGTTTTTTTACAGATGATCTAGAATTTGATCTAGAAACATACTGTCCCTAAGATGCGTGTTTACCTTGCTTAATTGTTTTGCGAGCTTTTGCTCTAGCTATTTTAAAGTATACATGATTTTGATGTGTTGGCGTCAGGTTAACCTGCCTGAGAGCCGATTTGCGTGTTCCTGTAGCCTTTTTGCAATCCTCATCAAACCAAGGTTTGCGAGTATGCTTAGGACTTGTAGAAGTCTGGGGAATTGCCTCTTTAGCAGCCTGATAAATTAACGAAGTAAATAGTTGTGTAGGGTCATCACACTCCAAGAAAGCATCTGGATTAATGGAATGTTCACATCGCATCTGGAATAAATTCCAGTTCGCTTTGTGGAGCTTCCATCGTCTCGGACGCCCCTGGACAGATGGCCCAGTTTCAGTGATAATTATACGGAAATCGCTTCCATGAAATTCGTCTTCTACCTTCCACTTAAAGTCATCAAATATATCAGGACTACAAATAGAAAGATTAAGAGATGAGTAAGAACCAGTAGCAGGATGCAGATAGGTGTGAGATTTATTATTCAAAATACAAAAGGTCATGTTTAAAAATAAAATTTGTAATAGTTGGCCTTTTTTATTGGTGTCTCTACATCCCCACAACGTATTGTGTGAATTGAAGTCTCCAACTACCATAAAAGGTGTTGGAAGCTAATTGACAAGTTCAACGAGCTTGTCTGTATCAAGAGGCTGACTTGGCGGAAGATACAAATAACTTAAGGTAATTGTTTTGCTCAATGAAATTCTTACCGCAGTTGCCTGCAGAGTTGTAGTAAGTGAGACTAAGCTATGGGGAACAGAGTTGTTAACAACTATTGCTACCCCACCACAAGCTCGTGCACTTGCATCAGATGTTTTATGATAACATGAATGATATTTAAGAGAAAGACTATCATTATCTTTTAAAATGTTTCTTGTTAGCATATAGCTCCTGGTTTCTTTTCATTAACTAGAAGAGACAATTCCTCAAAATTGGCTTTAAATGCACGACAGTTCCACTGGATTATGGAATTCATTTCAAATCACCTTAGAATACAGTTTCACACATTTTGGTTTCAGCTACCGAAGTCTGCCAGGAATCAATATTATGATTCCAGTCATCCTTCGCATACGACTATGGACTAGGAGAATCAGTTTTCTGTGTCTCCATGTCATTCATTTTCTCAAAACGGTTTTTAATTTTAGTTGTAGTGTCACTAGGATTATCTAATTGAACTTTATTTTGTCTAGGTCTTTGTTTCTCAAAGCCTTCAGCATCGGGTTTTGAGTTTGATTTCGACCCAGGTTTGTTTTGTTGGTTTGGTTAAAGTAAAATAATTGAAGTTGTATTGGTATCAGGTGATTTACTTGTATGTTTTGAAATACTTTTAACGGTAGAAGATTTATTTATTTTTGAAGAAGTTTCATTTTGATTTGAAGAAAATTCATTTTGTTTTGAAGAAGGTTCATTTTGTTTTGAAGAAGATTCATTTTGTTTTGAAGAAGATTCATTTTGTTTTGAAGATGATTCATTTTGTTTGGAAGAGGTGGCTTTTTAATTGATGGTAACGATAAATGGGAAGAAGTAGAGGGCTGTTCATCTGATATAATTGATTTTAATTGTAGACTGATGTCAGGAAATGTTTGAGAATATGGATACATAGATAAGTCAACGTATCTCTTATCTATCATGACTGATGATTAAAAAGCATGTATCACCCCATAAGGAAATCTTGTATCAACACGTTTAGACTTATCAGTTAATGTTGTTTAGAAATTAGCACTGAGTGGTCTTTTCAGAAAGTACGAAAGTATGAAATGGGCCTTTTTTTTGGCGAGGTGTATTGAGTATCATGATATTATGAGAGTATTTCGCATGGATGATAAAACGCGCATTGATATGAACTATCTTCCCAAACATGAATAATGCTTATATTATATATGTTAACTCAAGGTAGAACGAAGCTCGATAAATCATAAATCTTAGTACCAAAAATGCAATGACGGGATTATTGTTAATCTGCAACATTGATGGAATATTTTGGCCGTTTCTATTTGAAGATTGTGTTGTTTGCAGTATTGCATAATCTCCAACAGGCTGTCAAGATTTGCCTATTTTAAATGTGTTGTTGTTGCTGTTTTGGGTTGTTGTTTCTGTTTAGCATTGTGGCGAATTCTAAACCAATCGCCTTAAAAACGACCCGTTTGATTTAAACAACTGCAGAGTCATCACACTAGTTGTTTCTGTAAAGTTTTTAGCAGTATCCTAAACAAACGTATAAGTTCATGGATTCACAATGAGGTCTGAGGTCAGGAAGATTGACCGTAGATGCAATGTTTAGTCGTGCTCGATTGCGGAGCAATTAGCCGACTTGATGGGCTATCGAATATTGACCGTACAGTCGACACAAAATATTTGCGCAATGTAAATGAATTGTTAACACTGTCTCATTTAATACCCAAATTATACGCCGTTTGAACAAAATGTGGTTTCTTCCGTGAGGTGACCGGAGACACCCGGGTCGCATACCTGAGCAATCGGCCTATATTAGCGAAAAGCCGTGATAACAAGCTTTCTCTAACACACCCCAATTTTGTTTTATATACAAGATAAACTCAATGTATGCGCACATGAGTAGGTGTGTTAACGTGTATACATCACTCGTAAACCAATTAAAAGTTTCTAACTAAAAGGTCATGTGGCATGGTGCAAACAGACGGGAAATACAGTGCTGAAAAATGTACATATTGGCAATATGAAGAAACCAGTCAAATCAACAGGAATTTGCTGTTCTGTTGGTTTTTGCGAATTGAACACTTACAGGAACGATTATTCAGTAAGGCAAACAGGGGAGTCTCATTGGACTCTTTTAGTTACTCCTCTACGATCATAGGCATGTAAACGTCATTGAAGTTGTCGGTTCTACAGTTGTAAGATAAGAAGTCTGAAAACTGTTTAGTATTGATTAGTATATAGGCCATTTAATCAAATACTGCCCTGTATTTGTGACTAACCTAAAAAGGCAAAATCGGTAAATGTTTCATTTTGATAAAAGTTTATTCATTGGTTAAGTTAATCCTATTTGAATTTGAATTATTTTCCCACAATGTTAACGCACATTTAAACAAAGCATGTATAGTACATGTCAACATGATTTACCTTTGCTTAAAACAGATTTTGAAACAGACATTCAAGCCATTAAGTCAGTTTATTTTTGATATTTTCGTTGAAACAGATGACCGTAAACAATTTTTGCAAAAGACATTATGATTTTAAACCATTGTAAATATATGTTGATTGTTCAATCAATCAAGTTCTGCCTTTCCTAAACAAATTACAGTCAAAATGGTGAATGTCTAAAATGTCGAAATATAAAACAGGACAAATCAGGAGTCAAAATGCCGAAAAGGAACATAATATAGCATATACACATGAAGTATTACTAGTATAACTTTAAGACAGTATTTTAAATCAATAATGTATTAGTAAAACTAATAAGTATGTCTTGAGATATCTTCTGAACTTATATAGGTTACATGAGGTTATATACATACCACATTTACATAACCTTGTTTCTCCGTGTGATAGTTTTAGCAGATACCAGTGTACAAGGGGAGTTGTGCACCCCTCTTATCTATATGTTCGTGCAAACACTTCATTATACTTCATATACGATTGATATAAATGAGTGAGACGGCAAAATAAAGAACAGATCGAAAGACTTTTTAAATTCATAATTGGTACATCAGTTATTTTTAAAATATGCAACAAACAAGGCAACAACATGACACCAATTTGTGAAATCCTCGTGTTTTTTTTATCACTTCACAGAACAACAAATAAAACAACTAATACATATGTTATTACAACTTTAACTTAATATGTGTATACAAGTTTTCACAATACAGTAAGTTTAGTGTATACTACATATTTTTCATTTCGACATTTTGTTTTTCATTAATTGGACAGTTTAGTCATACATCATGTCAATTTCTCCACAACATTTTAACGATGTCGCAGAGCCATAACTGATTTATTATCTCATATTCCCATATTATAATTTTGTTATGAGATATTTTCAAAACAAAAAGACGATTTCTTTTATTAATCTCATTATGATTTTGCAGGATTGTTTTTGGAAATTGGTGATGAGGCAGCATTGTAAGATTATGAAACAACGTTTTTACATAATTTTGTAGGAATTTACAAAAGCTTTATGATTGGAAGTTATAATGTCTAAAGATCATGACTTTTAGTAATTTTAATGTCAACATCAATATTTAATGTAGTTAAACAGTATTGTCCATTCTTAATATGAATTTCCTGCAATGAATGTAGTTAACGTATTCACATGATTATACCCCCCTCTTTCAAAGAAGAGAGTGTAAATTGATATGCACATGTCGGTGTGATAGTTTAGTGACATCATTGCAGATGTAGTGGTAAAGCGTCTGCCGAATGTGCGCACGTTACCGGGTCACACGTAATACTTTTACAAATGGAAGTAATGACTGCCGTCCTTGTGGTTCAGGGAAGTGGGGTTAGCATAACGACTGACTGGATGTTCAAATAAATTAACCAGTAGTACTGGTAACTTACCTCGCAAATGCCGTGATATAGCTGACAAATTGTTGGAAGAGGCTTAAAATACTAACCAATCAGTCCGTTAGTGGCCAAAACTTGTCCAATTGATAACTGGATACTGCTTGGCACTACTGTACTCAAACTTGGTAGGAGGGTTGGGATGACCATTAACTGATCACCTTTTGGAAGTCATGTGTTCAAAGGTCAATCACACTAAAAGATTGTCGTTTTTTTTTTTATAGAATTACCTCGAATTCGACAGAGAGGTTTAGTGCTCTAGACAATAAGAGTATTTCAAAACCACTTATCCTAATATAACCCTCAAACCCTATGTTGTTGGTAATCAAAATATGTTATGACTACCAACAACAAAGGATTATATTGTGCCATAAGAGAGACATATTTCTGAAAAAATACCAACCTTCTCAACCTTATCTAGTACCCTGCCTATTGATTGGGTTAATCAAGTCAATTGTCAATGTCTTAATGTCTACAAAAAAAACCTTTTTCGATCGATTGCTTGGGCTTAAAGTCCTCACATTCGGCAGGGAGGTTTGGCATGCCCAGTATATTTACTATTTATTTAGAGGTAAGTAGTATAAAACTCAAGGTCACAGTGACCTTGAACATGTTCTAGACAATGTGCAATCAAAGGGGCATAATGCTTGACAAACATATTTAGTTTTAAAAATCAGTTATTTTTGAAGTCATGGTGACATTTCGAAATATGATAAAAATCTATGAAAAATTTACATTAGTAAAAACAAATGATGTGAACTAGACTTATTGTCATGTCTGAAACTTGGAAAAGCTTGTTTTGGTCCCAATTTGTCTTTTTGGCAAACAGTCTCAGAGACTGTCACTTTATCGTTAACAAACATGGTTCTGATATGAAACACAAGATTCCTCATATTAATCAATAATCTATCGGGCTTGTAAATGTCAATAACGCACTTTTTGGTCAACACCTTTGAATTATCTAGTAGTACAATTTGCATCCAATCTTCACCAACCATGTTGAATGTGATAGTGAGTATAATATTTGGACCAATACTCGATAATAAGCAATTGTTGATACCAAAATTTGCCAAATTAGCATTGTCTGGCCCCCTAATCGAAGTTTTCTTCTGATCTTCACAAAACTTGGTCATTATGTTAGAGGGCCAACAGCAATGCCAAGATGAATAACCAGCTCGCTCCATCAAGGCACTTACAGTTTATGGCCATAGAATCATCAAAATGTTGACACATTAGCCATTTGGTTAGCTGCCAAAAAGGTGAAAGGTTGAATAATGATAAATAATCAGTAAATTAAACACTTTTTCTACCCGAAATAAATCATAGTCTTACTTGTCTGTCAAGCGAAAACGGACGATACACAACTCCCTTCTAACTGTTATAACTACGAACACCCATGACTTGATGATATCTCTACAAACACCTATGTCTTAATACGAACACCCATGTCCTAATGATATCCCTACGAACACCCATGTCTTAATAATATCCCTACAAATATCCATGTCTTAATGATATCCCTACAAACACCCATGTTATGATGGGTACACTTAATGATATTCCCACGGACACCCATGTCTTAATGATATCCATACGAACAGCCATGTCTAAATGATATCCATTCAAGCACCCATGTCTGAATGATATTCCTACGAACATCCATGTCTTAATGATATCCCTACGAACATCCAGTCTTAATGACATCCCTACGAACATCCATTTCTTAATACTATCCATACCTTTTACAATGTCTAAATCATATCCCTACGAACATTCACGTCTTAATGACATCCCTACGAACATCCATGTCTTAATGATATCCCTACAACACCCATGTCTTAATACTATCCATACGAACAACAATGTCTTAATGATATCCCTTCGAATACCCATGTTTAATATTATCCCTACGAACACCCATGTCTTACTAATATCCCTACGAACACCCATGTCTTAATGACATGCCTACAAACAAACATGTCTTAATAATATCCTTACCATTTACAATGTCTAAACGATATCCCTACGAATACCCATGTTTAATTTGATCCCTACGAACACCCATGTCTTAATAATACCCCTACGAATACCCATTACTTGATGCTATCCCTTCGAACACCCATGTTTACATAATATCCCTACGATGTTTATATGATATTCCTACCAACACCATAGTTAACATGATATCCCTACGAACATTCATGTGTTAATAATATCCCTTCAAACATCTTTATGATATCGAGGCTAATACAGCGCATGACTATACTCTTATAATAGAGTATCCCAATACGTTTTTTCTTCATTTATAATGTCCAAAACCTTTTTTCTTTCATGCTTACATATGAAATATAGAAATTTCTCAGTGAGTTATAATCCTATAATCTCACAAGTGAGATTACGACTTTTGCAGTGAGATTATTACTTTTCAATTGACGGAACTACTTTTGTCTCCATGTTGTTGACAGAATTTATGAAAAGAAAGAGTCTCAAAACAAGTAAAAATTTGACTTAATGATACAATAAAGATGATCTGTGCATCTTATTATGTGATAACACATTACATAGGCCCATTAGGCCTACATTTAATGACGTGAATCAACACAAGTCACTGTTTATATTTACATAAAATTTGCAGTGATTTTAAAATCTTATTGTGTCACTGGGTATTATAATTAATATCTGACCCCTCGAAAACCCTTTAGTAAATGGCACATCTAAAAGAATATATACAAATAATGAATATATATATATATATGAGAACAAGGGTAACAACATATGGTTGAAAGTACGTAACTTGGCGAGCTTTACTTCCCTTTACCAGTGATGTCATTGAATACACAAATCGACATATTTTTCTACCCGTATGCAAGAACCTGTACTTTACTGTATATCTATTGTTTTTTAGATAGTATATACAATATCTTTCTCTAGCTCTAATGATTTTGATAGTAATAATTATTGTGGATAATAGTGCTTGCATGACTATACTCAGGAGTGTTCAAATAAGGTTTACAAGGGAGGATCCCGGGAATGAAGCTAGCAGTTTGCGTTGTGTTTGTAGGCATAGGCTAGTATAAACACATATAAGAATGTTACGAGTAACAGGCATCGAATAAATCAGATGTAATGTTATCATCAGAATAGAGTTTTAGAGTAGGCATATCCTTATTATATAGGAATAATGTACGTCGCCGGTTTTTATCCTCAATATATATCTAGCTATCATATAAGAACACAAGTTGTCGATCGAGTCGATCCGTTTGGACTGAAATTTCTCTCCCCCGATAAGCGATATCAAACATAGTTTCCTTTGCAAATGACTACCATCTAATAAATAACCGTGATATATTGACAAATGATATCATGATAAACGCTTAAAATTTAAAAGAAATGGTTAAAATACACAGTTTATTTGTATTAGCGAAATCTTCCAAACAATTCATCAAGGGGCGGAATAATTGCATCCGTATACATAACCGAAGAAAGAGTTCCGTAGATATGGGTAGTTCGGAATTCGATTTAATCTATAGTTTGTCACTGAAAATATTTCTTTTAAAATGGTAACATGAGTTTACATCAATATTACCCGATAAATATTAAACCAAAGTGTCTACTTTAATAATCACCTAATATATCGACTGCATACTTGGGCTCCATATTGGGTAATTAATTACTAAGTAAGCATAAGTAATGTGACTGTTTACACCTCAGCACTTTCAGAAAACATATTTAAAGCATTAAAGAAATAGAATAATTGTTTGTTTGAGTGTATTATTGAAATTCCTTTCATCTCGTGACAAGCAAAGGGTTATATTTTCACTCGTGGCTACGCCACTCTTGAAAATATCACCTTTGCTTTCCACTCGATGAAAGAGATTTTGATAATACACTGAAACAAGCAATTATCCTCTATTTAACCGACGAACTTTGCGCAATTGATTATATCTGTGTGAAGATAAATACTCTCGGTTTAAATGTGTACATAACTATTCTTTAAATGGATTTAAAAAGATAGAGTACTCACGAAATTCGAAGACTTTGACTGCCCGTCACTATTTCACAAATGATTGTGAACTAGTTTACGTATCATACTATGGCGAAACGGATTAGAGATGTCCGGAAACAGGTTTTGGCTATCATTGTAATGATTTTTAGCTCACCTGTGCACGCAGGTGCGCTTTTGTGATCACTCGCCGACTGGCGTTTAGCGTCCGTTCCTACAAACAACGTCTCCTCATAAACCAATTACTCGAATTCAAATTAATTACACAAGCATATTTATGAGGTGGTCTTCTTTCAAAGTTAATCAAAGATTTTAATTCAATGCAATACTTTGTTTGCTGTGGCATCAGAACAAGAGAAAACTGTGAACACTCACAAATCGTCTCATCAAAAAGTACTTAAAAGGTTTTTTTCACAAATGTTCCTTGGGTCTCTCTTTATTACATTATTCGAATTCATTCCGATCCGTTGACAGACATGTTCGTCAGGGGGTGGGACCTATTTTCCTTATATGTGTATAGTGAAAACTTAATTAATCTTCTTGTCCAAAGGGTATTACAATTAATCCGATCCATTGAAAAACATGGCCGCTAGGGGCAATGCATGTTTTCCTTATATACATGTATATAAATTGAAAACTTAAAACATCTTCTTGTCCAAAAGCACAGGCCGGATTTGGAAACAATTCGGCACACATGTTTTTTGGATGACCATCTACGATGATTGTTCAATATATTCTTGACTGCTAACAAACAGGGCCATGAGAGAGCGGAGCTTGTTTTCCTTATAACTTTTGAATTAAGAGCATTGAACACTTTTCAGTTCTATTAAATCAGGTGAGCGATATAAGACAATCATTGTCCTCTTATTTAGATTATAGTGTACCCCATGAGCCGAGCTTATCTGCAGAACGTGACATACATTTCAATCACTATGATAACCCGTTCCCTTCCATTCGGGCACAACCGTATCATTGACGATATCTATGAGAGTCGTCTGGCGAGTTGCAGTCTTGTTATTTCTTCAATGTGGCATCTGGTGTTTAATAGTGTGGGATGCATCTTTGTTATTGTAATGTATCGCGCTCAGCCCTTACCGCTGGCTAGCTGGTTTATGAAAAAAGGGTTTCCATTCATTATAATGTATTTACGTAATAAGTCCTATGTTATACTATCGACAGTTTGTTCAACCGGTAATTGGGAACCATCAGGTCCCAGGCTCAGCTACAATGAAAGGATGAGGCTCATACGCCTTTAATTGCAGCTTATTTAGCAGAAGTATAACTCTGATTGATTCAAGATGCCTTTCTTGAATGTACGGGGTTGGTTTAAACAGCGAGACTAGGTTAAACGTACAGTCACGAAGGCATCGTTACTACTTATTGTTGAGTGCAATGGTCCGAATGATGTATAACCATGTCCGCGGTCAATTCATATATACAGTGCACCTACTAACGACGGCGGGTTAATTAGTTTATGAAAGAAATTATCTTGATTTATAATATTCATTATCACGTGCCCGCCAAAAATACCGAACTTAAACAAGTAATTACAATACCAAGCAATCTAAACAAGATATAAACGATGCATATGACATGACCCTTCTCTCTTTGTCGAGGAAAGCCTTACAGGAAATGATAACTATGTGTTATAGGTATTCTTTTCTCTGAAGACATCAAATCAATCCCGACAAATGTGCCGTGGTCACTTTCAATGAATTCGAGCGTATATTTAAACGCAGTTATCGGCCCTGAGTTGTTGGTAACAATGCCATCTGCGAGAAGGAGGAATATAACCATTTAGGTAACATCTGCAATACCGATAACAATCCTTCTCTCACAGTTAAGCAAATAAATAGAAAACTAAGGGGTGCTTTCTTTAGACTCGTTAAAAAGGGGTTGTTATCAATTATTTTCAACTCTGTTTGCCTACTTCGAGTATCAGGAAACTAGTGCGAGCACATTGTTTATTTAATCTAAGTAAAACATGCTGTTTCAGCAGAAAACGTACACGGAATAACATAGAACGACTTATTTAGACCTTCAAGGTCACAATATATAACGCCCTATCAGTCAAATTACGTGAATTTGATTACGTGATCCAAATCGCTAGGTAAATGTTTTACCTGTTCCCACATACGATACATATGCAGTAGACGACTAAGAAAAAATCTAGGCAGTAACATGGAAAACTTCTATAAACGTAGGTAATATTTGTTTAATTCTTTAAACCATTGTGGCAAAAAGAAAAATAGCTTGTTTATAGCAACTTCTCCGTGTGTCACAATGTTTTCAAAAGCCGTCTACTACAGAGACATCAAAAAGCGCTGTATGTTGGAAAGGGTTAATTCATCTATGTTATATCTGATTCGTAATTCAATTTACTTCACTGGTAATTAACTAACCAGAAAACACGCAGCAGTTCTGATGGCCGGTATGAACAAAAGAACTGCTGATTGTGGTCGGCACATCGAAGTGGGGTTTTAATAGAATTAATGTTAAAAAAGTACTTATCTGCAAATTACACAGCAGAAGTGTTTCATGTAGGCTTAATTGCTGAAAAGGTGATAAAATAAACTATAGATAACAATTATTTCAAATCGGCAATCGTTTGAGACTAAGTCAAACAATGAAAAGGAAGTTGGTCATATTAGTATTTAAACACGATATAATAATCATTGTTTGTAAAGATAATAAAAGCGACCCACAATCCTTTACGATATTGTGAATTTACATACCTACTCTTTTGTTTGACAGAGGACTAAACATTTCGGAAAGACATGCATTGACAACAAATATCTTCGTGGGCAGGTCTATCTAAGCACTTGTACACGTGAAGAAAATCCATTCTGAAGCCAAATTGTTATGTATGGAACAAAAGTGTATAAAAAACGGTTTAGTATCAACTTAATTCATTTTAATTACCACTGATAACGTCCATTAGAGTCAAACACACCACTATGTCCGTGCAAAAAAAGTACAATTTGTAAATAGTAAAGTTCGAATAAGCCTGTTCATTTGTTCAGCCTGATCAAAGCCTAAGAAAGTAATTTGCGCAAATCGTAGACCTAGATCAGACTGTGCAAATTCACAAACTGATCATGATCTATATCGGTCTCAAAAGGCCAGGCTAAATTGTTGATTCTGCCATTTTACAGTTCACAGGAAACACATTACTTAGCCACATGAATATGATTTTGATAGTTGAACATATTAAAGACACAGGGTTTTGAAGTGACATCCATATCAATTAATTTGTCTGGTTTGTTGTCAGTCGACCCTTGCAGAACATTAGAAAATTAACGCTTCCGTTTGTCGAGAACGCGTTTGTAGCCTGTTTGCTCCATTACAAGCTGTTCAGGAATGTTCTCCTGTGAATGTTCTCCTGAAACAGGCGCGTAGCTGTGGTGGCCCTAAGGGAGTGATTGAAAAAATAACCCTAAAGTTATGATACTTTTAACATATTTTTCTGTTTGTTATTATCGACAACACTTAACGATTTCATTTCATCATATTTATTTATTGGCAATCAGCAATATTTTTGCCTTTGGCCATTTACAAAATAATTATATGGCAAAGACAGACATAATACATTAATACATAAAATTACATACAAATACAAACAATTCAAAGTTAATATATATTAAGAAACAGCAATATCATCAAGGGTATTTTGTCTAATTAACATAGCTCTTCCTTGATATATTTAGCAAGATTGTACAGTTTCTTTTTGTTTGTTTGAGACATTATTGCTATGAACTTTTGCATTTAGGGCCATGTTACATTTCCTAAATATTTAGATCTAAGTGAACTGTATTTTGTACATACTAAAAGAAAATGAAATTCTGTTTCCACTACATTTTGGTTACATATTTTGCATATTCTGTTTTCTCGGTTAATATTATTGAATCTACCCTGCTCAATTTCTAAACGATGGGAACTTAAGCGCAGACGACTCATGTGTATTCTCAAGTTGTCATCAGTTATAACTTTTAAATAATTTTCTAATTCAAAACATTCCTTAAATTTACAAAAATAGTCTAGTTTGGGTAACGAATTTATGTTAGTATTCCATTCTTGTAAGAACTGATCTCGTAGTGTCTGTTTCATATTGTGAAAAGTGTTTGAGTTGGTATTAAAGTTATATCTCAATTGACTATATCTTAGGTGATCTGTGATAGTCTTAATCCGTGATGTCCAACAATTACCTCTGACATTGTCGCATAGATCTTTATACATAAAATAAATAGGAGAATCAGTTTTTGACATTATCTTACACCAAATTTTAAGTGACCTTTCTCGACATAAAACAGATAGGGGAAAACGACCAAGCTCTCCTAGCACTGCATTGTTTGGTATCTGTTTTTTGACGCCAAGAATATATTTACAAAATCTTAGATGCAATTTATCAATACTTTTGAAGTTATAAACGCCCCAAACTTCACACCAATAATAACCAATAACGATAATCAAGTATAGTAACAGGTTGGAAATAAAATGCTAAAGAGGGCTAATTTGGATTAAGTTTCGACATGTTATCTCATAATCTCGCGTCCTGTGGAGATCGATTCTACGTTGTTGTATGCCACCTGTGTACGTTTTGAATATACTTTAACAATACTCAAGGAACTGGATGCCGTCTTAATCTTTTAGAATTTTAAACATTGTCAATTGTTAAATTTCTGTGTTCATCCCCGCAACATAAGTCAGAGTTTATCACTATTGTCCAAAATAAGGCGTGGAGAAGAGATGGTACAAAATCATTACCAAACATGCCCTTTTCCCATAGCATGTTTTCTTTTTCTTTTGAAATGACATTGGCCTGCTTTTTTACCAAACCATGACCTGGTAGCATTTCGGATAGTTTTATCGAGACATATTCTTTAGGTTATAAAACTTGGGATCATTTAATAATGAGACCAGGCGAGTTAATTTCCGAATGTTTCTGAATACAACCGAAAACCAACTACCACTGGTATAGTAGCTACCATCCTTTCTCTGCAGTAGACAAGAAAGAGCTGCATAAAGTAGTGTTTAAATTATCATTCGGCATATTCAATAGATCCGACTTGTTTTCAATAATGATTAAAATTGCGGGATTCGAACATAAGCTTAGCACCTGTTTGGCCACAATCATTAAATTGATTTAACACCCACAGTGTCTTCCGCAGCGTGTTTGTCTGAACTTTAGATATTGACATCGACTATAAATGTTCATGGTAAACAATCTTGAATCTGGATGTGTCACCTAAATGTTTAGTAATATAATTATTCATTTGATCGATCGGTCCATTTATCTGTACGTTTACTTATACATGTATACGATACATGCATGAATGATCGAACGAATCTATTTATCTTTGCATCTGATCAGTCCTATATTTGTTCGTTAAATCCATTCACATGTTTCCTTTACAGAGATAATGCAATATGATATTCTATATTCGTTTTGAAACATTACAATTAACCCGTGTAATACGTTTTGAAAAAGGATTGCTACACCTTAAAAAAATAAATAAAAAAAATAGCATCAATACTTTAATCTTGAATCTGGATGTGTCTCCTAAATGTTTAGTAATATAGTTATTCGTTTGATCGATCGGTCCAATCACTTATACATTTATCCGACACATGCATGAATTAACGAACGAACAAACGAACGAATGATCAATTGTTGATTGATTAAATCTGAAAGTATGCGTATCTATTTGATCGTAAAATCCATTCACATGTTTCCTTTACAGGGATAATGCAATATGATATTTGATATTCATTTTGAAACATTACAATTAACCCTTGTAATACGTTTTGAAAAAAGAATTGCTACAATTAAAAAAAAACGAAAAAAAAATTAGCATCAATATCTTGAATATAAGTAAATGAAGCAGCGACGGCTCAGTCTGTAGTCGATAATGAATAGCAATATAATCATCGCGAGTTTTAACCCCGGCTTGGCTTTTCATTTTCTCCGATATAATGGTATCTGACTCTATTTGTTTTCAACAAACGGGCATATTAGTTTATGTGGGAAGTGTGTTTGAAGCCCAGGAAGAGTATTGAATAGAGTAGAGGTGCGCGAAAACCAGATACATTAAATTGAGTTGAAATGCCTTTGAAACGGCGTTAAACTTCAATCAATCAATTAAGATGTAGGAGAAATACCTTTAATTTCCTCGTTCGTTTTGTAACTACAGCTGATCGCTCATGCGTTTGTTTGTTCTGAAGGCAAACATGTTGAACTCTGACTTCTGACGCCCAACCAGCATCCAGCATGTCACTGACATCAACTGCAATGTGCATTGTTTTACTCTTGTATAATGTTAACGACATGTGGTAACTGCTGCTAGGTTCACTTGATTTGCAGTGGGAAATGATTCGGGTTATCAATCCATGAGTCACGATTTCAAACACCGCCTCGTCCGATGATTGACAAAAGATACCAATATGCTAAAAGTGGAGTACTGGTGCTTGAAAGCCAAACGGTAGTAATTAGAGTTTGAGTGTAGTGTAATTGAGCGGTTCCAAAAGACAATTTAGCAAAAATCATTTACTCGGATCAGCCTACGTAGTCCTCGCAGGTTATTCTAGGCTGACATTTTCAGCCTTTATACATAGGGATACATAGATATACATTACATATTATATGGTTTTGAAGAATAAAGAATTTAAGAAACGATTACAGCTAATACTAAATAATTGAAATGTAATAACAGAACATGTAAATTATGTGCTTGTATAATACCGATACACAAATTAGTATGACTCAATACATACTTGACCTTAACCTGACCTTGGAGTAAAGATGAAATTATTTGATAAGTTTAACTTAATGAATGAGCACATGGTAAGATGATGATTTATATTCCATAACAAATGTGTGTATGTCATTATAGTACACTTAACTAAACTTACAGCTGAGCACATTTTGATTGAGTATAACCTTTTTATTCATCACAAATTTAACACGAACATTTTAATATTGGATTTCGAGATAGTTTGAATTAAGATCATGCGGTCAGATTAACAGATTTTAGAAGAATGACGCTTAAAACCAAGATTAGACAAAACGATAAAAACACGCGAAAATGGTGGCTTGGTACGAAAAGAATCTAGCACGTGCTCAATTAAATATCTAACAATACCCTCATGCAACATCGAATTAATGGGAGCATTGCTCGGGAGCACAATGGTCTGCGGGAGTAATACTCAGTATGAATGGTACTCGGTTGGAGAAGAACTCGTTTAGAGTGAAAATCGGTCGTAGTAATGCCCGGTGTGAGTAATACTGGGAGTGAGGTTTTTCTTTAATTGGCACTACAAATTGTTCTGAAAGGCTTAACAGTTTCATCACAACCCATGAAGCTGCCACCATTCAACTGTTTAGAGTTATATTTATAACTATTTTGAAGCACTCTTTAACGAATTATTAACGAGTTCTTCCTATGTTTGCCCATAGCGAGACTCCCATAGGCACGGATACCGTTATAACAAAATAAACTATTAGAGAAATGTAGTTCACGCCAATCCGTTCACTAATGTAAGTCTGTTATTCTAAAAGTCACGTTAACGGTTAATGATCTGCCGATGCCGACGTGTTATATAAATAGTTTGACTCCCTTACCCACACATAGAGGCTTCTGCAGCAGACTAGTGTTTTTCAAAAAATTAGGTAAAAGTAGAAATATTTCTTGATTAGAAATTTCTCCATTGTTCACAATATTTTGAAATCTATGATAACATAACGTGCTACAGGGTGGGGGTATCTTTCTAATCACCGGAACGGAAGGCGCAGGGTGATCTATTCTGATTCATTATCAATATATGTCCGTTTCCTTTTGAAGAACATTTTTAACTTTGTAAAACATAGGAATGTAATTTATGATTGTTATACATGGCTCCCGATTTCCTTATATAATTAAGTCACACTAAGGCCAGTTGCAAAGTATATTGTTAAGGCTTTTCATGTTAGAAAGCAACTTTTGGGGATTTAAGGATACACACAATATATTTCACACATACATTACAATATAAATATATTTCCTTCATTTGTTCTACTAGTATGTGTACGTACGAAAGCGTTTGCAGGCATGCTTGCGTTCGTAAATTCGAACACTCCGATTCTTGATTCATGCCTATGTATTTTAGCTCGATTGCTCGCTGACACACTCTGTCATTTAGTTAATTCCTCAGTTACACACACACCGAACCCGAACATTGCTTTTACTCAATTACTCTCTCACTGGCTTATTCTCTCTTTCACTCGTTTACTAATTTACTATATCACTTATGCTCTCACTCATTATCTCATTCACTCACTCATTCTCTTATTCACTCATTCATTCTCTCATTCACTCACTTACTCGCTCGTTGTTTCATTCACTCACTTGCTCACTCACACTCTCTGTTACTCACGCTTTTGATTGATTGTCTTCATCATTCATTTGTTCAATCATTTATTAATCAATTATTACATCCAATGTTTGTAAAAGAAATGAAATATTATTTGTGTTCATATGTCCAAATGAATGTTTTAAACTGATATACCGAAACACTTGACCTGAAGGTAGAGAACACTTGAACTTATCCGTTTATCTTAATTATATCTCCAAACACTAGATAGTAAACACACCTTTCTGTCTGCCTAGTATATCACCTTATAAACTATTTAACAATAAAACAATGTTATTGTATGCTTTGTAAATTTAAATGTATATGAGCCAGAGGTCTTACTATTTGAATGAAGAAATGGAATTTAATTTAATTGAAAATGTGTCATTTCAGAGGATTTTGTTGTTACTAATTAAATTGTTTATCCATTTATTGTATGGTATTGTAAATACAACTGACTCAAATTATAGAGTGTACAGGTTTTCGTACGCCATTTTCAACATTATTTGAGTTATAGCATGACGATAGTTCACTTATTCATGATCCATTGGTAAAGAAACAAGTACTAGGCTAGGAATCAAACTAGGAGAGAGATTTATAAAAGGGATTGCAACGAATTTTTGAATATTCAATGGTATGGTCGAATATTAGAATGCTACATCAAGATTTTAATATTCGGTGCGTATCAGGATTTTTTTAAAAGTATATTATATAAATCAAATTAACGATGCTTAATCAACCCATGTTAGTTTGTTGGAAATGGAAAGTAAAGGGTTACCGATGGTCCACCTAAGGTGTGAAAACTGTAGAAAGCATGTCAAACTGATAATCCTTGCTTTGGGCTATTAAAGTGTTTGAAACAATGCTGACGGTTTCGTTCCTAAACGCCGTAACTTCATCTTGTAAAACAAGTTATTAAGGTTTGTTCGAATTATACATCAGTCAGACCTATCCATCATTTCGGCTGTGCAATTATCCGATTTCGTATTTATGTTGATTTGCAATCTGGTACTCAACTATAATTAAGTAGTATACAGAAAGGTTAAATTGCATCGAATAGACAGTTCAACATTTTGAATATAATAACGACCTTCACCCTGTAGGATTTGACATGTTTTCAACAGTATTTCAGTCGTATACATGGTTATAAGATCTAAGGGATCAATTAAATACAATCTGAGCACATTTTCTGTCGAATTATACGGTTGAACGTGAATGTAAATGAGAGTACAGTAATTTGAACAAAGAAAGAACACAATAAGATTACTTGCAAGCACATTACGCATTTATAAACTCTTTGTTGGCTATGCATGAACAAATGTAGAATATTCGAATAATTAGTAAATCTCCAGCGATAAAGAAATAAGACAAATATATGAGACTGACTTAAGTAGATATATATATAAGAATGCTGTTCGATAGCAAAACACAGAATCAAATATAAGCTCATCTAAATGAAAGCATATGCAACCAGAGCTTAGACACATATAAAAAATAAACATGAAACAATAAACAGTTATGACAATGAACAATATATAAATGAGATTGTTCCTGCTCATAAAAAAATGCTTCATCCTTTTTATAAACAAAAACGTTTTCAAGACAGGTAACGAGATGAAAATCTCCAAATTTCCTCTCTCATTATCAATCACGATGTGAGATCCAAATACGGAAATCCCAGTATTTGATTCAAATTAAATGCGATGAAGTCTGAAATAAAAGCTTCCAGCTGATTAAGGGAGAGGTCGATGGGCTCTTTTGAAGTAAATCAACCGAGTGTCAAACAAATACTGTACAAGATTGTCCCTCGAAATGCATTACATATACCAGCGTAGTAATACCATTGACATTAGTCCGAACAAAAAAGCTTGTTGTTTATGCAAATCTACTGGTTTTACGTAGTGTCCTTGCAACTCTTTGATTGAATATTCGAAAATAAATTGTGGTATCTGTTGCCATCCCTAATGTATAATAGTACATGTATACGTTTGATCAATGGCTATAACTTGACCACGACTGAATATGACCTGTTTCGCGAACCGCGCCGGTGGTTAGTGCTAGAGTGGTAGGCTTCCATCCTTGGCGCTCAACCCTGAGGGATTAGCATTACGACTGACTGACTGTTGTATGGATACATGGACCATTAGTGCTAGTAACTTACCCAGGAAACGTCGTGATATAACTGAACAAATTATAAAAGCGGCGTAAAACACAAAACAGTCCAGTAATCGTGAACTGAAATGCAATGCTTTTACTAGTCATTTGAATCCAATGTATACAATGTAATATAAAGGCAAGTTTGTTTTTATCATTTAGTTTAAGATTGTGAAATGTGTATACGGTGTTATCTTGACCATGTGCCAAATAACACCCAAAATACTTGTGTAATGTTTTTCTTGATAATGTCCCCTATTATATTGCATTAGCTATTCATAAATTTAAACAAAGAAAACAAATGAAACTTGTAACACATGGTCTTAAATGAATGAATCATAAATTATATGCTCTTTGCGGGTTTTTTCTGATATACATAGAATTTATATTATGTCTTTTTTTTTCGGCAAAATATCAATTTAGTTTACAATACACCAAAATAATCATTCTTTGTTTCCATGTAAATCGACCAGTTTCAGTCCTCAATTGTCACACTTTCTAAGCGTTTCTCATGTCAAACACCATATATCATTGAAAAAAGTTACCTCCTAGCTTTAAAACAATCCAAAGAAAATGTGGGGTCATGCATTATGCAAGAAATAACTCATTAGGCGAAAATGATAACCGTCATTTTGGACCAAATCGAGCCCGGACAAAACCGGTGTTTAGAATTCTCTACTTTCACTTTCAAACAAGGTCAAAATACTAAAAGTGATCAAATCAATCATTTCCAGTGCATCCTATACACATTCACAATGCATTTAAACTCAATGTCATATACTCAATACATTCTGGTGATGGTATACACACATTTCTACGCAAACAAAGGTTTTTTTAGGGACTATAGTATTAAAGATCTAACACAAGTTGTTTATTTCAATACAACATTTTTGAGTATGAACGTAAGTATTAACGTAAGCCATGTTTTACAACTTTTGACACACCTGCGTGAGATAACTTGTGATATCCTGGCTCAAAAGGAGAAAGTGTTCAAAATAAACTTTTTTCTGATTTTACTATTATTTTCAACTCTGTTAAACATTATTTTATAAAAAAAAACGATATTGCCTACTTCGAGTATGAGGACAACAGTGCGAACTCATTGTTTATTTAACATAAGTAAAAGAAGCCATTTCAGCAGCAAAAGTACACGGAATAACATAGAACGAATTATTAAGACCTTCAAGGTCACAATATATACCGTCCTATTAGTCAAATTACGCGAATTCGATCACGTGATGCAAATATTTTTTCTCACATACGATAAATATGCAGAAGATCTATGCAATAACATGGAAAACCTCTATAAACGTAGATGAAATTATTTAATTGTTTAAACCATTGTGGCAAAAGGAAAGGTAGCTTGTTTATAGCCATTTCTCCGTGTGCCACAATCAAACCCGTCTACTACAGAAGCGTCAACATGCGCTGTATGTGGGAAGGGGTTAATTCATCTATGTATTATCTAATTCGTAATGCAATTTACTTTACTGGTAATTAACTAACCAGAAAACACGCAGCAGCAGTTCTGATGACCGATATGTTTCGCTGTTTTACAAAGATTGATCCATCCCAGTAAGCGTTCGAGTTAAATCGCGAGTCTAATTGATAACGTTAAAATGAAAAATTAAGGTGTCCAAAAAGGGCAAATACCCTCGCAATGTTGTACTTCAGAGCATGGTAAACTTGACCGCAGGGTATTCAATGACTCAAAAAGCTTGCTTCATAAAAGGATAATAATCGCAAATGTCCCACCAAAAAACTTGAAGATTGTTCATGTTACTGAAGTGGACGGCACATCGAAGTGCAGTTTAGATAGACATAATGTTAAAAAAGTACTATGCTGCAAATAACACAGCAGAAGTGTATCATGTAGGCTTAATTGCTGAACTAAAATAAACTATAGATAACAATTATTTCAAATCGACAATCGTTTGAGATCCATAAACTAAGTTAAATAATAAAAAGGAAGTTGGTCATATTGGTATTTAAACACGATATAATAATCATTATTCGTAAAGATAATAAAAGCGACCCACAATCCTTTATGATATTGTGAACTGACATACTGACTCTTTTGTTTGCAAGAGGACTAAATATTTCGGAAACAGGTATATCTAAGCATGGACGGGTCTGCCTTTTCTTTAGGCAGACCTGTACAAGTGAAGAAAAATCCTTTTTGTAGCCATTTTGTTATTCATGGAACAAAACATTAGTGTATAAAAAACGGTTCCGTATCAACTTTATTCATTTTGATTACCGCTGATAACGTCCATTAGAATCAAACACACCACTATGTCCGTGCAAAAGGTACAAGTTTGAATTCATACATAGTAAGGTTCGGATAAACCTGTTCATCTGTTCAGCTTGATCAAAGCCTTAGGAAGTAATTTGTGAAAATCGTAGATCTAGATCAGACTGTGCGAATGCGCAGCCTGATCGTGATATATATACCGGTCTCAAAAAGCTATGCTAAATTGTTGAGTCCGCCATTTTTCACATCATTTAGAAACATGAATACGAATATTTTGTTGGACATGTTAAAGACAAAGGGTTTTGAAGTTGCATCCATATCAGTTAATTTATCTGGTTTGTTATCAGTCGACCCTTGCAAAACATTAGAAACTTAACGTTTCTGTTTGTCGCTGAAGCGTTTGTATCCTGTTTGCTCCATTACAAGCTGTTCATGAATATTATCATGAAACAGGCGCGAAGAAGTGGTAGCCATAAGGGAGTGATTGCTAAAATAACCCCCAATTTCAGCGGTTTGTATGTTACTATGATACTTTTAAAAATATGTTTAAGTTTGTTATGACCGTCAACAGTTAACGATAACAAAGCATAGTAACAGGTTGAAAAGAAATGCTGAAGGGGGTGAATTTGGATTCAGTTTCGACAGGTTATCTCATAATCTCGCGTCCTGTGGAGATCGACTCTATGTTGATTTATACATTTTCCATAGTCAAATTTCTGTGCTCATCCCTGCAACATAAGCCAAAGTTTATTCATATTCCTTGCGAGAAGGCAATTATTAAGGTTCACATCAGGAGAATAACGAAAAAACATGTTTCATGCATTTCAATATTTTTTTCTCTCATGTCTTTCAATTTATCCAGGGTTTTTATTTGCTTTTTTGCTGTGTGCGGAAAGTTCTGACTTATTCAATTCCATACTATATCCCTATAACATATGTGATAGAGCGCCTGAATACAGATATAAATCGACTCAGTATACCGTCAAAGTATTGCCAAAATGTACCATGACAGTCTGTGCAAATCAACTATAATGCTATTCTATCATTGAATAAATTGTGAAAAGTTCTTTTTCTTTATAATGGTACTGATTTCAACAACTTGACCATGATGTTTCTGATGTTTGCCCATAGCATTTGATAAATTCAAACAATAGCAATTTCCGACCTCGTTTTCTCGTTTTCTCAGAATTTACTTTTGAGGCATGTTTCGTCATTGTTTTTCTTTTTGCAAATATTTGCAACATATTGCCTCCGTTGAATGTCAGAACTGGAAACACTGATCTTAGCAAAATGCAGAGAAGAATCGTTTAATTACATATGTCTTATTTTATCCAGTGATAACATCATATCAAGAAAACAGCGATGCAGCCTTTCTCCCAGTGCTCAAACGGGCGTGCATGTTTTTTTTCAAATTACAAATCCAAATTGTTCTAGTTACACGATATATTCTCAGGATCCCATGTCCGAGTTATCGAGAATTAACTATAGATGATTTATTTTATCCTATTGGACGTGGACACCCTTAAGACTAAGATATCTGTAAAACCATTACGAGTTAAAGGTATAACAAAATAGTCACAGTGCTTTGCATCTCCTACTCCCATTTGTTTTTGATAGTGTTTTTACATTAACAAATTCAGTCATACTAAGGCCAGTTGCAAAGAAAATTGTTAAGGCTTTTCATGTTAGAAAGAATCTTTTGGGGATATAATGATACACACTATATATATACAAACGTTACAATATAAATATATTTCCTTCATTTGTTCGACTAGTATGTGTACGTACGAAAGCGTTTTCATCATTTCGTCATTTCTATTTACCCAAACGAATTTAATGTATGCCTATAATACATGAGCACAACATTGTTTAAAGATACAAATGTTGTATATGTACATAATATACTTGTATAATTGCATTTTTCATGTATTTTAATGCAGGTAAAAGCTGTATAATAAGAAAATAGAACAGATACTACTTAATTACACACACATTATAATACATGATTGTATTAACAGAACAGAACAGAACAGAACAGAGTTTTTTTCCTTTGACTTATACATAGTACATCGTCATACAATCACATACAAAGTACAAAATATACATTACATCACATGAAAACATGAACACGAACGGAATAGAAATACAAAGAGAAAAAAGAAAACAAGGAAAAAAGAAAAAGAAAAAACGAAAGGAGGAAAACAAAATAGTTTACTACAAGATTTAGAGGACAAACAATTCACATTACTTTTTAGAGAGAAGAAAATAAAATAATGTCAACTATTGTTCAGTCATTAACATATGCTAGATTTCACATCTATGCTGTTTGTCGATCAATAAATGTGTCTCAAATATGAATGAATAAATACTAGTAGCATTTGTTTATGATGTAAGTGTTGTTTAATTCAGATATGCCAAAATGTTATAAACATATTCTAGATCTAAACAAAACCTATCATTTAATTCAGATATGCGTATAGATAAGTAACGGTAGATCAAGATGCAACATCTGACTCAAAGCTAGAAATATTCCTAGTGCTATGCTCAATGGTGATAAATTGGTAAATAGCGAGATACCCAAGCATATGCCTTGTATGGATTGTCTTACATCAATCTCATTAAAATAAAACCAAAATAGTTCGCTGTACGTATATTGGATCTGACTACCACGCATAAAGGGACGTCTCGAATTGTTATTGTAATGCCACGGTAGTTATTGGTATCAGTGCTATCACCCTTTTTAATATAAGGGCGTAATCGTACCTGTAGGCCAGCAGCGAGGAAATGAGTTACTATCAAGTATATGATTAAACAATAATGTTAAAGAGTTACATAAACTATCTATATAATCCTTAAAATACTCATACAAAATGGTATCAACTGAACATGTTTTATTATTGCCTAATTGTCAACTAACCTTCTTTTTTTTCTTCACATGATATAGTCTGATCTAATTCCTCAAATGGGGGCACATTTTCCTGATCTATGTTTTCTAAGTTGTGTACGTATTGTTTACTATCAGTATCAAAGTTTTCGGCTTTTGGATTGGCCAGGTTTTTGAAATAATACTTGAACAAATCTTTGATCGATATAGTATGGTCAGTGCTGTATGTTTTCCTTTTGCTGAAAATGGTCAAAAATCCCTGTGGCCTCTCCCGTTTTACCTTATTTACATTGGCTACGTCTAAAGGAGTTTCTACTTTTCAAACAGCAATATTCATTATCGTTTTTCTTTTTTTATAAAATGCGCCTGATTTCATCATTGTTTGTACAATTAAAATTGTTCACAGCATCTTTGAACGCTTTATACTTCAGTTTACATTCAGCATTGTACCGTGTTTGTTTAAATGTACCAGATGACGTCAATTCACATGTACTATGTTTAACACATTTACAAAAATATTTATTACCCTTTTCATAGAGATATGAAGTAAAAACATCAACTATTGTATCAGTATTTGACTCTTTCGCTATTTCAGACTTCTCCTCTAGTATATGGATTTCTGACTTTACGTCTTTAATAAATGAAGTCTTTAACACCTACAGTAAAGCAGAAGTATCATAATACCCCATTTTGCTTGACGCGACTCTCAATTATTTGTTTGTGAAGAAGTAATAAGCATCAAACATAAACGCTGGTAAGTTAAAATAGAAATATGGATCGATGGATTAATGAATGAGCACACACTACAAGAGAAAGACATATCATGAACTGTGTGATTACATGACGAAATGACGAGTAAACTACGTATGCGGTACTTTAAATGAAATGCAAGTATTCGCTCTAATTTAATACATCCCTGTTTAATTGTATAGTATGACTTGCAGAAAATCTTGACGATCTCTCAAAGCCCCGAAAAAGTCGTTTCTGTAATAATGCTCGGGAGATCTTTGTGCGCTCGTTGTGCGATAAAAATGCTTTTTTTTTCAACTTCCATGGCTATCTGTAGAAATCTTGGAGCAACCATGCGCTTATCATTGAAAGACCCTTGAGAGATCAATTCATACTAAGCCTCCTGCGGCGACCACTAGGAGTTTGCTGAGCGCTTTTTGCAAAGAAACATCACGGGGAGATACAAGGAGATCGCTGAGAGATCAGGTGCGACAAAAGGCAATCATTGACAGACCGAAAGAGATCGCTGATGGATCATGAAGAGTTCCTTGGGCGACTGTTGAGCATTTCTGTGGCGACAGAGACCTGTTGGTATTTATATTATGAACGACCAAGTGCTAATACATGATGCAATCCTAATATGTCACCTAACAAATATATATACACAACCAGTTGGTCATTGAAGTTGTCCAATGAAGGAGGCAGAGCCGCAGAAGGAGGAGGCAACGAATCTAGTGGGAAACCTACGCTTCAGTACTAGCATCGTGTGTTGCACTCCACCATATCCCTATTTGTGCCAGAAGTGTGCCAAGCCATCCGGGATAAATACTAGGATGACGTCATGCAATGCCCTAATTCACTCCAGGAGTGGCAGCCTATTGTGGATCAATTCAAGAATGTTCCTAACGCATGTGGTGCCCTGGATGAAAAGGATGTGGCTGTCAGATGCCCTTGTAACTCAGGCAGCCAATACTAAAATGACAAAGTTTTTTCTCAATGGTGCTGTTCTTCGCCTTAGTAGATGCTTATTACAGGTTCTTATAGACGGATGTGGTAGGCTTTCGTTGCAATATCGGACTTACAGCTCTTTAATGACCCTGAGCTAAAGCTGTGCCTTGTTTATGGAACCATAAACTTCCCAGATCCCCATCCACAGCCTAATGACGACTATGACACCCCCTGTTTCATCCTCGTGGACGATACATTTGCACCGGCCCTACCTGGTAAAACCTTACTCTATCAAAGGGCTTACCAGATAGCATCGCATCTACCGTATCTGACGTGTGCGGCGGGTTGTGGAAAATGCATCTGTCCTACTAACAACCATGCAACAACGCCCTGAAGTTGTTCAAGATTGTGTCGGAGGCCTGCATATGTTTACACAACCTGATGCGAGTCAGATACCCTGCTTTACAGAACGCTGCACTGGACCAAGTGGTTGCTTACCACAATCCGACACCAGGAGAATGGCGACGGACAGCCAACATGCATGAGATGCAGCAGGTACAGGGCCAAACGTGAATACCTAAAGTTGTATTTCAACAGTGCAGCTAAATATTTGCCTTGAAAAGACAGGATGCTCTGATCTGGATGCTCCGATATGTAGTTAAGTTCACGAGGACTTGTACATTCAATAAGGACATATTAATTTGAATTTAAATAGTATGTGTTTGTCTCGACCTGGACGTCTCATCCTTACCAGTTATTTGAAGTATATTATAACCTGTTCCCGCAACCATTCACACATGTCATTTATTTAGCTTCAGTGAGAGTGGAACATATATTTTCCTTCTTTCTCCTCTAATTAGCATGGCCTGATGGCATCATTGGTTCGGAGCCAAGTGTATTCAATGTCATGGTGGCATCTGTCGCAAGACCACAAACACCATCAACAAGAGGATGGAGCAGAAGCAGCCCTCTGAATACGGTGTTCACGTCCACTACCCTGACGTTCATGAGCTTCATCACGTTGTCCAGCTGTTTCCTCCTCATGACCCTCGAGACCACGTTTTCCAGCGGTTTTCTCCTCATGACCCTCGAGACAACCTTTACCAGTTCCTTTACATTCAGAGTCTTTACGGATTGGATTTTGTGTCCTCTTGCATTCTTTTCTTGGTGGCTTTGTGTTAAAATAAAAATAATAGTTATTGTGTTCTTCACCTAGTCTAGAGAGGGAATGAGAAAAAGTGACATAAAACATCTCTACCTTCGGGCACTCCATAAGAGACCGTTGAGAGATTGCTTCCCTCCGCGACAATTGAGGGATCGTTTCGGACCGAGTCAAAATTTGAGACGACCTTGGCGACAGTAGATATCACTTGAAGATGCTTGAGAGACCATGAGGATTGCTGGGCGCTCACTGAAAGTTTGCCTTTTTCCATCGTTCAGCGGTTTATATAGGGGCGTAATCGTACCTGTAGACCAGCAGCGAGGAAATGAGTTACTATCAAGTATATGATTAAACAATAATTTTAAAGAGTTACATAAACTATCAATATAATCCTTAAAATACTCATACAAAATGGTATAAACTGAACATGTTTTATTATTGCATAATTGACGACAGTAGATATCACTTGAAGATCCTTGAGAGACCATGAAGACTGCTGGGCGCTCACTGAAAGTTTGCCATTTTCCATCGTTCAGCGGTCTCACGCCACCTCTGTGAAGATATAATTTGTTAATGAGTTTATTTTCCCGTTCAATTACTTATAACTATGGAAGGACGCTGAGTGCTTTCTCCTTGATAAGAAGGATATCGGAATTCGGTTTTGATTTCCGTTGATTGTTGCAGCGAACGGATACTTATATAAACAGTTTTCCATTCGATCCCATTCGAGCAATTGCTTTCTTCGAGATGCTTTCATGTTAATGCTTAGTGAAACGCTGTAGAGGCTATTGAAAAAATCATACATTATAAATCGTTCGCTCTTCATTAACGCATTTCTATTTACCAAAACGTATTTATTGTATGCCTATATTTCATGAACTGAATATAGTTTAAATGTACACATGTTGTACATGACACAATATAATTGTATCATTGCCAGATACTACTTAATTAGACAGAGAACAGAGTAAATATTGTTATTAACATATTCTAAATTTAAACAAAACCTATGTTGTTGGTCGATCATAAAATGTGTTTCCATCACGAATAAAAAAATACCAGCAACATTCGTTTATGGGGTTAAGTGTTGTTTAATTAAGATATTTTTATAGATAAGTAACGGTAGATCAAAATGCAACATCTGACTCAGAGCTAAAACTATACCTAGTGCTATGCTAACTGAAGTTCTATACACTGGTGATCAATAGGTAAATAGAGAGGTTAACCAAACGTATTCCTGGTATTGATTGTCTCACATCAATCTCAATAAAATCAGACCAACATAGTTCGCTGTACGTATATTGGATCTGACTACCACGCATAAAGGGTCGTCCTCGAATTGACCTTGTACACTTGTGCATGAGCACAGTTATTATGGCCAATGAAAGTTCATGATACAACTAACGCCTTAACCATCAGAGCATTCGACTGTCACCACTGCTCTATACCGTTTATTTATACGAGTTATCTTACCTGTTTTAAACCGATCAATTTTGGTAGCGACAATTTAATTGACTGTATCGTGCAGTCAGCAGATCTATATACGTGCGAGCGAGTTTATGTCTCGTTTTAATGATATTGGTTTCATATTATATAGATATATGATATATTAGTCAATGATACTGAACTGAAGTGCATCATGGATATCCATGTAAGATGCAAACTAGAAAACAAACAGTGTTATACGGAGTAAGTATAGTTATATCGTCTGATGGTCAAACAATTAGTGAAGTGATAAGGCAACACAATGAAACGACTATTACATATGTGGCAAGATACAAACTCTAAGTTTAATGTGTACAGCATAACAATGAAACAATCTTCCAGATCTTCTAAATTGATATTGAATGAAACAATACTCACGAAGCGATACGAATTGATTGTCTGTCACTTTGTTTACACTATCACAATGGATTAGAGGTCGGTGTATTACCTTTACAAACAATACTTACAATAGTGTGTTTAAATATCAATATGTCCACACACCATTATATTAAGACTGAATTTCGATTTGCCGTTTACATCAGTAACATGAGCAATCTTCAATTTATTTCGGGGTACATTTTAGTTGAGTTTTCTTTCATGACGAAGGCTTCGTGCGTAAATGAATGCCCCCGAGGTCAAGCTTTCCATGGCAACATTACAAGGGTTTTCGTAAGATAACCTGTAAACGTTTGTAAAATTTAACAGGTTATCTAGGTAAGGTTTGCGAAGTGGAATTTACAAACCTGAACAAGATAATATGTAAATGTTGTACACAACGTTACACAACGTTAACGCGTTATATTACGGCCGTAATATGCCACCATATATGTGTACTTTTAGGACATCTTAATGTTTCATTTGAATTTTAACATTATAAAGTGGACTCTCGATAACTCGAATATGTGAACATTCAAATATATCCCTTCCTGGGATGGATCAGTCTTTTTAAAGCAGCGGAACAGCAATTCAATATCTCATATTGGCCATCATAACTGCTGCTGCGTGTTTTCTGGTTAGTTAATTACCACTGAAGTAAAAATAAATATCAAAGCAGACAATATATAAATAAATTGACTCATTCCCACATACATTCACTTTCTGACGTATCTGTAACGGACGACATTTGAAAACATTACGGCACATGTAGAAATGACTTAAAACAAGCAATTTCTTCTTTTGCCACAATTGGTTAAACATTCAATAATTTTAAATTCGTTTCGAGATATTTTCCATATTATTGCCTAGATTTTTTTTCAAAGACGTCTACTGCATATTTAATGTATGTGGAAACAGGTTAAGTAAAGCCCAGCGATAACGCGAATACGTTACGACAAGTAGCTAGCCTTGAGTTGCATTATCAGTGACATTATCAAACCACGTAACATTCAATTTGTAATCAAACTCATTCTTTATATTTTCAAGTTGTTGAAGATACTAACAGAATATCAAAGAAGACAAACGAATGGCTAAATTGAAGGGAAAAGGAAAGAGAAAGAAAGAAACGACTTTGGGAAAAAAGGAAGAATAATTAAAAATATACAACACGTGGAAGACAGAAGAGAAACGAGCGAATAAGCCGACTCAATCATTCGAAAGGAAGAAGAATAGAGCGTGTGGTTATGACAAGGAACAAAACCTTGCACACAATGATTTATACAAACGAACACCCATGTCTTAATGATATCCCTACGAACATCCGTGTCTTAATGATATCCCTACGAACACCCATGGGTATATGACATCCCTACGAACAGCCATATCCTATGGTATCCCTATGAACACCCATGTGTATATGACATCCCTACGAACAGCCATGTTTTATGGTATCCCTACGAACACCCTTGTGTATATGATATCCCTACGAACACCCATGTTTATATGATATCCCTACGAACGCTAATGTATTAATGATATCCCTATGAACACCTTAATGATAGTGCGGATAATACAGCGCACGAATATTCTCTGATAATAGAGTATCGAAATACCCTTTTTTCCATTTATGATGTCCAAAACATATTTTAACCGACAACAATTTGCCTCATGTGAAAAAATTACAGTCCTTTTTCCGAAGTACTTTCTCAACTTGAGTTTATACCTTTTTCGTTTCAAGGAAACAAGGAAATTTATGAAATGAAAATCAAGACATCTCTCTGAATCACGTGACGAATTGGATAGGCATCATTCTTTGCATAATTGCATTACACATTTAACATTTATCACATTTACTTTCCCGCTTTTATTCGTAGATGGATTGCACGGATTATATATTTTGTTGTACGTAATAATGCGAATAATTTAAAGTTTCACTTTCTTTTCTCAATTGATTATATCTGTGTGAAGATAAAAACTCTCAATTTAAATGTTTATCTGATTACAATGAACTATTCTTCTAAATTAATTTAAAATAGAAAAGTACTCACGAAGTTTGAAGACTTTGACTGCCCGTCACTATGTCAAAAACAGATTGTGAACTAGTCTACGTATCTACGGCGAAACGGTTTTTGGGTTTCTTGAAACAGGGTTTGGTGAACATTGTCATGATTTTAAGCTCACCTGGGCACGAAGTGCGGGTTGCGCTTTGGTGATCACTCACCTTCCGGCGTCCGTTACTACAAACAACGTCTTCTCCTAAACCAATTAGCCGGATTCAAAATAATTACACAAGCATGTGTATTAGGTGGTCTTCTTTCAAATTTGTTCAAACAATTTAATTACATAGAAAACTTTGGTTGCTGCTGCATCAGAAAAAGGGAAAAGTGCCAACACTTTTAAAATCGTCTTGTCAAAAAAGTACTTGTCCGATTTCAAAATTATTTTGCAAAACTATTCCTTGGTTGACCCTTTACTAAGTTTGTTCAAACTATTCCAATCTGTTTAAAAACATGTTCGTCACTGGGCGGAACCTATTGTCCTTACATGTGTATAGTGAAAACTTAAAATAACTTCTTATCTATAGAGTATGACAATTATTCCGATCCATTGAAACATGGCCACTAGGGGGCGAAGCTTGTTTTACTTATATGTATATAAAGTTAAAACTAAAAAAGTCTTCTTGTCCAAAAGCATAGGCACGATTTTGAAACAATATGGCACACATGCTCCTAAGATGACCATCTACGATGATTGTTCTAACTATTCTAAACTGTTAACAAACATGGCCATCAGAAAGCTTGGCTCGTTTCCCTTTTTAACTAAGAGCATTGAAAACGTTTTAGTTCAATTCAATCAGGTGAGCGATATAGGACAATCTTGGTCCTCTTGTTTAGATTAGAGTGTACTCCATGAGCCAAACTTATCTGCAGAACGTGACAAGCATTTCAATCAAAATGGTAACCCGTTCCTTCCATTTACGCACAACCGTTTCGGTCATCCATTACGATATATATGAGAGTCTTTTGTTTGGAGTTTAACGCCGCTTTCAACAGCTTTGGTCATATCACGGCGGTCAGTGCACCTACCCATGTTTTCCTGGCTTTCCCACACCAGTACTTACACAACATTCTTTCAAAGCCACTGACTACTTTCTCACATAGATCAGAGGTGAGAGGCAATGGAAAACATCGCCCGAAAGAATGTCGCCGCAACCGGGTATCGAACCCGTGACCTCCAGATCACGAGTCAGATACGCTACCAATTGAGCTACCCGGCCGGGCTATATGAGAGTCATCTGGCAAGTTGTAGTTTTGCTGAATTTTCAATGTGGCATCTGGTGTTAAATAGTGTGAGATGCGTTTTTTTAATTGTTATTTATCGTGCTCAGCCCTTAGCGCTGGCTAGCAGGTTTGTGAAAATGAATTTCGATTCATTATCATGTATTTACGCAATAAGGCCTATGTATCGGCTATACGATCGGCAGAGTGTTCACACGGTAAATGGGCACCATGAGGTAACATGATCAGCTACAATGAGAGGATAAGGCTCATACGTTACTTCTTATTGTTGAGTGCAATATACCGAATGATGTATAACAGTGTACGCGGTCAATTCACGTATACAGTGCATTTACTAACGACATCGGGTTTATGAATTTGATATAGAAATTGTATTGGTTAATAATATTCATTATCAGGTGCCCGCCAAATCCACCGAAACTATAGTACTACGTAATCGATTCAAAATATAAACGGTGCAACATATCATTAATCATCTCGAAATAAACTTGGTGACCCACATCACAATTACATACACCTTCTGAGTTATATATATTCTTTGGCGAAGCTGCACCACTTTCATTTTGGGATTTTAAACACCATTTTATCTTCAACGCTTATCTTCTTTAAAACATAGTTAATGTTAAATACCATTAACAATACCGATCAAATGGCAAAGCCTTCTCAAACACTTACAACGGTCGGTGGTAATCAATGTCGATGATTTGGAGAAGATATTAAAAATATTCTACAACATGCATCTAAGGGAATTTAGCCAAGCCCTCGTGAGCTTTACCTTAAAGAATCTTTGTAAAATTTCTTCAGAAAAACATTTCTGCAGACTTATTTCAAAATCAGACAGGTTCCTTTCGAGAAAAGAATGTTTAAGGTTAGCGTCGGGAAAATAACGAAAATATATGTTTCAGCATTTCAAATTTCAGTTCTCTCATGTCTTTCAATTTATCAGGGTTTTTTATTTGATTTTTTGCGGTGTGCGGAAAGTTCTGACTTGATCAATTCCATAATATATCCCAATAAAATATGTGATAGAGCTCCTGAATACAGATATAAATCGACTCAGTATACCGGCAAAGCATTGCCAAAATCTAACATGACAGCCTGTGCAAATCTACTATAATGCTATTCCATCGTTGAATGAATTGTGAAAAGTTTCTTCATTGTATTTCAGCACAAACATAGATATTAATTATATAGGAGTAAAAGTAAAATTTTGCTTTTTAATGGTACTGATTTTAACAAGACTTTACCATTGCTAAGGTACGAGTATGTTTCTGACATTTGCCCATAGCATTTGATTAATCAAACAATAACAATTTCCAACCTCGTTTTCTCAGAATTTGCTTTCAAGGCATTTTTAGTCATTGCTTTTCTTTTTGCAAATATTTGCAACATAATGCCTCCGTTGTTTTTTCAGAACTAGAAACACTGATCGTTAAACAGACGCAATGAAGAATCCTTTAGTGACATATTTCTTATTTAATCCAGTGATAAAATCATATCAAGAAAACAGCGATGCAGCTTTTTTCCCAGTGCTCGAACGAGCGTGTACTCTGTTTTCTAATTACAAACTTGTTCTAGGTAAACGATATATCCTCATTATCCCAATAGTCACAGTGCTTTGCATCTCCTACTCCCATTTGCTTTTGATTGTGATTTTACGTTAAATAATCTAGTCACACTAAGGCCAGTTGCAAAGAATACTGTTAAGGCTTTTCATGTTAGAAAGCAAGTTTTGGAGATATAAGGATACACAGAATATACATACAAACGTTCCAATATAAATACATTTCCTTCATTTGTTCAACTAGTAAATTCGAACATTCCGATTGCTGATTCATGCCTATGTATTTTAGTTCGTTTGCTCGCTGACTCATTCAATCATTCATTTAATTCCTCAATTACACACTCATACCACCTGAATGTTGCTCTTACTCAATTACTTTCCCTATCGCTCATTCTCCATTCACTCACTTACCCATTCACTCTAATACACATTCACTCACTCTATCACTCAATCAGTCTCACTAGCACTCACTCACTCACCCACTAACTCATGTTCTCATTTATTTAATTACGCACACACTCTATCAGTCACTCTCTCATTCTCTCATTCACTCACTTACTCACTCACTCTGTCACCAACTAGCTCATTATTTCATTTACTCACTTGCTCACTCACACTCTCTCTTACTCACACTTTTGGTCGGTTGCCTTCATCATTAATGTATTAATACATATATTAATTAATTATTACATCTTATGTTTGTTTAAAAAATGAAATACTATTTTTGTTCATATGTTCAAATGAGTGATTTAAGCTGATATACCGAAACACTTGATCTGAAGGTAGAGAACCCTTGAACATATCGTTTATCTTAAATTTATCTTCATACACTAAATAGTAAACACACCTTTTATGTCTGCCTAGTATATCACCCTCTAAGAAGTGTACACGTATGTATTGTTCTCATCTTAAATTCCTCATTATCTAAAAATAAAAAAAATATTTAATTGTATGCTTTGTAAATATGAATGTACATGAGCCAGAGACCTTAATATGTGAATGAAGAAATGGAATTGAATTCAATTGGAAATGTGTCATATCAGAGTTTTGTATTGTTACTAATTAAATGTTTTACCCATTTATTGTATTGTACTAACCGACAACAGACTCAAATTTAAATTATACAGGGTTTTCTTACGCCATTTTAAACATTATTTGAGTTATAGCATGGCGATAGTTCACTTCTTCATGATCTGTTGGTAAAGAAAAGAAATCATTACTAGGCTAGGGATTAAATTAGGAGAGAGATTTATAAAAGGAATGGCAACGAATTTTCGAATATTCGATGGTATGGTCGAAGAATCGAATGCTATATCAAGATTCGTATATTCTCTGCAAACAAGGATTTTTTAAAAGTGTTTACTCATGCTAGTTTGTTGAAAATGGCAAGCAAAGGGTTACCGATGGTTCACTTCAGGTGTCAATACTTAGATAACATGCCAAACTGATAATCCTTGCTATTCAAATTTGAAACAATACTGACGGTTTCGTTCCTTAACGCCGTAACTTCAACTCGTAAAAAATGATCCAGTCTCAAAAGGACAAAGTGTTGAAAATATTTTGCTACTCTTTTCAACTTTGTTTGCCTACTTCGAGTATCAGGAAAAGAGTAGGAGCACATTTATTTAATCTAAGTCAAAAATGCTGTTTCAGCAGCAAAAGTTCACGGAATAACATAGAACGACTTATTAAGACCTTCAAGGTCACAATATATAACGCCCTATCAGTCAAATTACGTGAATTTGATCACGTGATCCAAATCACTAGATAAATGTTTTACCTGTTCCCACATACGATAAATAGGCAGAAGACGACTATGAAAAAAATCTAGGCAGTAACATGGAAAAGCGTTATAAACGTAGGTAATATTTTTTAATTCTTTAAACCATTGTGGCAAAAGGAAAAATAGCTTGTTTATAGCAACTGCTCAGTGTGCCACAATGTGTTCAAAAGCCGTCTACTACAGAGACATCAGAAAGCGCTGTATGTGGGAAGGGGTTAATTTATCTATGTAAAATCTGATTCGTAATTCAATTTACTTCACTGGTAATCAACTAACTAGAAAACACACAGCAGCAGTTCTGATGTCCGATATGAACAATATAATTGCTGTTTCGCTGTTTTACAAAGATTCATCCATCCCAGTAAGCGTTCTAGTTAAACGATATATTTTAATTTCCACATGTTCGAGTAATTGCGAGTCCAATTTATAACGTTGAAATGAAAACTAAAGGTGTCCAAAAACAAAAGTATTCTCGCAATGTTGTACTTCAGAGCACGGTAAACTCCGCAGGTTATTAAATGACTCAAAAAGCCTGCTTCATAAAAGGATAATAAACTCAAATGTCCAACTACATACTTTGAGATTGTTCATGTTACTGATGTGGACGGCACATCGAAGTGCAGTTTTAATAGAATTAATGTTAAACAAGTACTATGCTGCAAATAACATAGCAGAAGTGTATAATGTAGGCTTAATTCCTGAAAAGGTGATAAAATAATCTATATATAACAATTATTTCAAATCGGCAATTGTTTGAGATTAAGTTAAACAATGCAAATGAAGTTGGTCATATTGATGTGTAAACACGATATAATAATCATTGTTTATAAAGACAATAAAAGCGACCCACAATCCTTTACGATATTGTGAACTTACATACCTATTCTTTTGTTTGACAGAGGACTAAACCTTTCGGAATGACATACATTGACAACAAATACCTTCGTGGGCAGGTCTATCTAAGCACTTCGACGCGTTTGCCATTTCTTTAGACAGACCTGTACACGTGAAGAAAATCCGTTTTGTAGCCAAATTGTTATTTAGGGAACAAAAGCTTAGTCTATAAAAAACGGTTCAGTATCAACTTTATTCATTTTAATTACCACTGATAAAATTTGTAAATAGTAAAGTTCGGATAAGCCTGTTCATCTGTTCAGCTTGATCAAAGCCTAGGAAAGTAATTTGCGCAAATCGTAGATCTAGATCAGACAACGCAAATGCACAGACTGAGTGTTTAAATTATCATTCGGCATATTCTTGATCTATATCGGTCTCAAAAGGCCAGGCTAAATTGTTGAGTTCGCCATTTACTTGTAACAGTCCTAAAAGATCTGACCTGATCAGGGCTCGAACCTTGGACCTCTAGATCCGAAAGCGAACTACCACGTCACTATAAAAGCTAGCTCTATAGCAAGGCAGTATAAGTGTCCACTTATACATATACCTAGGCTACATATACCCCTCTTTAAATGAAATTCGTCCTCGAATTTACGGAGACTGAGAATGTTGTGAAACGTTCTCGAGGTTTTTTCTATGTATTCCCTTATTGAGCGCCATTGTAACAGTCCTAAAAGATTCAACCTGATCAGGGCTCGAACCTTGGAACTTAAGATCCAAAGGCGAACGTTCTACCACGTCGCTATAAAAGCTAGCTCTATAGCATGGCAGTATAAGTGTCCCCTTATACATATACCTAGGCTACTAGGCCTGTAGGAATTTTCTGTACGGGCCCTAATTAAGGAGGAACCCCTACCGGAAGTATAACAAACCGAATTTGGTGTTTTTGAGTAGGTTAATACCTGCTACATATTAGGTAAGTTCTCGCATAAAAATCGCGGTCTTAGAAATACCAAAATTTGAGCGTTTCCAAGAGGCCCGGATTTTTTTTTTTTTTTAGATAAAATTTTCAATATTTTTGAAGTCGTCAATTGCGTTTAATAGATAAAGAGAAAAATATGTATTAATGAATGTTTTTTTATATATTGACGAAGCCATGATATTCAAAAATGTGTTATTTTTGTGTTTTTACGTTCATATCTTCTGCGCATGCGCAAATTTAGTTATACTAGTACGGTTTAAATCGGTAAATGAGTTAATTGACACATATATCAAGTTATACCTTTACAAAATCATTTAAACATACCTGTCTGAAGCAAGACATACATTTAGGGGTTAGTTGTGCCTTTCATCTTTTTCACCCATCCATTTATCCGTCTGTCCGTTCATTAATTCAACATTTCGATAAACACAATTTTTTTTATTTAATTTTTTTATAATAACAATAAACACATTTTATGTATGCTTTTTTACCGTATATTTGGGAAATTTTCGAAACTTTTAATCTGTAAATATACTTCAGTTCTTTAATATTTCAGTCCAAACGTGTTTTTTCTGGTCCCAATTCTTTTCCTTCTTTGTCTATATGATTTTACAACGGATAAGTCAAAATTCGAGAATTTACAACATCTCCTGTTTGGTGACTTGACAGGTAAATTTATAACCATGCTTTGTTTAATTAGCCAAACACAAGCCTGTAAATTACAATTAACTTTTAATTAAATTTTGATTCGCATAATTTGCGATCATTTAAAAACAATAATCATCGTGAACGAAAATCATTCATAATTTAAATTAAATTATCATCAATGAGTAAATGCTGACAAATCGTTTAATTATGTTGTGCTATTTGTATGTTAAATATGTGTACTTGTTATTTATTTATAAGTCAAAGTACGCTTGTGTCGAAGAAAATTTGAAGGGCCCTTCGAATTCGACACAACGAGCGTCGACTGTAATTATAATTAACACAAACCATAGTAATTTCCCTTTTATTGAAAATGACTGAATGATAAGAACAAGCATTTGGTGAGATTTGTTGGTCTAAAAGTATTTTAGGGCATATATATATATAGGTATCGTATTTTTGCGCCCATAGATATGTCAGTCCGCTTATTTGTCGGCCCCATTTGGCTTCAGCGGAACAAATATCTAAAATCAGAGTTAGTATTGCTTTCAAATTTGAAATATGATTTGTTAGCGAACTTTGTACTGCTTTCAACCTATTTAATCGTTAAGGTCATCTTCATTAACATCTGTTTCGATGAGTTCAGCAAAACATTTACAATTTTCAAGACAGGGTAAACCTGCTGAAAGGCACTGGCATTGCCGACTTGATCCGCACATTTTATCCGTGCAAAACATATGAGTCAAGTCTCTTACTTCTTTTGGAGCTGGGTCTTTTTCGAAATAGACGGGCCGATATGTTCCATTTTCATTTTGTGTCCAACCGTTTAATCGTCGATCAGGTAGGTCTATGACAGGCAAATGGTTATGACACCATATATAAGCCTGATAAAAAGCTCTTAACGCCAAATTTTGAGTCAGTTAAACTTTTGTCGCAAATAATGCATAAACTAGCCTTGAAAGTACAATCGTCAAAAATAGTGAAGCCATTGTTTGGTTAATAAATTAAATGTTTAACACAGATTTAGAACAACCTTGATCTCTTCAATACAAGAGCATACTAGCTGGTGTAATGTTTATCTTGGAAATTTTCTTACGCAGATATTTTATAAAACTGCGCCACTGCTTACGTCAGAACAAACGACACCCATTGGCCAGTTAATAAATAACACGCTGACATTTATAAATGTATATGTTTATCCTATGTTTTTAACATGAAGGATGCAAAGGGCAATATTGTAAATACTTTTCACAAAGATATTAACAGTTTACTGGATAGTCTCGGTTTATCATATATGCACATGAAATCAGACATTACCAATTCTGACGTTGAAATTGTTATTGGGCAAATAAAAGATAGTTACATTCAAAATTGGTTTTCAGATTTAGATAATTCTGCGAAATTACAATATTACAGATCTTTTAAAAGCTACTTTGAACACGAAAAATATCTCGATTGTGTTAATAACAATAATTACAGAATTACAATGACAAGACTAAGATGTTCATCCCACCATTTATTAATTGAGGAAGGACGATATAATAACATCCTTAGGGAAAATAAAATATGTAAAATGTGCAACTGGAATGTTATTGAAAATGAATATCATGTTATACTTATATGTCCTTTGTATCGTCAACTGAGAATCAATTTACTTCCAAATTAGTATCATATTTGGCCATCACTATATCAATTTAAACAACTAATGAAAAATTATAAACTAAGTATATTACGAAAACTTAGTAAATACATATACATGACCAATACTAAACGCGATTCTAAAACAGTACCATAGACTGATAGAAATCCGAAAAAGGTGCTATTTTAAATCCACAAAATAAACAATCCAAGTTTAGTCAACTTGTACGCATTAATATTAATAACACTTTTCTCGAATATTATATATCACATGTCAACATGTAACTATGTATTGCTATACAATTGTTTATTATGTATATGTTGCAACAAGATGTAAAATGTTATGCAAATAAAGAACTTGAACTATTAATCTTGTAAAATAAATCAGTTGATTCAAGCTCTATATTCAACTGATAGATTAAACCACACACATGTTTTTAAAAGTTAAATGTCGACTGAATGATAAATAATTTGTTAATTAGTCAATATTATGTAGATGTACTTGCTGTAAATAAAATTATCCACTAATCATTTTAAATTGACACGCTGACATTTATAATTTATTACGTTGATATATGAAGCAATTGATTTCAGATGAATTCATTTAATAAAAACTGTATTAAAATTGCGCATTCAGAACGATCATACTATATGTGCTTAACGATAAGTAAACTGTTAATTAGACAATGTTATGTACACATTTTAAATTGCTTTAAACGCCGATTACATAGGTTCATTTTCATGTTTACAAACACAATCATTGATAAATTCAATACGTTAAACGTCTTTAATAAAACAATAACAATAAACCTTATGAATCATATACTTTTGGAAGATATCCGAAACATACGTATTATCCGAACTACTCTTCTTTTACTTTCACTTTCCTATATGAAATAAAGGAAAATTTTCCTAGTTTGAAGCGTCAATAACTTTTTCTGTAAGAGACGGATTTCTATGCGATTTTTTTTGGTAAACATGTACATCTATACCTTCCGGAAAATATCAATATCGCTTTGTTATACTTCCGGTAGAACCTTTGAAAAAAATCAACCCGTTTTCTACAGGCCTATACATATAGTTCACAAGAAGCACATTACTTAGCCACATGAATATGATTTTGATAGTTGGACATATTAAAGACAAATGGATTTGAAGTGACATCCGCATTAATAAATGTGTCTGGTTTGTTGTCAGCCGACCCTTGCCAAACATAAGACAATTAAAGATTCTGTGTGTCGCGAACGCGTTTGTTTGTGTGTTTGCTCCATAACAAGCTGTTCAGGAATGATCTCATGGGAATGTTTTCCTGAAACAGGCGCGTAGCTCCCTAAGGGAGTGATTGGAAAACAAAACTAAACAATTTAAGCGGTTTTCATGTAACTATGATACTTTTAAAATATTTTTCTGTTTGTTATTATCGACAACATTTAACGATAATCAAGTATTGTAACAGGTTGGAAATAAAATGCTGAAGAGGGCGAATTTGGATTAAGTTTCGATATGTTATCTCGTAATCTCGCGTCCTGTGGAGATCTATTCTACGTTGTGTTATGCCACCTGTGTACATTTTGGATATACTTTAACAATACTCAAAGAACTGGATGCCGTCTTAATCTTTTAGAATTTTAAACATTGTCCATTGTCAAATTTCTGTGATCATCCCCGCAACATAAGTCAGAGTTTATCACTATTGTCCAAACTAAGGCGTGGAGAAGAGATGGTGCATAATCATTACCAAACATGCCCTTTTCCCATAGCACGTTTGCCTGTTCTTTTGAAATGACATTGGCCTGCTTTTTTACTAAATCAACACCTGGTAGCATTTCGGATGGTTTTATCAAGACATATTCTTTAGGTTATAAAACGTGGGATCATTTAATAATGAGACCAAGCGAGTTAATTTCCGAATGTTTCTGAAAACAACCGAAAATCAACTACCACTGGTATAGTAGCTACCATCCTTTCTCTGCAGTAGACAAGATAGAGCTGCATGAATTAGTGTTTAAATCATCATTCGGCATATTTAATAGATCCGACTTTTTTTCAATAACGATTAAAATTGCGGAATTCGAACATAAGCGTAGCACCTCTGTGACTCAATCATTAAATAGGTTTAACACCCACAGTGTCTTCCGCAGCGTGTTTGTCTGAACTTTAGATTTTGACTATAAATGTTCATGGTAAACAATCTTGAACCTGGATGTGTCATCTAAATGTTTAGTAATATAGTTATTCGTTTGATCGATCGGTCCATTCACTTATACATTTATCCAATACATGCATGAATTAAAGAACGAATAAACGAACGAATGATCAATTGTTGATTGATTAAATCTGAAAATATGCGTATCTATTTGTTCTTAAAATCCATTTACATGTTTCCTTTACAGAGATAATGCATATATTTATAAACCCTTAAAATTTAAAAAAATGTTTAAAATACATAGTTGTCTTTTAAGCGAAACCTTCCAAACTATTCATCAAGTGGCGGAAGAATTACATCCACATAAATAACCGAGAAAAGAGTTCCCTAGATATAGGTCGCACGGAATTTAATCTATAGTTTGTCACTAGAAATGTTTCTTTTAAAAATGATTAAATATTACCCGTTAAATATTAAACCAAAGTGTCTACTTTAAAAAATCACCTAATATATCGACCGCATTACGCCAATATCTTGTAATTCGGCTGGGGCTACATACGGGGAAAGAATTACGACTGGAGCTCCATACGGGGTAATTAATTACTAAGTCAGCATAAGTTTGTGACTTTTTACACCTCAGCATTTTCAGAAAACTTATTTAAAGCATTAAAGAAAGAGAATAATTGTTTGTTTCAGTGTTTTATCGAAATTTCTTTCATCTCGTGAGAAGCAAAGGGTTATATTTTCACTCGTGCCTACTCCACCCTTGAAAATATCACCTTTGCTTTTCACTCGATGAAAGAAATTTCGATAATACACTGAAACACAATTATCCTCTAATTAAACAACAGTTTTGACTCATGTGTAGTTGCAATTTAAATATGAAAACCATAAAAAATCCTTTCCCGAAAAACTTTCTCAATTTTGATTAATACCATTTTAGTTTCCAAGATACTAGTCAATTTATAAAATATAAAAAATAAATATCAAGACATCCCTCAGAAATGTTGACGGATTGGCCAGGCGTTTTGTCTTTCGTTGCACAATTCCATTACAAAATCAAAATCGTTTCTTTTACTTTCTCGCTTCTATCCGTATACGAATTTCCCGGATAATACATTTGTGTACGTAATAATGCAAAACATTTAAAGTAACATTTTCTTTTCTCAATTGATTATATCTGTGAGAAGATAAAAACTCTCGGTTTAAATGTATACATAATTACAATGAACTATTCTTTAAATGGATTTACAAAGATAGAGTACTCACGAAGTTCGAAGACTTTGACTGCCCGTCACTATGTCACAAATGATTGTGAAATATTCTACGTATCATTTAACATTTACCATGAAGTATGTGATAGATTTTTGCATGACAATGCCTTATTATCGTATGAATGTCATGATCTTTTAGCTCACCTGAACAAGAACTGCGGGTTGTGATCCCTCGCCGTCCGGCGTTCGACGTCCGTTCCTACAAACAACGCCCCTCCTAAACCAATTCCCGAATACAAATTAATTACACAAGTATGTCTATGAGGTGGTCCTCTTTCAAAGTTAATCAAAGATATTAATTCAATTAATGGAAAACTTTGCTTGCTGCGGCATCAGAAAAAGGGTAAACGGCGAACACTTTAAAAATCGTCTCGTCTAAAAGTACTTGCCCGATTTTAAAATTTTATTTTTCACAAATATTTCTTGGGTGATCCTTTTCTGAATTGTTCGAATTATTCCGATCCGTTGATAGACATGTTCGTCAGGGGGTGGATCCTATTTTCCTTATATGTGTATGGTGAAAAAGTTAATTAATCCTCTTGTCCAAAGGGTATTAAAATTAATCCGATCCATTGAAAAACATTGCCATCAGGGGTCAATGCATGTTTTCCTTATATGTATAAAAAGTGAAAACTTGAAAAATCTTCTTGTCCAAATGCACAGGCCAGATTTGGAAACAATTTGGCACACATGTTCATTGGATGAAAATCTACGATGATTGTTCAATTTATTCTTGACTGCTAACAAACAGGGCCATGAGAGAGCGGAGCTTGTTTTCCTTATAACTTTTGAATTAAGAGCATTGAAAACTTTTCAGTTCTATTAAATCAGGTGAGCGATATAAGACAATCATTGTCCTCTTATTTAGATTAGAGTGTACCCATGAGCCGAGCTTATCTACTTAACGTGACATGTGATTATTGTAATTTTATCGCGCTCAGTCCTTACCGCGGGCTAGCTGGTTTATGAAAAAAGGTTTTCCATTCCTTATAATGTATTTACATAATAAGTCCTATTTATCGGCTATACGATCGACAGTGTGTTCACCCGGTAACTAGGAACCATGAGAACCCAGGCTCGGCTACAAAGAGAGGATGAGGCTCATACGTCTTTGATTGCAACTTATTTAGCAGAAGTATAACTCTTGATTGATTGACGATGCCTTTCTCGAGTGTCCGGGGTTGGTTTAAACAGCGAGACTGGGTTATATGTACAGTCACGAAGGCATCGTTACTACTTATTTTTGAGTGCAATGGTCCGAATGATGTATAGCCATGTCCGCGGTCAATTCATATATATAGTGTACCTACTAACGACGTCAGGTTAATGAGTTTAAGAAAGAAATTGTCCTGATTAATAATATTCATTATCACGTGCCTGCAAAACAAAAAAAAACTTAAACTGTAATTAGGAAAATTGTACTCATCTTTTCAAAGTCGTGTGTTGCAGTTTATTGTGGATATCTCCCCTTTATAAACTTACAGGGCGCTCGGAGCGCATTTGGGAGCTCAGGGGGAGCTCCCGGAGCGCATTTGGGAGCGCCCTGTAAGTTTATAAGGGGAAGATATCCACAATAAACTGCAACACACGACTTTGAAAAGATGAGTACAATTTTCTGTACAACGTGTGATCGGTCGTTCTGTAGTAGATACAATCTAATGAGACATGAGAGAAACAAACACTTTGAAGAACCATCTTCACATACAGACCAAAGATACTGGAATATATCACCAGGAGTACAACAATATGAGGGAGCGCCCGGAGCGCATTTGGGAGCGCCCGGAGCGCATTTGGGAGCTCCCGGAGCGCATTTGGGAGCGCCCGGAGCGCATTTGGGAGCTCCCGGAGCGCATTTGGGAGCGCCCGGAGCGCATTTGGGAGCGCCCGGAGCGCATTTGGGAGCTCCCGGAGCGCATTTGGGAGCTCCCGGAGCGCATTTGGGAGCTCCCGGAGTGCATTTGGGAGCGCCCGGAGCGCCCGTATTTAAGTTTAAACATCCGTGTACACTCGTTTTGTCTGGACCGAGTGGAAGTGGTAAATCGGTATTGACTAAGATGATATTGTGCCAAGATACAATCAAACCACCACCTCAGAGGATCATCTGGTGTTATAGTCAAAATCAACCATTATACGACGAAATCAAGACAGAATTGTCTAACGTTGAATTTGTGAGGGGTATTCCAGACTGTCTTGAACAAGATATGTATCTAGACGTAAACGTGCGGAACTGCATCATATTAGATGATTTGATGGGAGAGGCGAAGAAGGATGAAAGAGTGGCTAATCTTTTTACTAAAGGATCTCATCATAGAAACTTGACGGTCATTTTCCTGACACAGAACGTTTTTCCTCAAGGAAAAGCGTGCCGAGATATCAGCCTTAATACAAAATATTTAATTGTGTTTAACAACCCAGTTGATAGACATCAAATTTCTGTACTGGCACGACGGATCTACCCTACCAGTAGTCACAGTTTCATGAATGTATATCGAAACGCCACAGAAAAGCCATATGGACATCTCGTTATTGATCTTCAAGCCTCTACACCCGAATACATGCGACTTAGACCAAACATTTTTGAACAGAATGTATCAGTAGCTGAACACAAGTATATAAGTGATACTCCAGCGTATGATCAGCGAGGATATTCAGTTAAGAAAACTATAAGGGACACCCCTGTGGAGTACATAAAGAGTGATTCCAGCCTCGAGTCTGATAACAGTCTAGACATGCCCGTTTGCGACGATTGTGGTATCGTGTTTGGTGACGTTCATTCTTTACAAAATCATGTCAAACGATGGTGTAATAAGCGTTCTGCCACGGAGGATCACTCGGAAACGCCTCCATTAAAACGGTGGATATCCTATGACCAGAGCGAAGAAGATGTAAAAGATAAAGACAGCGAAGAACACAAAGTGTTTGAAGTCATGTACCGTAAAGCTTCGAACAATAATGAAAAATCTTGGCGAAAAAAAGTGGAAAAGTATGAGCGAGATGGAATGTCCAATGACGAGGCCAAGAAAAAGGCAGACTCAAAAATAGTAGCGGAAGATACAACACATGTCTTACGTATGTATAGCCAACTGCTTCTCCACACATTCCAATTAGAACACGGAGTCATTCACCAACGTGTCATGGAAGATGTACACGAACTCGTGTCCGAGGGAATGATACTAGAACAGGCCATACAGTCGGCCATTAAGAAACACAGTTATTTAATAGAAGGTATAGTGAAGTCTGAGAACGACGACGTTAGCTATGGTGGTAGCGACTACAGTGATGGTGAAGACATGCTATAAGGGGAGGAAAGTTACAGCTAATAGCCAAAGATAAAACTATCACTCGCTGTGTACTTCACTTACGTCAACGATGGATAGAGTAGAAATGTGGACACGACATTTTCAACGGATGGCCGAAGGGAAGTTGAAACCTAATCATAAAGGACAATACGTCGTGGAAAAAATTCAGATGGGTGGGACGATGAAAGAACCCACCATTAACTTTGTGACACCCGTGGCTCAAGCTGTTGAACTAGCCAAATCAGAGGTATCCAGTAAAAGACAACATACCATGATTGACAATGCGAAAAAGGGGTATCGAATACACGGACCACCGGGACTACGTGACTAAATTATCGGAAAGAAAATGCCGGGGGGAGCCCTAAATTAACCACGTTTACAACATAACGGAACGGTTGACAGTTATTCATAGACGTCATGGATGGAATATGAGACGAATTGACAATCATTTTTATCCCTTAATGAATCGTGATTTGTGAATACTGTGTTCAATAAATAGTGTTAGTTATTTTGATTATGCGAACTACAATACTTGATTATATAATAAAATTGTAGAAATTGTATTCATGTCTTTGTTTTTCATTTACCCCTTGCGCTGCTTATTTAAAGTACAATGTCATGAAAACATTGATCGGATATCTTTCAACTTCGAATATACTCATATCTCGATGAGAGCTTTCGAATGATATACAAATTGTAAACATCGGTTCAGAACTAAGGAAGATATGACCATTGTAAAATATAATGACGACACTTCCGGTTTACAGACAGACCAAACTTCCGGTTTGACCTCCTCAATCGATAGAGTTTACGAAACCCTTTTCAACGAGTCCAAACACGACTACATTCGGACAAGAAATAAAGGAGTTATCGGCATTTACGCATTAAGAAGCCTTTTGACGCACTTTGAAACAAACACATATTTAAAACGACGATAACTAGAGAACTAATATTCGTAGGACCATAATTTTTTCATATATGAAAAGGGCACAACGAGATCTTTCCAATGGTATATCAAACTTGAGGATCGGGGCAAGTTCATTTTGGGGGTTTAAAAATCTCTCATATTACATAACTCGAAAACGGCTGAATATTTTCTCTACAACCCCGGGTTTAAATGAAAGCTTTTGGTGACCTCTATCATTTGGTAGCATAAAGAGAAAAAGTTAAAGCGTAAATAGTGAAATGAATTAGTAAAAACTGATTTGACGCTTTTAATGGGCTCCTTTTCCCGCTATATTTGAAATATGATCAATTTGGTAAAGTCGTGTATAACTTCACTGACACTTTTCAAGTGCAAATTCAAACATAATAATAACTTTCATCATGAAGGATAAACTTTTGAACAGCAGTGTAAAGGGTTATTCTCAGGCAAGTGTTAACGTGCAGGTGTTCTTCAGACACTGTGGCGCCGTTTGGTTTAAAGCAGTCTATTCATCCATTGTCCACGTTTTCTTTGGCATTTCAATGCTATATTGTTCTCACACCTGTTGAGTTTCTGATGAAATATCCGATAGCGATGGTGAAATATCGAATCTAAAAATAAATTGGGACATGCGCATCGGTCATTTGAGATCTGGACGTTCTAGAGGTAAGACGTTAAATTTATTGCTTTACCATACATGTTTGACTGCGTGCTTCGACTCGACTATATGACATACAAAAGGGATATATCGTGTTTAGCATTTCAAAAGGTCTTTGTCCGTACTTCCGTCACCAAATGAACACAATCTGATGACTCTGATAATGGGTCAATGCTAACACACCTGAGAGCAATACGATGAGGGTTATGAGTTCGAAACTCTGTCAATATTCAGGTTTTGAAACCGCACTGTAAAGTGTTATTCTCAGACAAGTGTTAACACGTTCGTTGCAGGTGTTCAGACGCAGACAGTATGGCGCCTTTAAATGAGATTAACTTTGTCATTTCAATGCTCTATTGTTGGTACACCTGGTCTGATGATATATTCGATAGTGGTTGTGAAATATCGAAACTAAAAATAGATCGGGACCTCTGTCATTTGAACTCTGGACGCTCTAGAGGTAAGACGTTACATTTATTGCCATACATGTTTGACTATGTGCCGACTATACTAAAGGGATATATCGTGTCGTATGGATGTTTCAGTTTCCCGAAACAATGTAGCAAAGGGTAGGTCGAATTTCTCCGCCAGCTCCAACACTTTCTAAATATAGACCCATGATGTCATTCTAAATATAGAACTATTAGAAATATCTATTTATAGTAAATGACATATAATCTATTTATAGAACATGACACATAATCTATTTATAAAAATATGGTGAAATACCGAGTCTAAAAATAGATCGGGACCCCTGTCATTTGAACTCTGGACGTTCTCGAGGTAAGACGTTACATTTATTGCTTTACCATACATGTTTGACTGCGTGCTTCGGCTCGACTATACGACATATTAAAGGGATATATCGTGTCGTATGGATGTCTCGTGTCAGGTTTCCCGAAACAATGTAGCAAAGGTTAGGTCGAATTTCCCCGCCATTATTTTCGAGGGTTCCAACAACATACCCGCTAGAATCTATTGGTAGAAGGCTAGAGACAAATCGTTGGTGGTCTCGCCCGAAGGGTGCTACTGAAACACTTGCTCCATTGTTAAAGCTTTCTAAATATAGACCCATGATGTCATTCTAAATATAGAACTAAAATGGACATGCGCAGTCATTGTATAACTACAAAATGGCGTCCTCACTCGTGTCAATCCTTATATGCAAATGAGATACTATAAATAGTAACTAGGTCAACAAAATGGCCGCCGATTACGTCATCTTTGTTTGGGGCCCAAGAGGCGCCTATACTACTATTAAACTAAGGCTAAACTATTGAACTGAATCAATGAAAGTATAATTTGATGAATAGTGATGGAAAAAGAAAAACAGACAAACTTGCTGAATATTTATATCTTTATTTCCTCAGATAACCGAAGATAGTAAACTTGATTCATGTTTTAAAGCATTGTTTGAAAAGGGGGAATTGATCGTTGTTAGCAATTGCTCCGTTTGCAAAAATACTTTCAATATTCGTATGTAACTAAGTAGCTCTAACGGAAACGGTTCAACCATTTCCCGCTTAAAGTCTCTCGTTGACGCATAGTGACAAGAGTACAAATTGCTTATCGTGACCCATTTCCTCTTTTTCCACAAAGGTTTCAACTATATTGTTCCCCTAGATGTAAGGCAAAATTGCTCGTTATCATTCATCTGTTGCATGTCCGGAAATGGGAAAGAGTAAAAGAATGTCCTTAGTAAAACGTTTAAATATGAAAATAATTAATTTGAAACGTGTTTGAAAGCATTGTGTGAAAAGTAGGAATTGCTCATTGACAGTAATAGCTCCATTTTCTACAATATCTTCAATATTCGACTTAAATATTATCACGTAAAGGATACCGATTTCATGGGAAGGGTGTAACCATTTTTCGCTTAAAGACGCATGTGCAGCAGACAACATTCAAAAACATCGTGACAAGAGGTGAAATTGATTATTGTAGGCAATTTCTACTTTTGCCACAATGGTTTCAGCTCCTTGCAATAATAAGAATTGTTTTATTTACAGCAATTTGCGTATTTCTCTATATGTATTCTAAGTCGACTGTTGTAGACTGTCGAACCAATGAAATCATTGTAAAACAAATGGCAAATCAATCAAAACTCGAATTTTAGGATAATGACAATTGTGCGACTAGGTTGCAGCCGTAAGTCGACTTTTCGAAAAGCATTCTAGGAATGGGATAGGGGCGAAAGGCCGTGCCCCCTATCCCAATTATGCTATAAAGGCGTCAGAAGTCCATCACAGCGGTGATATACCAATATATTCATTATGTTTTGAATGTTTTTTCACATCGATGCAAACAAAAGAATATACATGTATATATGACAATAGTGATTAGATTAGATTATAGTTGATTGTTATTTAACCCTTTTCAGCATGCCGTCTCACTTGGACGCATTTGTCTAGCAGACGTTTTTTTGCAAACATAGTAAATGATGTGGGAATTTGATCATTATGATCATTCCTCGTTTTGTCAAAATGTTTTCTAATCATTAAACTATAATTGAGACAAAACCCCGTTTATGTGTTTTTTATGTTTTGAATGTCGCCTGTAGCTGTTAGTTGTTTATTTGAAAGGGTTAACAACCATAGTCAAACCGACAGTACAAATTCCACGAAAGGTAAGACACGTTGACGTTCTTCAAAGTATTTAACCCTTTAACGTAAAGACGCTTTCTGACGCATCTGTAGTAGATGACATTTGAAAACATTGTGGCAAAAAGAGACATTTCTCAAATTCCCCCTCTTTCCACAATGTTTTCAACTCAAAAAATGTTTTATCTTTTAATTTATATAACTGCCCATTAGGAGCAATTTAACATTTCTCTTGCTGTATAAACATGTTACTGAAATATTGTTGAAAAATGGGAACGAAATATTCCCAGTATCATATTGCTAATCAACATATAGTTAGTTACACGGCTTAAACGATGGATTTGTCGAAATGATGTAAATGTATCATTCTAAAAAGCCGTAACTAAATGTTTTACAAGATGAAGTTACGGAACCATCGCTATTGTATCGATCACTAAAGCAAGGATTATCAGTTGTTTCTACAGGGGTTTTTTTCAATTCAATTTAAACAAAACTTCACAGGAATGATTATTTGGTGGTCCTCTTTCAAATGTATTGAAATATATAAATTCTAAACACAACTTGTGTTACTGCGGCAGTAGGCAGGGAGTTAAATGCCTAGACTGTAAAATAATTATTTTTCTCTGAATTCGATTCAGATTCCAATATAATTTAGTACAAATGTACATTGAGTGACCTTCTACAAGATGTTTTAAGCCGCATGGACTGGTTGAAAAACATGGCAGCCAAACGGCATCAGAAAATGGGCAAAATGACAAAACTTAATAAGTCTTTTTCTATTCAAGTATTTGTCTGATATCAGGATACATTTGTAATTTAGTGGAAATTTTCCTTTAGAAACCCTCTGTTTAATGTGATCAAGCCATATTGATTGGTTTAAAAAAGAATAGATGCCATGCTACATCAGAATATGGGTAAAATGAACTTTTAGCTTTAAACAAAATCTCCTTATTAACCTTGGACTAATATCAGCCAAACTTCACGGGAATATTACTTTGGTGGTCCTCTCAAAAACTGTAATTTAGTGGAAATGTTCCTTTAGAAACCCTCTGCCTAATGTGTTCAAGCCATATTGATTGGTTTGAAAAAATAGCTGCCATGCTGCATCAGAATATGAGTTAAATGAACTTTTAGCTTTAAACAAAATCTCCAACTTAACCTTGGACTGATATCAACCATACTTCACGGGAATATTACTTAGGTGGTCCTTTAAAAAAATGTTCAAAGATTTAATATCATAACAAATGCCTTTATTGATAAGTTGCATTTGAAGTGTCCACTCCCAGCAGTTCGTTCACGCTTTTAATCCAAGTATCTCAAATACACATATGCTACATAGCTATCACTGAGTTGATCGATTCACGGCCACGCTTTCCCTCTGTATTGGAGATGCAAAACTCTTTAGTAAATTATTACATTTGTTTAGGCCCTTTTTATATTAATCTGTTCATTTTGATACAAAACAAATGTCAAAATAGAAGCTTGCAATCAATTGTGTTTAACAGAGACTAAAGGTAAAGTATAATACTGGAGATAAATAACCAGAAAATCATTCAAAACACAACTGTTCTTGGTAGATTAAACTTCTAAGTTTACTGTTATCATTGTAAACATTACTAGATTGTATTAATTGCATACACTCAACGCATCAGTTGGTTCAGTACAGTAAATAAACAGGAAGACACTGTTCTGTCACAAATGTTCCTTGTAGGATTTCCATAGAGCTAGTGTGTTTTAGGATCATAAAAAAGTACTATGTGGACCGAATGATATATTCGGACTTGGGGTTAATAAATGTTCACAAGACCAACAAGAATTTCTGATCTTGGAAATATTCTGGCCCGATGTATAATTACTTGTCTGTCATGTTGGGGATTTGTTTAAGATAAACATTTCTGCATCTACTCTTAACCGATCACATTCTACCTTTAGTACTTTCAGTATTTTGATTAAAGTATTTGACATCGAACTTCACTGATACATTGTATATACTGCACGTGATCAAATTTAAGAAGAAACCCTAATTGTAGTCCTACTAATTATAAGTTGAATATAGGCTTATAACAAGTATGCAACAAACGACCTTGAAAACATAGACAATCTCTGAAAATGAACAATCTTGTTTTTTACAAATTCGGAATTACAACTTTTTACAGCAAACTACTTTGAAAACATCTAGCCTAACGTATGGAAAGTCAATTTAGATTATTATACTTAGATCAGAAATAAAACAATGCGGTAATAGTAGACAAGAAATGAAAACAATGCGGTAACAAAATGACTTGTGTAGGTCTCCATCGTCCGCTGTAGACGACTTACTAATTGAATATTGTACGCCGAGTCACTTCTGAATCACTCTGGAATGGCATAAAAGATTCTGCACAATTGATTCGTGTGAAAGAATCCGAGTTAGAGATATCTAGATATTCTTTCACACATGGAGTATGCATACATTATATGTAGATTATCTGACGAGTAATCCTACCGAACGCATTTAAACGAAATAGCATGTATGAATTGTTTGTATAATTATTTTTAGATTAAAATATACATAGAACATTTCAGACGGAAAATATTTGTCGAATTTATCAGATGAAAATCATCTTTAAAAGAATTCAGACTAGAATTATTTTCTGAACAGTTCATTTTGAAAAAAACCTTGAATTACACATAGCAGGAACAACCCTGCCAGGGTCCAATTCCAGTAACCTTACTTAGCGCTAAGTAATGATTTAATACTTACAAGCATATTTCATAATTTTTGTTTCCATTATAGAAATTCATAAATATTATTGTTAGTCAGCAAGGTAACTATTTATGTTAACTTAGTCATTATTCCACCATTAATATTTGCACTAAGTTAGGTTGGTGGAATTGGACCTTTGTATTGCAGCGCGAAAATACTGCTTTGTCTTTTTGGTTGTTTTTCAATTTAATAAAATCCTGGGGGTTTTCTCCGGTGACATTATTCGTTTAAACTTAAAACAAAATTATCATTTTTTCTTTAGTCGTCATCTGAAGATAAAAAAGGAAAAAAGAAAGAAAAAAGAAAAATGTTATACTTGCCTTAAAGTCTCGCAGGCAGTTAGTTCTAACTTCCCTGTCGAATTAACCGAGTTCAACTAATGCGTACTTATACAAATAATAGCCACCTTGCATTATATTAAATCTTCTTACGAAATTATCGATTCAGTAATAAAATATTTAAGTTTTACGCCTATTTTAGACCGATTTCAAATATCTTGCGTTTCGTACTATCGTGAAGTCGTATTGAAAGGTCCTGAAGCTTTTGGAAAATTTAGATTGATCGGGGTTTAACGACGTTTAAAACAAATATACAGTAATATCAGTGCGGCCAGTTAACCTACCAATGCGTTTCCTGGCTACATCATACCAATAATCAACACAACATACTTAACAAGACTGCTTTTCCACATCGATTGTAAGCCCAAAGATGGAAGACGAATGGCGCATGTCACTGTGACTTTTCTCAAACGTCGGAAAGAATCTTGACCGAGCTGGATGAAATCCTCTTGAATTAAGAGTTGAACTGTACACACCGTTTAACGTGTTATTTCAATAAATCAGTGGGAAAAATCCAAGCCATTGTGCGCTTAAGCAGTAGTTAATTCATAAATACGACGCTGTATATTACGGACATTTCTGTATAAATTACCAATGTTCCTGTTCAATTTAATCCTGAAACCAGCGAATTCTCGTAACGTTAACCCGACAATACTTAACAAGTGGGAAAAACGATAAGTACCATTTTTTAAAACTTTGGTAGGACTCGGCAAAGTTTTAATGAGAGTACATGTATAAACATTCTCGTCATAACACATCAATTAATGGCATATATATTACATATAGGATCATATCAATAGTGTTACTGTTAGGTAAAATGTTTGATTGATTGATTCAATTACATTTTTATATTTAAAAATTAAGGCCTCCGGCCAATGTATATTTATATTTACAAAGCATATAATAAGAATGACATAATTTAAATGATTACAGATTAGTTTCGTAGAGAGATATTTTAGATGTTGAAATTGTTAAATAGTGATAAGAAAATTTGCTTACAAGAATATATATGTGTACACTTCTAAGAAGGTGATGTAATATCTTCCTGTGCCTAATATACTAAGCAGATAGACATGCGTGTACACCATCTAGTGTTTGAAAATAAACAAATCGGATAAAAGATATTTTCGCTACCTGCATGTCAAGTTTTCCGGTATATCAATTTAAATCATTCATGTGATAAGTCTACCTTGTTTGGTTCACAACAGTGTTAGCCCTCACTAAGTGCAATAACTCTGCTGCCTCATCGTCAAACATTTCTATTATTTCATGAGATTAAAATGCCTTACCGAAACAAAACGTAAGACAATTGCAGTCATTTTAACATTTGAACATATGAACCAAAATATTTTTATTTTTTTCTGATCAAGTGATTGAGTGAGTGAGTTTTATGCTAAAAGCACATGATGAGGTTGGAAGAGTCAATTGGGCAACGAAGGTTAAAAACATACTATGCACGTCTGGTGTTGGATACGCTTAGTTCTCTCAAGATGTTGGAAATGTTGAGCATTTTATAACTCTTTTTAAACAAGAAATGTCTGATTGTTCCTTTCAATATTTACAATAAAATATAAATAGCTCATCACGTTGCGATCTTTACAAACATATTCATTCTTTGTTAAATCTAGAGAGATATCTGTTGTTTGATATGTCTCCGTATTTAAGAAAGGCGTTTGAAAAATTCCGATGCTCCAGACATAGATTTAACATAAAATTAGGAAGACGTTTTAATATTGAAAGGGAAAATTGCATTTGTAATTATTCATTAACTCTTGAAGACATTTTAACAGTTTTAATGAATACCATGCATTTTTTCAATGTGACGAATGGCTTGCAGAAAGACAGAGCTTATTGTATGCATGGTATAACGGCCGAGATGATATGAGAAGTTTTTACAACCTGATGAAAATCGAAAGTAGCATTATTATAAGGAATATCGCAAACTATATTTCAGTTATTATTGCGCTTAAAGATTCATCCATCCGATAACAAATATCATAGCTCGAATAATATTGTAAATAAGTATATATATTAAAACTCAACTCAATGTGAATTGTATATCTGTATATTTGCTTTATGTTGGCCTGGTGGCCTCTATTTACAAATAAATTATTGTATGTATTGTATTGTATAGTAAGTGACTAAGTACGATGTTGGGTTTGGGTGAGTTAGTAATTGAGGAAAAGATATAATGCATGAGTGAGTGAGTGTAGCGAGCAAACGAACAAAATAAGCTAGGCATGAATAAGCAAAAATAACGTTCTTTCATACGAACACATATCTAGTCGAACGATTAAAGGAAGCCTGTTTATGAATTGATTGATAGATTGATTAGTTAATTGATTGATTGATTAGAGATCAAGGTGGTTTCAACAGTATCTCAACGATATCACGGCGACCAGTCCAGTTCACCTAATCTTGTATTTTATGCCATTCACACGCCGGTACTTAACATATAATGTATTTACTTTGTTTGACGGTCAAATCAAGGAACATATCAACGTGGAATACGTACATTAGATGATCGAAATCGTGAGTTCCTAAGAACCAGTAATTCTAAAGAAAAAACTCATGCGGTAACAGAGATACATGTATCCCATGAAAATAGTATGCTTGAAACATAGGAAAACGGCCGTCGCTCTACACATACGCTTGGTATATCACTTATAACATGAAACATAGATGGTATTATATCTAAATTGTCGAATGATAATATAAACTTCCTTATTGAGTATGACATAATTGGCCTTCAAGAGACTCGGATGATAGATGATATTGACTATAGTCTCTATTTCCCTAATCACATATCATATGTATGTAAAGCAAAGAAGTCATTGGTCGGGGGCCGACCTATGGGCGGTGTACTAGTCTTAATTAATGAAAGACTAGGTAAATTAGTGAAAAGAATCTATGAATATTTTGAATTTTAGATAAAACACTACTTGATGTAGAACGTGACTGTGTATATATTTCAGTATATATACCACCTGATGGTTCACCATTCTATCATAATAGCACATACTGTGGCTTAAATACAATATAAAATATAATTAATAACCATAACTTAACAGATTTCCATATTGTATTAAATGGCGACTTAAACGCACGCACCGGAACTTATGAAGATGCAATTGTAACGAATATCGGAAATGTTCCAGAACTCAGCGAGTTTGAGGATATCATTAACTCAGACTTGGGTACTTTACGATCGAATTCTGATACCAAAGTGAATAAGTACGGCAAACAATTAATAACGGTTTGCCAATCGTATGAGTTACGTATCGTTAATGGACGGTTTGGTAAAGACACTGGCAAAGGGGATTACACTTTTTTTAGCACTAATGGATGCAGTGTGATTGACTATTTTAATACCGATCATTGATATAATATCTAAGTTTCAAATAATAAGTTATCCGGAAAGTTCTCATATGCCTGTTTTGTTAATGCTAAAATGTCCTTTTGTATCAGAACCACGTAACACACTCTAGGAAATAAACACCTGGCTGTTACACGTTATGATATAAATACTGACAATCGTGATGCTTATTTACAGTGGCTTGCTAACGAATTTGACGACAATTGCGTACAAACATTTGAAAACATCGTGAACAACTATGATACAGACATAAACATCGTTATTAAAGAGTTTGAAAATATTTTACTAACAAGCTCAGATAGCTATAAAAAGATTGTTAAGTCAAATCCCTGTTGTAAGAAAACAGGCTGGTTTGACAAGGAATGTATGTTGTATAAGAAAAAAGCAAGAGTTAGCCTTAAACGCTTTCGGTCCAGCCGAAATGTAGACGATTTGAAAACATACATAGACCATAAGGCATCGTATAAATCTATATGTAAATGGAAAAGGCATATACATAGTAAACAACAAATAAATAAAATGGAAAAGTCTATTAAAAATAGCAACATTTTTTGGAGAGAAATACGTAATTTAACTAACAAACCAAATGTTTCAAATAATATAACACTAGAAGACTGGTACAATCATTTTCGTTCATTGTTTAGTTTAAACATATTTTATTCAGTTCATATTTACAATATTAACAGTACAACAAAAGTAGGTTGAAATGGATTGGAAAACAAGCAATGTTATTGCTTATACTAATTCCTTTCCAGGAGTGTACAGCAACAAAATACAAAGAAAATCAGTGTATGATGTGCTCAGTATGATGAATAATATCTATATAATTATGCCTTGTAGTAAATTTTAAAAGAACTGTTAAAGCAGTTTTTAAATTTATCTTGAATATTTTCGGAATAGGAAAAAATGTAAAAGTAATCTGTCACACACACCGTCCAGAGGAAGAAGATCGATACACCACAGGTGGTCAAATGTTAAATGTTAAGCGTCAAAACGCTTTGTTGCTGCAATGTATCCCTGGACTTTTAAAAACACGCTTGTATTTGTATCTTGGGTATTGCGATCATTACCGAAAAGAAGATTTTCTAATGTAGGAGCACAAGGTAGGCCATGAATATAACGATCACGCATTACTTGATATCTTGTACATTGGGTGAGATAATGCGACACAGTCTCAACGGCACCGCAAGCACAGTGGGAGGAAGGGACAATATTTCTTCTGTGAAGATCATGGTTTAATGAGCTACATCCTAATCGCAAACGAGCATGATTGACTTGATTTTGTCCATTGGCGAATAGTTAGAGGCAGAAATGAAGCAGCATAGGCTTGAGTGTTACAAGGATGTTTGGAACATCTGAGCGGGAACGTAGGGCATATGGCTGTTCTGGTTGCTGGGGAATCAAATGTGTAAGATACTCGGGAGAAAGACCATTTTTCATCTTAAAGAACTTTCATTGTTTAATAGCGACAGTTGTCACGACACAAACAATGCGAGCGAAATACATGCTATAAATTAGGATAATTTGGACGAGCTAGAGAGTGTTCTATTCTATTCTCCTATTGATGATGATGAGATATTATCTAGCATCAACAAGATGAATGTTAATAAAGCATCTTCTAGTTGTATAACGCCGCATCATGTCAAATTCGGGATTCCTGTGTTGTTGCCATATATACGTATGTTGTTTAACAGGATATATTTTACTGGAGAATTTCCTTCAAGTTGGTCAAAATGTTTGCTTATACCCATTTACATAAAGGGAAATGTTCAAGATCCAGGTAACTACAGGGGAATTGCGCTAATGGATATACTTAGTAAGGTATACACAACGGTAATAACAAAAAGGTTAACATTTTATATCGAATCACATTCAAGGTTAACTGAGTCACAGGCCGGTTTCCGAACTGACGCAATAATCACAAAGTATCTTAGTAGGAAACGAAAATCAATTTATGTTGCTTTTATAGATTTCCAAAAGGCCTTTGACTCTGTTAACCGACCATTATTGAGCAATGTTTTACTTAAAAATGGTATAAAAGGAAATTTATTCAGAGTATATTTATAATAGTGTGAAGGCCTGTGTTAAAAAAGAGAAGGACGTAAGTGGCGTTTGCTCGTGCCCAGTCGGTCTTAAACAGGGATGTCCTGTAAGCCATATTTTATTTTCGTTATTTATTAACGAACTTCATGATGTAATGAAAAACAGTGATGCCAGAGACATACAGCTTTTCCCGGATATAACGGAAATTGTTATGCTTATGTTTGCAGACGACATAGGGCTTATTTCTGACACTGTCATTGGTCTGCAAAGGCATTTGGACCATCTGAATGACTACTGTAATCATTATAAAGTAAAGGTCAACATAAATAAAACAAAAATCGTAGTATTTAAAAACGGGGGACAATTATCTAAAACGGAACACTGGTCATATAATGGAAAATCATTAGAAGTTGTTCAAAATTTCTCATATGTGAGTATCAACTTCACAAATAGAATGTCATTGTTTAAAATGGCAGAATCCGCTTCTCTCAAGGCAAAAGAAAGTTGTAATGTATTTATTTTACGCATTTAATAAATTGTCGTACATACCAGTTAAGACTTTCCTCAAAGTATTTGATACCAAAATACTTCCAATTATGCTCTATGGCTCGGAGATATGGGGCCTTACACCTATGAATTCTACTGAACAAGTGCAGATTTATGCATGTAAACGCTTATTAAAAATAGGTATGGAAGCTTACAATATTTCAGTTTTAGGCGATACGGGTAGATACCCAGTTCACATTATGTCATCTACAAAAGTAATTAAATACTGGATTCGAATAAATAAATTGCCACATAATAGGTACGTAAAATTATGCTACAATATGTTAATGTATTACGACAATATAATATATACAAATTGGGTAACTTCTGTTCGTCTTAACTTATATAGTAACGGGTTTGGTCATATTTGGGAAGCTCAATGCGTAGAAAATGAAAACCTTTTTATCCATAATTATACACAGCGTCTTAAAGACCAATATATGCAACAATGGAGAGCTGACTGCATACACAATAGGAAACTCAATTATTACTGCGGGTATAAACAATTATTTTCTCAAGAATCGTATCTATCTGTAATTGATGTGAGTAAATTCAGAACTTGCCTGGCAAACTTTAGAAATTCATGTCACTGTCTTATGATAGAGAAAGGCAGACATTATGGCATATCAAGGGAAAATCGTTTCTGTGTCTATTGTGAATCCAGTATCGAGGACGAGCTACATTTCCTATTTGCTGTCCATTATATGCCGATATTCGGACAAAGTATATAGCTGAGAGATATGTGAAAAAGCCAAATGAAACTTCTTTCTATAATATAATGTCTGCAAAAAATGAAATGGTTATGCGTAATTTGGCAATGTTTCTTTTCTATGCCTTTAAAAGGAGATCAGAATATCTCAATGGACAGGATTTATGAATTTCTAAAGTGGATTAAGCTCGTTCTTTTAATATGAGATTATATTTGTATCGCATGATTACCGTATGTTAGTGATATAATATATGTTTTACTATATACTATAGTTATAGATACTACACTGATTTAACAATTGCGACATGTTTGATTATTGCAATATTAATGTTAAACGAATTTGTATAGCAATGATGTTTTTGTAGATAGGGCACATTATTGTTTATTTGTACAATTATTAATTTGATTTTATGATATCCCTTACACAAAATCACAATTTGTAAAATGTATAAATGTATAAAACTTGTGTATGAGCCGGTGGCCCAATTATGCAATAAAATCTGAACTGAACTGAACTTTGTTTGAAAACTATTATTGAATGATTACTATTTTCATTACCATGTATGCTAAGTATGTATGTTATGCATAATGAACTTAAATGCTTGTGTTGTAGTAAAAAAAATCTGTTCTGTTCCGTTCTATAATTGTTCTTAGGCAAATAACTATCATCACTCATATACCTTTTGGTACATAGCTGAAAGACGAATGCCGCTTGTCACAAGGAATTGCGTCACAATCGGCCAATCATTGGCCGAACTCACGACCCAATGATCGACCGGCCTCGTAGCTACAGACTAGCTTCCGCGGCTCACCTTAATTTTAACAGGTTTTGAGTTAAAAAACAAGGTGGCCAACATTATTTCCCACGTTTGATGAAACTCACTGTGATAAGCATGATTCGTCGTCCCCAGAGGGCTAACAGTCTGATTGAAAAGTATGTAGTATGAAGTACTGGTATGAGAAAGTCAGAAAACACATGGATTTGTGAACTGTCCGCAGTGATATGACTGAACAATTATTGAGAACGGAGTTCAACCTTAGTCAATCATCAATTGTATTACGATTTCACGCTAGTATACATTGTTGTTATAATAGAGTCGTCTGCAACCATGTGTCTTTTGATTTCATAATTCAAAATGGAGTTCATCATTAGTAATAAACGTAAACGTAAACGTCTCTATGAGGGTATGTACACAGAGATGTCTTCTTTATACAAGTAACATCCCTCTAAGATATAAAGCAACCATATACTAATTACTTAAACTTGTTAAAGCAATTATCATCTGTGACTGAATTAATACCCATCATTGGGGTTTTGACTACTCTGCATGTTCAACCATATGGGTTTTGATTACCCTGCATTTGACTACTATGACAAAAGTGAACCATATGAATTTTAACCATATGGGTTTTGACATAGACTAATAATATAAAGATAGGACTGTTGGGTTGAGTAACGAACAGTACCAAAGAAGGAATAAACTGGTCCTTTCCCATCAATATCTCTCTTATTACTCAACCAAAGCCTATGTTATGAGACGATTCGTTTGAGTATCCCCAACACAGGGTTTGGGTGTCGGACTTTAGAAAGGGAAAAACGAAAATGCACCTTATCTAGAGCTCTGAGTCCAGAGACATGCCACATGCCATTGATGCATCGGATTGCCTAGCACTATACTGATGGAACAGGCTTCACAAAATCGGTTCCAAAAGACAAGGGGTTTAAGTATCATTTTTGTTTACAGGATTGTATGTACATTTGAAAAAGAGATATTGCTCATGATGGGAATGATATACTCATTTTTCCGCCATGCTTTTTAAAATATAAATGATGCAGTAAAGGCGTCAGAAGTCGCCCACAGCGGGGATATACCAATATACAAAATGTATTCATTATGTTTTGAATGTTTTACACGTCGGTGCAAACAAAAGAAAATATATGACAATAGTGATTAGATTAGACTGTAAGTTAATCCTTTTCCGCATGCCGTCTCGCTTACAAACATTGTAACTGATATGGGAATTTGATCAGTATGAAAAAATCCTTCTTTTGTCATAATGTTTTCTAATCATTAAACTTTAATTGCGACAAAATCCCATTAATGTGTTTTTTATGTTTTCATTGTCGTCTGTAGATGTTAGTAGTTTATCTGGCAGGCAAACCGATAGTACGAGAACTACTAAAAAATAAGACACGTTGACGTTCTTCCAAGTATTGTTGTGTAACCTTTTAACATACAGACGCTTTCTGACGCCTCTGCAGCAGATGACCTTTGAAAGCATTGTGGCAAAATGAGAAATTTCGCATTTTCTCCGTCTTTGCACAATGTTTTCAACTCAAATTTATTTTATCTTTTCATTTAAAGAGAGGTAACGAATACAAACATAAGTATTTGAATATTCGATCAAAAATGTATTCGACTATTCGACCTTTATATGCATGCTTTGCCAACAAAGAGATTATAAATTTGTTATTTGCTGTTATGTTATATTGTTGTCTTATTTTGTTCATCTCTCAGTACTCGCATTAACATTTCCGTTCAACCGATGAGTTCGAATGAAAATAATGTTCGTGCAAAATACGTCAATATAGTACTTAGATTATAATGAATTGATCTCTTGCTTAATGCATTTTTTACAAGACATTTAGTTCTGATTACCATGTATACATCTTTAATACTGTTGAAAACGACGTGAAATATTCCCCATTCTCAAATGTTTTCAAAATAAGACAGATCCGACAGGAACCGTCGAAAAGTGTGAAGGTCGTTTAAAGAGTAGAAATGTGGAACTGCCCATTAGGAGCAAATTAAACGTTCTCTTGCTGTATATATACATAAAACATTATTGTTGAAAAATGGGCACATAATGTTTCCAGTATTACAGCGCTAATCAACATATAGTTAAACGGCTAAAACGATGGATTTGTCGAAATGTTGTAAATGTATCATTCTTAAAAGCCGTAACTAAATGTTTTACAAAATAAAGTTACGGCGTTTTAAAACAAACCATCACTATTGTATCGATCACTTTAATAGCATAAAGCAATGGTTATCAGTTGTTATCTCCAGTATGTACGAATATGTATGTGTCTCAGACTGTCTTAGCCATATAATTGTTATGTAAAAGGCAAACATATTGCTGATTGCCAATAGATATGAATGAATGAAAAAATATTGACACCTTTAATAATACGCGTAAAATGGACCATTGGTAACCTTTTATTTGCATTTTTTTGCAAAAAAGTGTGGGTAAACATTTGAAGTATCCTCAATTTGATTTATATATATATATTAAGGAATACTCCTTAATGTAATCGAATATTCGAATCATGATATAGCATTCGAATATTCGTTGCCATCCGTATTTCTTTCCTATTTTCGTCTGGATGTTTTCAAAGTCGTCTACTGAAGATTTGTTGTATGTGGGTAAAGATTAACCAAATCAAGTGTTTTATAAATCTATTCATTGTGGATAATATGAGTTGTTGATCACCGATTTACATGTACTGCAATAGCTTAACCACATTATTTTTAAATTATCTATAGATGCACTCCTTTTAACGAAAATAAAAAACTTAAACTATTTGTAAACAAAACTTATACAGCGCACTATGGTCATACATATCGATTGTACCAACGATTGAATAGACAATTCGTGTTTTTTTACATGAGCATTTTATGTTTGGATTTATTGATTGTTTGGTGTTTTACGTAACTTTCAACAAATGTTTAGTTATATCACGGCGTTTCCGTGGTAAGTTACTAGTAATACTGGTACATTTATCCTGACACCAGTCAGTCGTAATGATAGCCCCGATTCCCTAATATTTTATATCGGTGGTTTTAAATCGTCTGTGAAAATACCATGATATGAGTCAATAGATATATGTGGTATTTCTGAGCACTGGTTGTATCCGTCTGATCTTCATTTTCTGAGTAGTATACATCCAAAGTTTAATGGATTGGGTGTATGCGATTCAGATATTCTTATTAACAGTAACAGAAAAGTAGGAAAAGGCGGCATTGCTTTACTATGGAAGTTTGAATTAAATTATATTATTTCACCGTTATGTATTGACTCGGATAGAATTATGGGTATTCAAGTGCAGATATCACGTGAAACCTATATTTATGTTATACAAGTGTATCTACATGTACCTAGCTCTAACCATAGTATTGTTCGCTTTAGGGAACACTTGGAGATGCTGCATGATCTAATCAGTCTGTACTCTCAATCAGGTACAGTCATATTAATGGGAGATTTTAATGCCCACTTAAATGGAAATACTTTTATTAAACAAATCGATGGGAGGGGTACGGCGCTGAGCGGATTTACCACTCTCTTCGATGTGTTTAATGTGTTCCGGCGCGGACTCGAGCTATGTGTCTTTTGACAACCGCCATAAGTCTTTGATTGATCACATCATTGTTTCTCAAGAACTGTCATGTTATATAAAGTACTGTAAAATACTAGATGATAACAGTATTAACGTTTCTTCACATAGTTTTTAATATACAAATTACGTTATATGAGTACATTTCTCAAAATCCAGTCTTGACCGTCAAATGGCATAAAGTATCCCATGAACAATTGTATAATTATGAATCTGATCTTAGTCGCTGTTTGACAGTTAGTATAGATAATATACCTACCGATGACGTACACTGTTTTATTGATAAACTATACCAATGCATTATTACTAGCATTAATGAAGTATCCGCCTCGCATCTTCCACACTCCAGTTATCGCCCTTACCTTAAACCTTATTGGTCAGACAGTCTCAAACAATGCCATGCGCTTATGAGAATAAAACGCAGGGCTTGGATTGATGCTGGCAGACCAAGAGATACTGATCATGACTCGTATAAGGCATACAAGGATGCTAAACGATGTTTTCGCAAAATTTATAGAAACAGTTCATACAAGTATCTGCAGCAGATAAACGAAGACATAGACACTGCCGCTGGCGTAGATAGTCCTTTGTTTTGGAGGCTTTTTCAAAATAAAAATTTAATGGGATTGTTTTTCGCGATCCAGAAAGTATTTGCCATGAGTGGGGTCGTCATTTCGCCTCGTTGTACTCTAATACAGAATGTGATTCTTATGATAACACTCATTTTATAGATGTTACTGCACGTAGTAATAGTATCAAGGTAGCACCTATTGTGGATAGTGGTGATCACATTTCTCAGGCGGAAGTCTTATCATCATTATCTACTTTAAAAACCGGTAAAATGTGTGGTATTGACCGTGTCTCTAATGAGCACCTGATACACGGAGGCCTTATTCTGAAACACTATTTAACGTTTCTATTTGATTTGATGTTTTGTTATAGTTTTGTTCCTATTATGCTTAAGCGTGGTACTATAATAACCCTTCACAAGGGAGGCGGCAAGCCGAAAAATGACTCTAACAGCTATCGTGCTATAACACTTTCCTCGTTTATTTTGATATTATACGAGAAAGTGTTGTTACAACGTCTTCACAAGTCTATTAATAAACCGTTACATCCGCTCCAGGGTGGGTTTCAGTCCAATATGGGTAGTCCTATGACATCCTTTATTCTTCATGAAAGTGTAAGATTTTCTAAAGAGAATGACAGTAAGTTGTACGCTTGTTTTTTAGATGCTCGACCAGCTTTTGACCGAGTCTGGCATGACGGTCTATTTATAAAGTTATTTGAATTTAGTATTTCGCTTAAATTGTTAAAGACCATAATTGCTATGTATTCTAATATGTATAGTAGTGTTGTGCATAGAGGCTTTAACTCAGACTGGTTCTCTGTTCTACAAGGTACCAGACAGGGTGGAGTTATGTCACCGTTTTGTATCTAGTATGTATTAATTCATTGCTTGAGCACTTAGTTTACAGTCAGTTAGGATTTCAAATCGAAGGGCTCCATTTGTGTGCCCCGTCTTTTTCAGACGACATGACTCTTCGCTCTGTATCCATTACTTCTTTAAAAAGTATGATCGATATATGTTACAAATACTCGTGCTTATGAAGATACCAATACAACTCCAACAAGTGTGCAGTTTTCACTTTTAATGAGTCCAAGCGTGCTTACAAACGCAGTTCTCGTTCATTTGTCATGGGTAATGAAATTATTTATGAAAAAGAGGAATACAATCATTTGGGAATAGAATGCAATAAATACGCTGACTACTCTTTACTTACTAAACATATTGATAGGAAATTAAGGGGGACATTTTTCGGTCTTATTAAGGAAGGACTACACGTACATGGGCTTAATCCCTTAACCAGTTATAGTATCTACAAATCTATTGTTATTCCTAAAGCGCTGTTTGGTTGTGAATTTTTACAGCCGCTTCCTGATCGAGACATGTTGACTTTAGAGAGATCTCATAAACTATGCTTAAAACAAATCCAAGGTCTAAGAAGTAGATCAAGAACAGATATTGTACTTGGTTTACTTTGTGCTTGCTCTGCCTCTGGCTGCCGAAATAGAGAAGAGAAAACTTGTCTTCTTCGGTCAGCTGTGTCGATTAGAAAGGGACTGCACAGTCAAACGTTTGTTTTTATTACGTCTTAGTTTGTTTAAGAATGGGCCTTCCGATTTCGGGTTTATTTCAGATGTTGTTTCTCTGCTACATAAATATAATATTTACAATAGCTTGGAAGACTATTTAGCATATGGTGATTTTCCTAGTACATATGTTTGGAAACATTGTATTAATACAAAGGTTCGTAACTACTATATAGAAGAATGGTATGTTCGAACGTCTTCGAGCCAGTTTATCTTATACATAAAACTACAGTATCAGTTATCCAGTGTGGGACTACGCTAAACGTAATCCGAATATGCAACGTGCTTGTTTTTCTATCGCCCAATTAATTGCATACACGGCATGCACTGATTACTCCCATTGCTCGCGGTGTAGACATAGTGATATTAAAACAAGTTTGACTGAGCATATTCTGATTAACTGTGTGTATGTAAGATCCCTCTCGGATTCCTTTCAACAAATAACTTATGTCAAATTTGGTAGTAGTACTTTCAATATGCTAGACTCTTTGGATGGTTAGGAGTATGTTGAAGCTCTACTCGGTTTGAATCCGAACTTGAACAGCGTAATGCTTAACAATTATGATATGTTTTACAAACATGTGGTACTATTTCTACATAACGTATGGAATAGTTACAAGTACTTTGTACCGGGTTAAATAAATACTGTCAGTATTATTTTATGTCATGTTTGTTTTGTTTGTTTGTGTGCTGTTGTAATATTGCATGTATTAATTGTTGAGATATGTTGATGTGGGTATATTTCTGCACGTGTTTTGCATCCCCTTCTCTATGAACGCTTTTCTCTTCGTTTCGGTCAAGCGTTTCTTTAGTGGGAAGTTATTATCAACAAATGCATTTAGTTAAGTTCAGCTACGGTGCATCTCATATATTGACATTAATTAATTAAATAAATTTTTGTATTTTTTTTTGTATTTTCTTTCACTCTGTTTATCTCTCTCTCTCTCTCTCTCTCTCTCTCTCTCTCTCTCTCTCTCTCTCTCTCTCTCTTTATCTCTCTCTCTCTCTCTCTCTCTCTCTCTCTCTCTCTCTCTCTCTCTCTCTCTCTCTCTCTCTCTCTCTCTCTCTCTCTCTCTCTCTCTCTCTCTCTCTCTCTCTCTCTCTCATAATGTTGTATATTTCAATCGACTTTGTTAATAATTGTCTTTGTTATTTTGAAATGATCTTCCATTTGGGAAGAAATAAAGAATAAGAATAATAACTATGGTCATACATATCGATTGTACCAACGATTGAATAGACAATTCGTGTTTATTTACATGAGCATTTTATGTTTGGATTTATTGATTGTTTGGTGTTTTACGTAACTTTCAACAAATGTTTAGTTATATCACGGCGTTTCCGTGGTAAGTTACTAGTAATACTGGTACATCTATCCTGACACCAGTCAGTCGTAATGATAGCCCCGATTCCCTGACGTATGGAAAATAATAATAAATATGCATACATTATTTTATACCAAACTTGCTTATACGATAAGTTGAATTTAAGGTCTTTAAGAAGGCCGTCACGACGTAAACTTGCATATTTTGAGTTTATAAATATATTGAGTTATAGACCCTTCGTGGTAAAAAAGTGCAATTTATTAGTTTTAGTGAACGAAAAGTATAGCGCACTTCTATATATCGTAATGCTCAATCTGTATTTTTGCATGACCGAAATATTTTATACATATCCAAAATGCCGGCCCCCATTAGCGATTTGTGGCATGATCAGAAATACTCGCAGGTTATTGAAAATAACAGTGTGCTATCTATGGACGTAAAAAGGCATCTATGTTTGTTTTCGTATAATAGCCGAACTGCATGCATATTCTAGTGTTGAGTTACACGTATTGAGGTCATAGAATATATCGCTAGAGGAAATACTAAAATTAGACTGTGTATTCCCGTAGTCTAAACAGTCTTCGTTGTCCGTCTTATTTTGTGTATGTTATTTTAAATATTTCTCAATGATTTCTTCAGATTTAACACGGCGTTTTCTGTTTAGGTTATATGTACCACTGGTCCATCTAACCTGACACCAGCAAGTAATATAAGTATATAATACAGCGGCCAGTTCACCCACTCATATGTTTCCTGGTTTTCTCACACGAGTACTCCACACAACATACTTTCCAAGCAACTGGCTGCGTTTCTACATAGACGTTTAGTCCATTGGTGAAAGACGAATGACGCTTGTCACATTGACTTTTGTTAAACGTCGGAAAGAAGTTGGCCGAGCTGGTGTTCGAACTCAAAACCCCTGGATTGACAGTGCGCGACGCTACCGACTGAGCTAGCTCGGCTCGGCTATAGTCATCTAAAAGAGGTAAAAGGTTAACTATTGATGCTGAACATCATAAAGTTAACATATTCCCCCATTTCACTCATAATCAACTTAAATTAAGAATGGTAACCTTTGAAGGTATATTAGTTGTTAAGTGTACTTTTTGTGCCAATGGAACCTCTATGTATGAACGTGTCAATACATGTATTAACCCTTTCCACATACAACAAATTTGCATGAGACGACTGAGCAAAAATATGGAAATTCTCTTTAAATGAAAGTTTAAATATTGAATAGAGTATAAAATATTGTGGATAAAAGGAGAATTGCTCGTTTTGAGCAATTTCTTTTTTTGTAACAATGTTTTAAAAAATTCGTCTGCTGCAGATGCGTCAGAAGCGTATGTATCATTGAATGGGTTAAAACATTCTTTGAGGTGAGTAAGCAAAACCTGGACCAACATAGAAAGCGAAAGAAGGTCTTATACGGTTAAAGTATAGCACATATTCGCGGTTATGTTGATCTAATAGTCCGTAACTCTTTTTCACATATGACATATGAGCCGTTCCACGAGAAAACCGACATTGTGGACACAGTCCGCGCAGGTTAATCTGGGCCGACACATTCCGTATCAGTGGGAGAGAGTTAGAGTCCACAATGTTGGTTTTCTCGTCGTACGGCTCATATCATCTGCAGTAGACGACTGTTGAAAAATGGTAATTTGCTGATTATGTGCAAATCCTCCTTTTGCCACAATGATTTCAAAAGTCGTCTACTTCAGATGTTCCAGAAAACGTCTGTTTGTGAGAAAGGGTAAAATTGAAACGAGTTTTGTCTCCCTAATAGCAATCTGCAAAGAATGCCCGGCTATACTTTACCAGGGTCCAGTTCCACAAACTTTACTTAGCGCTCAGTAATACTTTCAAAAATACATAAAAGTATATTTCATAAAAAAATCCTAATATTTTGTAAAAAAATCAATGCAGGAATGTAATTAATTAAACGACTACCAGGAAATACAATATTTTGGTATTTAAATAAGGGAAACAAAAATGATGAAATATGCTCTTAAGTATTCCAGTATTACTTACGCGCTAAGTAAGGTTCATGGAATTGGACCCAGACAATCGGTTGCTAAAAAGAGTATCCACTCCTTTTGCATAAGATGCATGACAACCTTTATGTTGTGTACTTCTATATCTATGTCAATTTGAAAATAAATTTTATTTTGATAATTAAGAGCTGAAATTTGTTAGAGAAATATGTTTTGGTAGATTCATACCAGATACATGTGTATTTATATGTCTCTGATCATACATATGCTTATCGAAAAAAATAAGAGTAAAATAAAAACAACTTGAAACCAATTGTATCGCCAATAGTTCATCTTACATGGCGATACTAAAATAAAATCAAAATAATAATCAAATATAAAATCTTCTCTTTTTCGCACATGATTGTGGACGAACTGTACCTGGGCGAATCATACCGAGGTAGACAATCCGACAGCAACCAGTCTGAAAAATACAAAACCGTGTAGTAGTCTATTATTTAATATTTGTACCCGATTCATTTCAACCCCTCAAGTTGGACTACTACACAGATTTATAAAGAGCCATGAGTGTCCAAGTTTTTGTGGAATATTGGTAAATTATTTTAATTATCACAATGAAAAACATTTTGTTGATATGAGACTTCAATTTCGCGAAGAAAGAACTTTATTTCCCCTCCCCACTTCTATGTTTCACAGTTAATGGAAAACAGTCATGAATTATTTTCTTTATTTCATTAGAAATATACGCTAAGAGGGATGGGGCTAACACACAAACCTGTCTTATTGTTATACATTGTTCGTCAACAAAGTAATTCATTCTAATTTCGGGATACTTATATAAACAGATAATCGTTTTGAGCATGAACTATGGATCAAGTCATGAGCTGTGTGTTCATGTCCCAGTTCTTGACATGTGATTGTAATGAACATGTATATTTTACCCTTTCCTACATTGACCAAATATACAGCAGACGACATTGAACACATATAAATGAAAAAATGGAAACTTTTAATGAATGATGTTAGAATTATTAAATGGAGTTGAATCATTGTCGCAAAATGAGAATTCGCTCATTATGACATACATGTGCAATTTCTTCTTTTTCCACAATGATTTCAAAAGTCTTCTGCAAGTGGGAAAGTCTTAACCCTTTCCCTCATATAGACGCTTTCTGACGCCTCTGCAGCAGACGGCTTTTTGAAAACATAGTGACATATGAAGAAATTGCACAACACGTGCAATTTCTCCTTTTGCCACTATGTTTTCCCCTATTAGTCATAGGTTATCTATTTAATTATAGAATTTTTTATAATTTTTGACAAAATATGTTCAAAGTCGTCTGCTGCAGAATTGTCATATGAGGGAAAGGGTTAATCTGATGAGATTAAGCAGTTCTCTTAACCCTTTCCCTCATACTATGTTTTCGAAAAGCCGTCTGCTGCAGAGGCGTCAGAAAGCGTCTATATGAGGGAAAGGGTTAAACAAATACCATTTTTAGCTCGTCTAAAAAAAAAAAAAAAAAAGAAGAGATATTGTCCTCACTTGATCTTCGTCGTTGTGGCGGCGTTTTGCGTTTAGGTCACTTACATGGAAACTATCAAACATAATACTTTGAAATTTGGAAAACTTGTTCATCTAATACCCTTCTTCACATTTTATGCTAAAGATGCTGCATTTAGCCTGGTTTTTTTTGGTAAAAAACATAAATTTGGGTGAATTTTGGTTGATTTTGAGAATTGACAATGTTGGTTAAGTTTTGTGTTTAGGTCTCTTACACGGAAACTATCAAACCTAATACTTTGAAACTTGGAAATCTTTATCATCTAATACCCTTCTTCACATTGCATGCTAAAGATGCTGAGTAGGCATTTTTTTTTGGGGGGGGGGGGTAAAAAACATCAATTTGTATGTATTTTGGTAGATTTTGAGAATTGGACATAGTTGGTTTAGTTTTGCGTTTAAGTCACTTACATGGAAACTATCAAACCTAATACTTTGAAACTTGGAAAACCTGTTTATCTAATACCCTTCTTCACATTGTATGCTAAAGATGCTGAGTGTGATCTGTTTTTTTTTTTGTAAAAACATCAATTTTGATGTATTTTGGCTGATTTTGAGAATTGGCGGTGTTCGTTATGTGTTCCGTTTCTATAGGTGACTTACATGGCAACTATCAAACTTATTATATGATAAAGATGCTGAGTAGGCCTGGGTTTTTTTGCGGGTAAAAAACTTAAATTGTTATGTATTTTGGTCGATTTTGATGCGTTTTGGTTTCTTTCATTGAAACTATCAAACCTATTACTATAAATATTTGAAAAACTTGTGTATCTAAAAACCTTCTTCACATTGATTGATAAAGATGATGAGAGGGGGTCTGATTTTTGGGGGTAAAATAAATAAATTGTGATGTATTCTGGTCGTTTATGAGATTTGGACATAGTTTCTTCATTTTTTGTTACATTGATTTCAAATTTTTCCCTAATAATAAAAACATGATGTACTTCAACATATTATGAATATCTTAAATCAGATTGTGTTTTGGGGGTCAAGGTCACTGTTACTTAAAGTAGGAAAATAGTAATATATTTAATATCTTTAGTTAAAGTTGACTTAATGTACCAATATCATTTGCCTGTTCATTGCATACACAAGACTCAGCTTATGATCTTGACTGATTGTGACAGCCATCCAACGTGAAGATCTTTTTTATCATGTATATGAACTTGTTAAAACATATTTATTTCTACATAGTTAATCTTGTTTCAATTCTTGAAAAATAGCAGTTGTGCATTATAATATGTAAATATTCTTTCCGAATCTGAATATTTTTTATATAAAATAAATAAACCATAAAAGGATAATAACAGACGAGCGTCAGGCATCTGCGGGCGGTGCTCTTGTTAGATTCCTATTCTGTTTATTCATGTTTATTAAATTAAACCATTTCTACTTGGCTTTGTTCTTCAAAGAAAGACGATTACGCTTAATGTGTTTTTTTTTTATCAGATTGTTAGTGTTGTTCTTTTCTGGCAAGATTAGCCAAATTTAAATCAAGCAAATGTAACAGAAATAGGTACAAATACCACTTCTACAGCCTTGCAAAGTTAACCCTTTCCCTCATATAGACGTTCGCAGCAGACAGCTTTTTAAAAACAAAGTGACAAAAGAAGAATTTGCTCAAAATGAGCAATTTCTCCTTTTGCCACAATGTTTTCCACTTTTAGTCATAGGTTATTCATTCAATTATGAGATTTTTCAATTTTTGACAAAATATGTTTAAAGTCGTCTGCTGCAGAATGGTCGTATGTGGGAAAGGGTTAAACAACGTACATTATGTGGACTTTAGCTGTTTAGCTTTAAAACACAGAAAAGAGTGAGTTGTGCTCAATGCTGGCTTGATAGCGCAATATAACAGGTTCAATCAAAGCAAGCTATGTTATATGGAAACAGATATTCCTTGATTGGTGCTCCATTACTTGTTCTAGTCCGTTCCGTTCCACAAAGTACCATCAGCCTTTAACCCTTTCCTACCTACAGACGCCTTTTGACGCAATAGCAGGAGACGACTTTTGGAAACATTGTGGCCAAAGGTGGAATTGCTCATGATGAGCAATTTCTCCTTTTGCAACAATTTGTTCAACTTTATTTAACAATTAAGCAATCTTTTATAGAGATGTTTCAGGTTTTTGTCACTGTATTCAAAGTTGTCTGCTGCAGATTTATAATTGTATGTGGGAGAGGGTTAAAACAGTGTTTGAAATACAAAAAATAGAAAAAAATCATATTTTATTTGTAACTAATTTGATTTTATATTTGTAACTAATCTGATTTTATATAATTTATAATATACATGTATTTCGTTGTATTACAGTGGAGCATGAGGTTACGGTCCCCGGTTCCAGCAGCTGAAGCAGAACATTCTTGCTGAAGTGCAGGGAGCCGAAGTGGATGGGAAAGTTGGCAGATCCTGTAAGTTATAACAAAGGTCCAGATATCATAAAAGAGAATAAAACTGTCATTGTCCCTTCCTACGTTCAACAAGATTAAAGCAGACGGCTTTGAAACACATCTTGTCAATAAGTTGGAAACTCTCTATTGATAAAAGAACAAAAGTTTAAAACAGTGGCAAAAATGTTTTTAAAGGTTTTCTGCTGCAGAGGCAATAGAAAGTGTCTGTATGAGGGAAAGGGTTATTAACTCATGAGAATAAGTTGGGATAAGATTTACCCCTATCTTAAGTTCAGTGACACATTATAAATAAATACTGCCCTGCTATACAGCTAGCTTTTGTAGCAGTGTGATAAAGCATTTCGCCTCTTTAATCTTTTGGGACTGTTTCACATATTACAAAGGTACAATGTATATACATGCTAATAAATGATATGGATAATATCATTTACATGTTTCTTTTAAATATATATTAAAACAAAGTGTTTTAAGGTATAACAAGGGTTTTAACCCTTTCCCTCATACAGACGCTTTCTAACACATCTGCAACAGACGGCTTTTTGAAAACATAGTGAAAAAAAAGGAATTGCTAAAACGAGCAATTTCTCCTTTTGCCACAATGTTTTCCACTTTTAGTCACAGGTTATACATTTAATTATAGAGATTTTCTATTTGTTGACAAAATATGTTCAAAGTCCTCTGCTGCAGATTTGTTGTATGTGGGAAAGGCTTAAAATCGTTTCCCACTGGCAAATGTATTTAGATGCAGTAGACAACTTTTAAAAACACATAATGAGCAATTTTTCATTTTTCCCACTTTGTTTCCAACTCTTATGCCTCTGTCTGTAGAAAGTCGTCTTCTGCAGGTTTGTTGAATATGTGAAAAATTTTCCCACTTAACCCTTTCAAACATACAGACGTAATTTATCTATTTGCCACAATATTTTCAACTTGATTCAATAATTATACTTCCCATTAAACAGATTTTCTGTATTTTTGCGGTAATGTTTTCAATGTTGTCTGCTGCAGATGTTCGTGTTTGTGGAAAAGGGTTAACTAGAGCTCTGCTGCAAACTCTTATCTGTGAAAGCAAATTATATGTAGTTTTATAATACCAGGGTTGTCAACTTTAAAAGATTGTCGATAACAATTAGTATTTTTGCTCCCCTGAGCCCCTCTACCAGGGCTTTGCCCTTGATCAAAAACGGGCCCTTACCTTCAGCCTGGTCGGTTACTTTTCTCATTTGATCTGTTACAACAGATCATTTTGAAAACCCTGATTATCTAGAAATCAAGGACATACAACGTAAATAATAGGACATTGTAGACCGATGAATGTAGAAAACATTGTGAAAATAAGACAAAATGCTAATTTTAGGCAGAGATATTTTCAAACGCCTGATACTTATTGTTAATTCTTTCCTACATGCAGACACATTTGCAGCAAACATCTTTAGAAATCATTGTTTTTAAGCGGAGAAACTACTCATTATGAGTAAGGTCTACTTTTGCCACAATGTGATTTAAATGATTGTACATGTTCTTTCATTTATTCAGATACATATATTCAATAATTTAACCGACTGTTTACAAAGTTGTTTGCTGCAGATTTGTTGTATATGGGAAATGGTTAGATCTTGTTGGGCAAAAGATTCCCCCACCCCAATATCTTATATCAATATTATATTTTATAAATATTTTATGTTTCTTATTTTTAGCATCTTTTGAGGTGTCTATCAACGGCCAGGTTGTGTTTTCCAAGCTAAAGACCCATGGTTTTCCAAACAAAGATAATCTAGGTTTTCTTTATTATAGCGGTTCTTTTCATGATGCTTTTTATCAAACTCAATTGAGCGGTGATTTTATATTTTTGTCTTAATTGTTGAAGGTCAAGTGGTTAGGGTCTGGGATTGGAAACTGGGCTTCCTGGGTTCAATCCACAGTTGCGGTACGACGGTCATGGTGGAGTGCCATTGGGAGGAATAAACTGGTCCTTTCCCGCATATATCTCTCTTATTACCCTATGTTATGAGACGATTCTTAACATGATGGGAATGATATGGACATGTATCCGCTATGCTTTTAAAATATATATCAAAGCGCTGAAAGCACTTTTAGAATAGGGGATTATGTAAGGTGAAAATATATGTCATAGTTGATATGGACAAACATTGTTGAAACAATGAATCATCGACCTTTAAATAAACCAAACCAAAAATGTTTGAAACAACACAGATTGCCTGCCAATAACCAATACCTAAAGTATCAAAGTTGACATATTTCTTGTATTATGCTCTATGACCCTGTTACCGGATATAAACAAAATACATCACGAGGACAAAAGAATGACAAACAACCGAGCAGCGACCCATAAGTATAATATTTATAGTTCAGAGAACACTAAACAATACACTGTATATTGAAATCATACTGATAAATGATAGACTATCAAACTCATGCTAGAACTATGTTTCTTGTGCACTGCACAGTTGTAGCTCATACGTTTCCTATACACCAAGTCTGACATTGATACATTTCACATTTATTAAGACATTGGCCGAAGAGAAAAAATGAAAAAACATGAGTTAACACCTAAAAAACAGATCAGATTTGTGTACAAAATAGTGTATCGGTCTCCTTATCTCAATGTATAAGGTTGACCACTTTGAAATGATTCCGCCAAACAGAAACAAAGTTCTGGCCCATCAATGAAAACCGTAACGGACAGGCGGACGGATGGATGAACACAAAGACAAACATGCAGTCAGTCGCTGTGAACCTTAATAAGGGGAAATTTCCTATATTCAGTATGGAAAAAATTGGGTGCAAAGATACTACGGCCCAGCTCATGAAATCCAAATGAAATTACATAGAACAAAGTAGGGAACCATGGCCGACATTTATTCATATCCGGCCGACGTCACATCCGTCCAAATCAAGCTGGTTCCCGAGATAACGACAATAACTTTTTTGTTTACAGTAAAGGCTGATAACCAGAACCTATCGGCTACGATTCCCTTTGTTTTAGGTAAGAATTTTTATTTCTCTCGTTTTCGTAACATATATTAACACAGACAATAACATTTTGGCGTTCTTGTAGGTAAAGATATAAGATCTAGCTGTATTGTAAATTCGCATTCATTGACGGATATTTCTGGCGATGGAATAACTGTCTGATCCAAGATGCTCTTCGTGGTAAATTCGTTTCACTAGATCAATGACAATGCTTCACAGACCTACTAAAGTCGTCAGTCCTTCTGACAAAACTCCTTTGGACGGTCAAAGATCGATGCAAAAATTGGTTGAACATACACCCTGTGACACAAATCAGAGACATGTATTTATGTCTCTGCCCAAATAACCAAAACAATGTTCATGTTTGTGACAGACAACAAATATAAGATGAAAGGTGGGATATTTTGCCATTAAACTGCAAAAGTTTCATTTAAATTCTCAATTCCTTTATTCTAGCTATCACTATTTGTTTCGATAGTGATCCGGAACTCCCACGCTTACTGTATGATGTAAGAAATAAAGATGACCCTAAGTCCCTATGCATAAATATCACAAAAATAGCACATAAGAAAGTAAATCTATTTTTAGAAGAGTTCTTCGAAGTTCTCGAGTGCAGATTGTTTACACATTTAATGACGTAATATCTTACGTGTCTACTGTATGGCATCCACTTCATTTTTTAGTGGTGAACACATTTGCAATGTGGACGGAATATTTAAGACTAATGGCTAATCAGGTAAAACTAACAGCTTTTTAGGCGAAAAGAACCCAAGAAGAAACGTCCCCAGTGTATTCAAGAGACATATCGGGTGTCCAGAAAAGGAAGTTTGAACAAGTTTTCTAAAAGACTTGACTGGAGACACATATCCGTGGCCGAGACGGATTTATATAGGCATGCCTTGTGCTGTGTGTTCTAAACAAAATTTTAAAAAATGTTTTTACAATTGATAAAAGGATGTGATAATCAAAAAATAATCTTAACAAGGCACATTGCATGGACGGTAGTCAGAAATCTCGACCCAAAGAATTCTTGAATGGATGGTTTAAAACACAGGTGTCATAAACAAAAGACTGATTATTGATACTTACTTACCTGTTGATTGATTATTTAAATGATCTCGATGTGTTCTAAATAGTTAATCTGCTGCGGACGACTTTGAAAACATTTGGTGAGAAAAGGAGAATATGTACATGACAGGTTGACTTCTGGCTAAGGTATAGTTATATTAATGAATAAGGAAGATTGTGAGAAAAGGAGGAAATGTCCTCTATCAAACAATACTTCAAATCTTAAGAATACTTTGAAAACCATGATATAGGATAATTTATAACAAAGTTGAAACATCCATCATTATTACATTAATCATTATCTAAATGTAGTGATTATACAACAAAAGAACCATCATCCATTCACACCTATATAAACTGGGATCTAAATTGGGGTCGAGAATTCTGGAAGCCGTCAGGACCACTGCGATGCTTTAAAAGAATCCACCCTGCAGCTAAACATCATTCAAGTAAGAATAAAAACATCTTGCAAAACAGTTAAATCTTAAGAATTAGAAAATGCACAATTGATTTTAATTCAAAAGCATTGTGAGAAGAATAATTGCATATTGTCAACAATTTGACCTTTTTTCACAATACTTTCAAACATCATATGCTGTAAGGTCAAATGTCATCTTCATAAGATAAACACAAATGTAAGTTACATCTGTATCATCAGTAATTATAATAATCCTATGTCAATTAAAATGTTGATTTATCTTTGATTGTCAACAATATCTGTATAAAACCCTCAATGGCTACTTTTTCTGAACACAAGTGGGGAATTGGCCCCTTTTCAAAAAATTATAGAAGCATCTTTGCCCAAATATACTCAAATGAAAAATGTATAAAAATACCAAAATACACCGGAATCCTCAAACTCTACCTAATTCTTAAAAAAATGCCCCAAATATCTGAATCAGAATTCAGTGAAGATTGGGATTTTCCGCACAAATTGGGTGAGAACTGGTTGTATCTCCAGAACATTGAGCGTGATTAATATAAGATTAAAGCTTGTTTCACAATTGATGTAAAAAAGATAAGTTTAAAGTTTGTAATCTCATTCTTTAATTTATCATTTCATTTTATATAATATTAGTTATTTGGTCTGTTACTGACCCACTACGGAAAAATAGGGGGTCTGTGGAATTTATAAGGGGCGAGGCGTTAGCCGAGTCCCCCTATACATTCCAGACCCCCTATTTTTCTGTAGTGGGTCAGTAACAGACCAAATAATTGATTTATTTCATCGACCACCTTTCATGAGCAAAAAAATAAATAATATTGTTTCATTTACATTAACGTTTACAATATGTCTATATGAAATTTAGAGGTTTTGGCGCCAAATGACTAGCGTTATGACGTCAAACCGCTGACGTGACGTCATTTTCCTAGTATTAGGTCCCAGTATTTTTAAAATTCCTAGTATTAAACCCACTTTAATAATGAAATGAAACAATATCAATTTGTTTTGCTTATGAAAGGTGGTTGATGAATAAATCAGTTATTTGGTCTGTTACTGACCCATTACGGAACAATTTTGTGTTCAATTTCATAAACACATTTTACAGTTGTAATATTGTTAGTGGTTTCCGTGATTTTGAGATAGAAAAGGGTGAATCGATGAATGGCGGCCGTTTTGTCGACTATTGACTTTGCAGTTATTGTCTGATGTCATTTATGATAACAGCAGTCAATCATATTCTGCATCAAGTTTTATTTTAAAACAGAATGGATTTAGAACGTCCCATACAATCATGGAATAACAGTTCTGATGGCGATTACTGGAGAGGAAATTCATATAAGCAGTTAGGGATATACCCCTTGGTCATTGGTACCTGTCTATACAATGAAAATATCATGCATCTTTGACTGTGGGGTAATATTATTTCCTGCATACACATCAAAACAGTAAATGGATTGAGATCAACCTGTACAATCATGGAATCACAGCTGTTATGGCGATAATGGGAGAAGAAGTTCATATAGGCAGTTAGTGATATACTCGTTGGTCATTGGTGCCTGTCAAAACAATTAAATTTGAATGCATCTTTGACTGTGGGATATAACTTCCTGCATCAACATCAAAGAAGGGAATATATTGAGAGAAACCCATTTACTGATGGAATTACAGCTGTTATGACCTGGACAGGAGAGGAACTTCAGCTGATTACCTTTATTACTAAATTAATGGATTCATACAAGGTAATCTTTATTAATGGATAAGTTTATCAAACTCATATCAAGCTTGTTTTATCTAATTAAATGTAGTATATAAAGGAAGTCCTGTTTTTTTTATGCACAGTTTTTTTTTTTTATGATCAGGTTTTGTCTGATGTCCTTTGGTCCACGCCATCAATAATTGCCTTGTGAACAATCTACAGGCAACATTTTACAACATCCAATATGAATGAAAGTTTATCAGAAAATCATCTCCATCAAATCTTGGCCAAGTTATAGACTGGGTCCTGTGAGGTGAAAAACTAGGTTTCAATGTCAATTTGAAGGAACATATTGAAAACACTCTGGATGCCTTATTTTAAAGTTAGCATGTTGAAATGTTTTCAGAATAACTGTTTTGATGATATCTAGGCTAAGTTTAAATATATTCGGTCATAAACTAGGTCATGTTGGGTCATAAACTAAGTCACTCCACCAAATTGAAGGAAAATCTTGTTAGTCTAGAAACCACACTTTGCCTTGAGAAGCTTAAGGCTTTGTCAGAATGTTTGTCTTGACAATATCTAGACCTAGTAAGAATAAGGGTCATGGTGGGTCAAAAACTAGGTCACTAGACCAAAATGAAGTAACATTTTGTTAACACTCAGATATTTTGAATGCTGCATTTTTTATTTTAACATGTAGAATTTTGTCAGAACTGTTGTTTTGGTGAAATCTAGACTAACATATAGGTCATGTTGGATAAAAACAACAATGAGGTCGAAAGAAAAACATTTGAGAAAAATATTGTAAACAGCTTGACCTCAAGGTTTGATTCAGCATCTAGAAACTTTTTCAGAATGTTCGCCTGATGATTATTGATATCTAGACCAAGTTCAAATATTGGTCAAGTCGGGTCAAACATAATGTCACTAAACCAAATTAAAGGAAAATCTTGTTAACACTCTGACAGCTGTTCTTTTAATGTTAGTATGTTGAAACTTTGGCAGAATAGATGTTTTGAACATTGCTTTTAACCCAGAAACTATGTCACTAAGCCTAATTGAAGGAAAAACTTGTTTTCACTATTTATTTATTTTACCTTTCTGTATTGACTATGTTCATGTGATGAATTGAATGTTAAAATTGTTGAAGATTTGACTTTGCACCAAGAGATAAAGTAGGAATAGTGTACAACAGCTGTCTCAGTTCCGACAGCTTGAAGTCACATACCTACAGGTTAGACCATTATAGACCTGTGCTCGTGATGAGGCTTTGCCTTTTTCATATTAAGTCATATAATAAGTGAGAACATGGAAGGATAAAAAATATACACACTGCAAACACAGTTTGCTAAAGTTATCGTTATTGTGCACTGCACATCTGTAGGTCATAAGTTACCAACAAACCAAGTAGCTGTGAGACCGTTAGTACCATAATTTCATGCCATGTATAAACAGTAGGACGCTCTCTCTTTGGACGAATTATGTAATAACAAGTCTACATGGTATGATATGTCTACATTCTTCCTAACCCTTGATCACATAGAATAAATCTACATCAAACAACATTAAACTAAGGCTAAACTATGGAACTGAATCAATGAAAGTATAAATTGATGAATAGTGATGGAAAAAGAAAAACAGACAAACTTGCTGATTATTTATAGTAAACTTGATTCATGTTTTAAAGCATTGTTTGAAAACGAGGAATTGATCATTGTTAGCAATTGCTCCGTTTGCAAAAATACTTTCAATATTCATTGTAACTAAGTAGCTATAACGGAAACGGTTCAACCATTTACCGCTTACAGCCTCTTTTTGACGCATGTGCAGCAGACGGCATTGGAATACATAGTGACAAGAGTAGAAATTGCTTATCGTGACCCATTTCCTCTTTTTCCAAAAAGGTTTCAACTATATTGTTCCCCTAGATAAAAGGCAAAATTGCTCGTTAACATTCATCTGTTGCATGTTATTTAAAAAGTGTCCGGAAACGGGAAAGAGTAAAAGAATGTCTTTAGTAAAACGTTTAAATATGAACATAATTAATTTGAAACGTGTTTAAAAGCATTGTGTGAAAAGTAGGAATTGCTCATTGTCAGTAGTAGCTCCATTTTCTACAATATGTTCAATATTCGACTGTAATATTATCACGTAAAGGGTGCCGATTTCATGGAAAGGATGTAACCATTTATCGCTTACAGACGCATGTGCAGCAGACAACATTCAAAAACATCGTGAAAAGAGCGGACATTGCTTATCGTAGGCAATTTCTACTTTTGCCACAATGGTTTCAGCTCCTTACAATAATAAGAATTTTATTAACAGTAAGTTGCGTATTTCTTTATATGTATTTTGAGTCGACTGTTGTCGAACAGTGGGGTCGACTGTCGAACCAATGAAATCATTGTAAACCAAATGGCAAACCAATCAAAACTCGAATTTTAGGATAATGACAATTGTGCGATTAGAATGCAGCCGTAAGTCGACTTTTCGAAAAGTATTCTAGGAATGGGATAGGGGCGAAAGGCCCTTATCCCATTTATGCTATAAAGGCGTCAGAAATCCCTCACACTGGTGATATACCCATATATATTCATTATGTTTTGAATGTTTTTTCACGTCGATGCAAACTAAAGAATTTATATATTTGACAATAGTGATTAGATTAGATTATAGTTGATTGTTATTTAACCCTTTTCAGCATGCCGTCTCACTTGGACGCATTTGTTTAGCTGACGTTTTTTGCAAACATAGTTACTGATGTAGGAATTTCGTCAGTATGAGCATTCCTCCTTTTGTCAAAATGTTTTCTAATCATTAAACTATAATTGAGGCAAAACCCCATGTATGTGTTGTTTATGTTTTGAATGTCGCCTGTAGCTGTTGGTTGTATATTTAAAGGGTTAAAACCCATAGGCAAACCGAAAGTACGAATTCTACGAAAGATAAGACACGTTGACGTTCTTCCAAGTATTTAAGCCTTTAACATACAGACGCTTTCTGACTCATCTGTAGCAGATGACATATGAAAATATTGTGGCAAAAAGAGAAATTTCTCAAATTCCCCCTATTTCCACAATGATTTCAACTCAAAAAATGTTTATCTTTTAATTTATAGAACTGCCCATAAGGAGCAATTTAACATTTATCTTGCTGTATAAACATGTTACTGAAATATTGTTGAACAATGGGAACGAAATATTCCCAGTACCAATCAACATATAGTTACACGGCTTAAACGATGGATTTGTCGAAATGATGTTAATGTATCATTCTAAAAGGCCGTAACTAAATCTTTTACAAGATGAAGTTACGGCGTCTTAGAACGAAACCATCGTTATTGTATCGATCACTAAAACAAGGATTAACAGTTATTTTCTACAGGGTTTTTTTCAATTCAATTTAAACAAAACTTCACAGGAATGATTATTTGGTGGTCCTTTTTCAGATGTGTTCAAATATATAAATTCTAAACACAACTTGTGTTACTGCGGCAGCAGGCAGGGAGTAAAATGCCTAGACTTGAAAACAATTCTTTTTCTCTGAATTCGATTCAGATTCCAATATAATTTAGTACAAATGTACATTGAATGACCTTCTACAAGATTGTTTTAAGCCGTATCGACTGGTTAAAAAACATGGCAGCCAAACGGCATCAGAAAATGGACAAAATGACAAAACTTAATAAGTCCTTTTCTATTCAAGTGTTTGTCTGATATCATTGGACTGATATCAACCAAACTTCACGGGAATATTACTTTGATGGCCCTCTCAAAAACTGTTTAAAGATTTAATATCATAACAAATGTCCTTTATTGATAAGTTGCATTTGAAGTGTCAGCTCCCAGCAGTTCGTTCACGCTTTTAATCAAATCATCTCAAATACACACATGCTACATAGTTATCACTCAGGTGATCGATTCATGGCCACGCTTTTCCTCTATATTGGAGATGCAAAACTCTTTTGTAAATTATTACATTTTTTCAGGCCCATTTTATATTAATATGTTAATTTTGTATACAAATGTCAAAATAGAAGCTTGCAATCAATTGTGTTTAACAGAGAATAAAGGTAAAGGATAATACTGGAGATGAATAACCAGAAAATCATTCAAAACACATCTGTTTTTGGTAGATTACACTTCTAAGTTTACTGTTAACATTGTAAACAGTCATAGATTGTAATTACATACACTGAATGCATCAGTTGGTTCAGTACAATAAATGAATAGGAAGACACTTTTCTGTCACAAATGTTCATTGAAGGATTTCCATAGAGCTGGTGTGTATTAGGATCATTAAAAAAGTACTATGTGGACCGAATGACATATTCGGAGTTGGGGTGAATTAAATTTCACAAGACCAACAAAAAATTATGATCTTGGAAATATTCTGGCCTGATGTATAATTTCTTGTCTGTCATGTTGGGTATTTGTTTTAGATAAATATTTCTACATCTACTCTTAACCGATCACAATTCTACATTAAGTACTTTCAGTATTTTGATTAAAGTCTTTGGCATCGAACTTCAATGATACATTGTATATATTGCACGTGATCAAATCTAAGACGAAACCCAAACTGTGGTCCTACTAATTATAAGTTGAATATAGGCCTATAACAAATATGCAACAAACGACCTTAAAAACATAGACAATCTCTGAAAATGAACCAGCTTGTTTTTTACAAATTCGCAACCACAACTTTTTACAGCAAACAACTTTGAAAACATCTAGCCTAACGTATGGAAAGTTCATTTAGATGCTTATACTTAGATCAGAAATAAACCAATACGGTAAAAGAAGATCAGAAATGGAAACAATGCGGTAACAAAATAACTTGTGTCGGTCTCCATCGTCCGCTGTAGACGACTTACTAATTGAATATTGTACGCCGAGTACTTCTGTAGAATCTGTCAGACTGGAATGGCGTGAAAGATTCTGCACAATTGATCCGTCTGAAAGAATCCGACTTAGATATATCTAGATATTCTTTTCACACATGGAGTATGCATAAATTATATATAGATTATCGGACGAGTAATCCGACCGAACGCATTTAAAGAAAATAGCATTATGAATTGTTTGTAGAATATTTTTAAAATGAAATATACATAGAAACTTTCAGACGGAAAACTAAGTTCATTTTGAAAAAACTGAATGACACATAGCAGGAACAACCTTGCCACGGTCGAATTCAATTAACTTTACTTAGCACTAAGTAATCATTTAATACTTAAAGGCATATTTCATCATTTTTGTTTCACTTATAGAAATTCCAAAATAGTTCAATTCTTAACAAGTATTGTTAGTCAGCAAGCTAACTATTTATGTCAACTTAGTCATTTACTTAAATACATTTACTTAAATACATTTACTTAAATACATTTACTTAAATACATTTCACCATTCATGTTTGACAAAATATAAGGGAAACAGAAATTATGAAACATGCTGTTAAATACTTAAGCATTATTTGCACTAAGTTAACTTGGTGGAATTGGAAAATTGTCTTGCAGTGCGAAAATACTGCTGCTTTTTTTCAATTCAATAAAATCCTGATGTTTGTTCTCTGGTGACATGATTCATTTAAACTTAAAACAAAGAAATATTTTTTTGTTAAGTCTTCATCTGAAGATAAAAAGGCAAAAAGAAAGAAAAAAGAAAAATGTTATACTTGCCTTAAACTCTCGCAAACAGTTAGTTCTTACTTCCTTGTCGAATTAACCACGTTCTACTAATGGGTACTTATACAAATAATACAAAACCCGAGACAGACGCTCTACCATTACACCAACGATGCGTGTTTGACTGTTGTGAAAATATGTATTTTGTTAAGGTGCAATCGTATTTTAAACGAAATATTGACTTGTTCATGCGGAGTTTTGATGCGAGTAAAAACATTATTATATCGATATGATTCTATACGTAACATATATGCCATTAATTGATGTGTTATGACGAGAATGTTTATACTCGCATCAAAACTTCGCACAGATTACAGATTAGTTTCGTAGAGAGATATTTTAGGTGTTGAAACTGTTAAATAGTGATATGAAAATTAGCTAACAAGAATACATATGTGTACACTTCCTAGAAGGTAATTCCTGTGTCTATATACTAAGCAGAAAGACATGTGTGTAGACCAAATTCAGATACAAGATATTTTCGCTACCTGCATGTCTAGATTTTCGGTATACATGTACATGTATCTATTTAAAGTATTCATTTAATAAGTCTATCATGTTTGGTTTTACAACAGTGTTAAGCTCTCATTAAGTAAAAAGAGCAATAATTCTGCTGCTTCATCCTCAAACATTTGAATTATTGCATGAGATCAAAATGCCTTACCGAAACAAATCGATAGGCAATTGCAGTCATTTTAACATATGAACCAAAATAGTTTTGTTTTTTTTACAAAATAACTGATTAAATGAATGAATGAAATGAATGAATGAAAGCATTTGATCAAGTGATTGGGTGAGTGAGTAGGTGACTTATTGCGATGTTGGGTTTCGGTGAGTAAGTTATTGAATGATAAATATAATGAATTAGTGAGTAATTGTAGCGAGCAAACGAACTAAATAACCTAGGCATGCATGAGCAAAAAGCATGTTCATTCATACGTACACATATTTAGTCGAACGATTGAAAGAAGCATGTCGATGAATTGATTGATCGATTGATTTGTTAATTAATTGATTAATTGATTGATTGCAGAACAAGGCGGTTTCAACAGTATTTCAACGATATCACGGCGACCAGTCCATTTCACCTATGTGTGTATTTCATGCCAATCTCTCCGGTATTTAACATGTTATGTATTTACTTTGTTTGACAACTATTAATTGAATAATTACTATTTCCATTACCATGTATGTTAATTATGTATGTTATGCACAATGAACTTATATACTTGTGTTGTAAATAGACTTCTGTTCTTTTTTGTTCTATAATTGTTATTAGATAAGTAAATACCATCACTCATAGACCTTTTGGTCCATAGCTGAGAGACAAATGCCGCTTGTCACAAGGAATTGCGTCACAATCGGCCAATTGTTGGCCGAACTGCGATTGACCTCACGGCCCTAGGATCGACCGGCCTCATCGCTACAGACTAAGCTTACGCGGCTCACGTTAATTTTAACTACTTTTGAGTGAAAAAACCAAGATGGCCAACATTCTTTCCCACGTTTAATGAAACTCACTGCGACAAGCATCATTCGTCGTCCCCAGTGGGCGAACAGTCTGATTGAAAAGTATGTAGTATGAATACTGGTATGAGAAAGCCATAAAACACATGGGTATGTTAACTGACCACAGTGATAAGACTGAACAACTGTTGAGAACGGCGTTAAACCTTAATCAATCAACAATTGTATCGCGATTCCTCACTAGTAAACATTGTCGTTAAAATAGAGTCGTCTGCAGATAAAAACCTTTGCAACTGGTTATTTAACATTTATAATCCTGGATCTTTTTTTAAATGACATTTCTTGATTTGTATTTGGAAGAATTTTTGGTTTACGCCTTTTTATATTAATCTGTTCATGTTCATACACATTTTCTGTTAAAATAGAAGTTTGCAATCAATTTAGTTTAACAAACACTAAAACTAAAGCATAATACTGGAGAAGAATAACCAGGAAATCATTCAAAACACAACTGTTTTTGGTAGATTACACTTCTAAGTTTACTGTTATCATTGTAAACATTAATATATTGTATTAATTGATTACATGCTCTGAATGCATCAGTTGGTTCAGTTCAGTCAAGAAATAGGAGGCGGACAGTCTACCACTACATCACCAAGATTTTATATTTCATTTATATATCATACAATGTGCTAATACTATTTATTTTTCGTGATTGTTCACTGATAGAATGTATATATTGCACGTGATAAAATCTAAGAAGACACCCTAACTGTCCTACTAGTTTTAAGTTAAATATAGGCTTACAACAACTAAGCAACAAACGACCTTGAAAACATAGACAATGAACCAACTTTTTTTCTGCAAATTCGCACTTACAACTTTTCTACATTACATGACACTGAAAAAATGTAGCCAAACGTATAAAAGGTCCCTTTAAATGAGTATACAGAAATAGAAACAATGTGGTAAAAGAATAACTTGTGTCGGTCTTCGTCGTCCGCTGTAGACGACTTACAGTACTTCTGTAGAATCTGTCAGACTGAATGACATGAACAATTCTGCACACTGTTCAGTCTGAATGAATTCGAGTTAGAGAGATCTAGATAACCATACACACGAAGTATGCATAAATTATATGATGATTATTGGACGAGTCACCAAATGACACATAACACCGAATGACACATAACAGGAACGACCCTGACAGGGCCAAATTCAACCTACCTTACTTAGCGCTAAGTAAGAGTTTAATACTTAAAAGCATATTTCATCATTTTTGTTTCCAAAACATTTCATTTCTTAACAGGTATTGTTTGTCAGCAAAGTAATAATTTATATCAACTTAGTCATTCTTTATTCAAACATATTTTTCTATTCATGTTTTACAAAATATAAAGGAAAAAGAAATGATGAAATATGCTGTCAAATACTTAAGCAGTATTTGCACTAAGTTAGGTTGATGGAATTGGACCCTTGTATTGCAGTGCGGGGGTGCTGCTTTGTCTGTTTAGTTGTTTTTCAATTAAATACAATCCTGAGGTTTGTTCTTCGGTGACATGATCCATTTTAAGTTAAAACTTTTTTTTTAGGCGTCATCAGAAGAAAAAAGAAAAAAAAGAAAATAGGAAATGTTAAACTTACCTTAAAATCATACAAGCAGTTAGTTCTGACTTCCTTGCCGAATTAACCAAGTTTTATTAATGCGTACTTATACAAGTAATAGCCACATCCTCCAATGATATCATGTTACGAAATTATCGATTCAGTCATTAAATATTTAAGATTTAGACCTGTTTTGAATTGATTTATAATATCTTGCGTTTCGTAATATCATTCAGTCGTATTAAAAGATCCTGAGGTTTGTGGAAAAGAAAGCTTGATCTGGGTTTAACGACAACATATCACTGCTGCCTGTTAACCTACGAATGCGTTTCTTGACTACATGATACTAGTAATCGGCACATCATACTTTACAAGACTGCTTTTCCTCATAGATTGTAAGACATGTATGAGCAATAAAAATGTTCTTTCGTACGTACACATATCTAGTCGAACGATTGAAGAAAGCATGTCGATGAATTAATTAATCAATAAGTTGATTGATTTATTGATTGATTGATTGATTGATTGATTGATTGATTGATTGATTGATTGTTTGGTTGATTGTTTGGTTAATTGATTGATTGATTAATTTATTTATTTATTTATTGATTTATTGATTGATTGATTAATTGATTGGTGATCTAGGCGGTTTCAACGATATCACGGCGACCAGTCTAGTTCACCTTTTCGGGTATTTCATGCCATTCTCCCTCCGGTACTTAACATATAATTGTTATTAGGCAATTCACTACTATCACTCATAGACCTTTTGAGACGTTATGAGACGATTCTTTTGAGTACCCACAACACAGGGTCTCTGTGTCATATATAGACTTTGGAACGTAAAAAAAAAAGGAAACACACCTTATCTAAAGTTCTGAGTACAGAGCCTTGCAACATGACATTGATGCATCGGATTGCCTGACACTATACTTATAACACAGGCTTCGCTAAATCAGTTCCAGTGACAAAGGTATCTTTTGGTTTTTACAGAGCTATATATACATCATGATGAGAATGATATGCTTATTTTTCCACTGTGCTTTTAAAACTATACATTATGCTGTAAAGGCGTCAGAAGTCGCCAGCAGCGGGGATTTACCAATACATGTATTATGTTTTGAATGTTTTTCAACTCGGTGCAAACAAAAGACTATATATATATATATATATATATAAGTATGGATTCTACATTAAGGCGAACTTCCGTGCTAAAAAAACATACATTAAGGCGAACGTATCTTAAGGCGACCGTATTCAGTTCGCCTTAATGTTTGAGATGTCACAGAAGTCATTTCAGTTGTTGAAACAACATTTCACTATAGCGAATCAAAGAACATACAATAGACTTTAAGAAACCATAACTTTGATTGTTCTTGCTATATTAGTATAAGATATACGGGCCATTGAAAAAAGAGGGCCTATATCTCGATGCAAAAAAAACATCACTTAAGTGCAATTCTTTTTAAGTCTTTAATTTCTCAATAATCTGTCGATAGTTTCTCTTATGAACAGCAACAATGACGGAATACACCTATAACAACCTATATTTTTTCTTGGCAAGACTTTATATTTACTTAAGCCCGAATTAGGGATTAAAATTCTTTGAAACCTATATGTTTTTAGACATATACGCAGATTGATTTACAACATATAGGAGCGGTTATTTCGAATCAAATGGTTAACTGGAATTACTGTTTTTCATTACATGTCTTATCATTTCTGACACAAAACGAAGCAAGAACGACGATTTCAACCTATGTAGCATACACTGCTTAAAAGCAAGCTCATCATTATAGGAGATATGACTTTTCATATTGTGCAAATCCGTGCATTGAGGTTTCAATTGTCCATGGCTGGTCTTATTCAACACGAATACTAGTAATGCAACCATTTTACTAAATGCACAAATGTTTTGAAGAAAGTGTTACAATCCATTACTCGATGCAAAGGTCATTTTTAAACGCCTTTGCAGCAGATGACTTTTGAAAATTTTACGACAAAATGAGACATTACAAATAATGATAATGTTTTAAACATTACATGAATAAAACAATACTTGAATCGGTATCATTACAAATGTTTGAGAACATGTAATAGCAGCAGACGACACATCAATTTTATCTGAGGGAAGCGGTAAAACACTGTTGTCGCTCAACCATCAAGGCACTATCCGTGTTGCACGTTTTAAATCATTTCAATCCACTATTCCAACGGTGGCTAAAACAGTCTGCCTAATTGATCATTACCTTCTCACAATTAACTTTAACAATTAGATCTACTCAACCGCAGACCACCGAGCGTAGATCTATATAACATACCGAAATACACCTTGTCCGTAGTGATTTTAATGTCACCTTATATTCCACCTCCGCCACAAAATGAAGCATTATATTATATGAAGATGTTTATTTCAAATATAAATTCAATAGGCCACATGACCTGTGAGAAAAACAAAATACACAAATAAACATTACAATTGACATAGCAAGTGAAGCATATTTACCAATTTACAAGTACAAAAATTCGCAAGAGGTAACATGTCGTGTCATAGACGGAGAAGGTGTTGTTCAAACGTAATATCATATCCTTATCACAACGTTATATATACATGCTTAACAGGCAATACAATTTAATATAACACAATATAATATAATACAATTCAATACAATACATTATCATATAACATAACATAATACAAAATAATATGATACAATATGTCCATTACAGGCAAGGGGCATATTGACAAACGTTTGACACATTCACAACAATAAATGAACATTATATCAGTACATGAAATGTAAAGACAACACAAAATTTATATTTACAACTTATTTGTACATTTTACCTTACCATTACCATTATAGATGTGTTTGTAAACGAACGACTTTTATTAGTATAGCTTAAGAATATATCTGTTTCGCACTAACTGCATAGAATATCCTGCTTGTATAGAATTTCTAATGACACATTTGGGTAGAATTATACAAATTTTAGCATGAGTTTGACTACACCCAAGTAATATTCATTTATATAAATGTTAACGTATTACGTTGAAGTTATACATCAACTATATCTATATACAAGACAAAATAAAAGTTTTTTTTTTCGAATATGTATGAACGACTGTAAAGTTGAACATTGCACAAGCACTCTCTCTCTCTATCCCCCCTGCTCTCTCTCTTGTCTGAGTCCGTCCGTCCGCTCATCTCTCTATCTATGTTTCTCTTTCAATATCTCTCCTTCTTTCTCTTTCTCTTTCTCTCTCTCTCTGTCTCTGTCTCTGTCTCTGTCTCTCTCTGTCTCTGTCTCTCCCCCTCTCTCTCTCTCTCTCTCTCTCTGTCTCTCTCTCTCTCTTTCTCTTCTCTCTTTTTCTCTCTATCTCCCCCTCTCTCTCTCTCTCTCTCTCTCTTTCGCTCTCTCTCTCTC